>OX638074.1:16251853-16651853 GCA_951804385.1 Trifolium dubium | reverse complement strand
GTGTACATTTCTTCAAATTCCCATTTCTACCAAAACGCTTCCTAAAGTTTCAAAACAATAGTTAGGACTATATATTGCTTAGAATCCATTCTAAAGGGGTTCAAAGCTATAATTAGACTATTATACTAATATATTGAACTTTGTTTACTCCTTGGTCACAAATTTTGTGTACATTTCTTCAAATTCCCATTTGTACCAAAACACTTCCTAAAGTTTCAAAACAATAGTTAGGACTATATATTGCTTAGAATCCATTCTAAAGGGGTTCAAAGCTATATTTAGACTATTATACTAGTATATTGAACTTTGGTTACTCCTTGGTCACCAATTATGTCTACATTTTTTCAAATTCCCATTTGTACCAAAATGGGACGATTTTCTTCCCAAAGTTTCAAAACAATAGTTAGGACTATATATTGCTTAGAATCCATTCTAAAGGGTTTCAAAGCTATATTTAGACTATTATACTAATATATTGAACTTTGGTTACTCCTTGGTCACCAGTTATGTCTACATTTCTTCAAATTCCCATTTGTACCAAAATGGGACGCTTTTCTTTCCAAAGTTTCAAAACTATAGTTAGGATTATATATTGGGTAGAATCCATTCTAAAGGGGTTCAAAGCTATATTTAGACTATTATACTCATATATAAAACTTTGATTACTCCTTGGTCACCAATTTTGTCTACATTTCTTCAAATTCCCATTTGTACCAAAACGGAACGATTTTCTTCCCATAGTTTCAAAACTATAGTTAGGACTATATATTGGTTAGAATCCATTCTAAAGGGGTTCAAAGCTATATTTAAACTATTATACTAATATATTGAACTTTGGTTACTCCTTGGTCACCAATTTTGTGTACATTTCTTCAAATTCCAATTTGTACCAAAACGGGACGATTTTCTTCCCAAAGTTTCAAAACTATAGTTAGGACTATATATTGCTTAGAATCCATTCTAAAGGGGTTCAAAGCTATATTTAGACTATTATAGTAGTATATTGAAATTTGGTTACTCCTTGGTCACCAATTATGTCTACATTTCTTCAAATTCACATTTGTACCCAAACGGGACGATTTTCTTCCCAAAGTTTCAAAACTATAGTTAGGACTATATACTGGGTAGAATCCATTCTAAAGGGGTTCAAAGCTATATTTAGACTATTATACTAGTATATTGAACTTTGGTTACTCCTTGGTCACCAATTATGTCTACATTTCTTCAAATTCACATTTGTACACAAACGGGACGATTTTCTTCCCAAAGTTTCAAAACTATAGTTAGGACAATATATTAGTTAGAATCCATTCTAAAGGGGTTCAAAGCTATATTTAGACTATTATACTAATATATTGAACTTTGGTTACTCCTTGGTAACAAATTTTGTGTACATTTCTTCAAATTCCAATTTGTACCAAAACGGGACAATTTTCTTCCCAAAGTTTCAAAACTATAGTTAGGACTATATATTGCTTAGAATCCATTCTAAAGGGGTTCAAAGCTATATTTAGACTATTATACTAATATATTGAACTTTTGTTACTCCTTGGTCTCAAATTTTGTGTACATTTCTTCAAATTCCCATTTGTACCAAAACGCTTCCAAAAGTTTCAAAACAATAGTTAGGACTATATATTGCTTAGAATCCATTCTAAAGGGGTTCAAAGCTATAATTAGACTATTATACTAATATATTGAACTTTTTTTACTCCTTGGTCACAAATTTTGTGTACATTTCTTCAAATTCCCATTTGTACCAAAACGCTTCCTAAAGTTTCAAAACAATAGTTAGGACTATATATTGGGTAGAATCCATTCTAAATGGGTTCAAAGCTATATTTAGACTATTATACTAATATATTGAACTTTGGTTACTCCTTGGTCACCAATTTTGGTACATTTCTTCAAATTCCAATTTGTACCAAAACGGGACGATTTTCTTCCCAAAGTTTCAAAACAATAGTTAGGACTATATATTGCTTAGAATCCATTCTAAAGGGTTTCAAAGCTATATTTAAACTATTATACTAATATATTGAACTTTGGTTACCCCTTGGTCACCAATTATGTCTACATTTCTTCAAATTCCCATTTGTACCAAAATGGGACGATTTTCTTCCCAAAGTTTCAAAACAATAGTTAGGACTATATATTGCTTAGAATCCATTCTAAAGGGTTTCAAAGCTATATTTAGACTATTATACTAATATATTGAACTTTGGTTACTCCTTGGTCACCAGTTATGTCTACATTTCTTCAAATTCCCATTTGTACCAAAATGGGACGCTTTTCTTTCCAAAGTTTCAAAACTATAGTTAGGATTATATATTGGGTAGAATCCATTCTAAACGGGTTCAAAGCTATATTTAGACTATTATACTAATATATTGAACTTTGATTACTCCTTGGTCACCAATTTTGTCTACATTTCTTCAAATTCCCATTTGTACCAAAACGGAACGATTTTCTTCCCATAGTTTCAAAACTATAGTTAGGACTATATATTGGTTAGAATCCATTCTAAAGGGGTTCAAAGCTATATTTAAACTATTATACTAATATATTGAACTTTGGTTACTCCTTGGTCACCAATTTTGTGTACATTTCTTCAAATTCCAATTTGTACCAAAACGGGATGATTTTCTTCCCAAAGTTTCAAAACTATAGTTAGGAGAATATATTAGTTAGAATCCATTTTAAAGGGGTTCAAAGCTATAATTAGACTATTATACTAATATATTGAACTTTTTTTACTCCTTGGTCACAAATTTTGTGTACATTTCTTCAAATTCCCATTTGTACCAAAACGCTTCCTAAAGTTTCAAAACAATAGTTAGGACTATATATTGGGTAGAATCCATTCTAAAGGGGTTCAAAGCTATATTTAGACTATTATACTAATATATTGAACTTTGGTTACTCCTTGGTCACCAATTTTGGTACATTTCTTCAAATTCCAATTTGTACCAAAACGGGACGATTTTCTTCCCAAAGTTTCAAAACAATAGTTAGGACTATATATTGCTTAGAATCCATTCTAAAGGGGTTCAAAGCTATATTTAAACTATTATACTAATATATTGAACTTTGGTTACTCCTTGGTCACCAATTTTGTGTACATTTCTTCAAATTCCAATTTGTACCAAAACGGGACGATTTTCTTCCCAAAGTTTCAAAACTATAGTTAGGACTATATATTGCTTAGAATCCATTCTAAAGGGGTTCAAAGCTATATTTAGACTATTATACAAATATACTGAACTTTGGTTACTCCTTGGTCATTAATTTTGTCTACATTTCTTCAAATTCCCATTTGTAACAAAACGGTACGATTTTCTTCCCAAAGTTTCAAAACTATAGTTAGGAATATATATTGGTTAGAATCCATTCTAAAGGGGTTCAAAGCTATATTTAGACTATTATAGTAGTATATTGAACTTTGGTTACTCCTTGGTCACCAATTATGTCTATATTTCTTCAAATTCACATTTGTACCCAAACGGGACGATTTTCTTCCCAAAGTTTCAAAACTATAGTTAGGACTATATACTGGGTAGAATCCATTCTAAAGGGGTTCAAAGCTATATTTAGACTATTATACTAGTATATTGAACTTTGGTTACTCCTTGGTCACCAATTATGTCTACATTTCTTCAAATTCACATTTGTACCCAAACGGGACGATTTTCTTCCCAAAGTTTCAAAACTATAGTTAGGACAATATATTAGTTAGAATCCATTCTAAAGGGGTTCAAAGCTATATTTAGACTATTATACTAATATATTGAAGTTTGGTTACTCCTTGGTAACCAATTTTGTGTACATTTCTTCAAATTCCAATTTGTACCAAAACGGGACGATTTTCTTCCCAAAGTTTCAAAACTATAGTTAGGACTATATATTGCTTAGAATCCATTCTAAAGGGGTTCAAAGCTATATTTAGACTATTATACTAATATATTGAACTTTGGTTACTCCTTGGTCTCAAATTTTGTGTACATTTCTTCAAATTCCCATTTGTACCAAAACGCTTCCTAAAGTTTCAAAACAATAGTTAGGACTATATATTGCTTAGAATCCATTCTAAAGGGGTTCAAAGCTATAATTAGACTATTATACTAATATATTGAACTTTTTTTACTCCTTGGTCACAAATTTTGTGTACATTTCTTCAAATTCCCATTTGTACCAAAACGCTTCCTAAAGTTTCAAAACAATAGTTAGGACTATATATTGGGTAGAATCCATTCTAAAGGGGTTCAAAGCTATATTTAGACTATTATACTAATATATTGATCTTTGGTTACTCCTTGGTCACCAATTTTGTCTACATTTCTTGAAATTCCCAATTGTACCAAAACGGGACGATTTTCTTTCCAAAGTTTCAAAACTATAGTTAGGACTATATATTGGGTAGAATCCATTCTAAAGGGGTTCAAAGCTATATTTAGACTATTATACTAATATATTGAACTTTGGTTACTCCTTGGTCTCAAATTTTGTGTACATTTCTTCAAATTCCCATTTGTACCAAAACGCTTCCTAAAGTTTCAAAACAATAGTTAGGACTATATATTGCTTAGAATCCATTCTAAAGGGGTTCAAAGCTATAATTAGACTATTATACTAATATATTGAACTTTTTTTACTCCTTGGTCACAAATTTTGTGTACATTTCTTCAAATTCCCATTTGTACCAAAACGCTTCCTAAAGTTTCAAAACAATAGTTAGGACTATATATTGGGTAGAATCCATTCTAAAGGGGTTCAAAGCTATATTTAGACTATTATACTAATATATTGATCTTTGGTTACTCCTTGGTCACCAATTTTGGTACATTTCTTCAAATTCCAATTTGTACCAAAACGGGACGATTTTCTTCCCAAAGTTTCAAAACAATAGTTAGGACTATATATTGCTTAGAATCCATTCTAAAGGGTTTCCAAGCTATATTTAGACTATTATACTAATATATTGAACTTTGGTTACCCCTTGGTCACCAATTATGTCTACATTTCTTCAAATTCCCATTTGTACCAAAATGGGACGATTTTCTTCCCAAAGTTTCAAAACAATAGTTAGGACTATATATTGCTTAGAATCCATTCTAAAGGGGTTCAAAGCTATATTTAGACTATTATACTAATATATTGAACTTTGGTTACTCCATGGTCTCAAATTTTGTGTACATTTCTTCAAATTCCCATTTGTACCAAAACGCTTCCTAAAGTTTCAAAACAATAGTTAGGACTATATATTGCTTAGAATCCATTCTAAAGGGGTTCAAAGCTATAATTAGACTATTATACTAATATATTGAACTTTTTTTACTCCTTGGTCACAAATTTTGTGTACATTTCTTCAAATTCCCATTTGTACCAAAACACTTCCTAAAGTTTCAAAACAATAGTTAGGACTATATATTGCTTAGAATCCATTCTAAAGGGGTTCAAAGCTATATTTAGACTATTATACTAGTATATTGAACTTTGGTTACTCCTTGGTCACCAATTATGTCTACATTTCTTCAAATTCCCATTTGTACCAAAATGGGACGCTTTTCTTCCCAAAGTTTCAAAACTATAGTTAGGACTATATATTCCTTAGAATCCATTCTAAAGGGGTTCAAAGCTATATTTAGACTATTATACAAATATACTGAACTTTGGTTACTCCTTGGTCATTAATTTTGTCTACATTTCTTCAAATTCCCATTTGTAACAAAACGGTACGATTTTCCTCCCAAAGTTTCAAAACTATAGTTAGGAATATATATTGGTTAGAATCCATTCTAAAGGGGTTCAAAGCTATATTTAGACTATTATAGTAGTATATTGAACTTTGGTTACTCCTTGGTCACCAATTATGTCTACATTTCTTCAAATTCACATTTGTACCCAAACGGGACGATTTTCTTCCCAAAGTTTCAAAACTATAGTTAGGACTATATACTGGGTAGAATCCATTCTAAAGGGGTTCAAAGCTATATTTAGACTATTATACTAGTATATTGAACTTTGGTTACTCCTTGGTCACCAATTATGTCTACATTTCTTCAAATTCACATTTGTACCCAAACGGGACGATTTTCTTCCCAAAGTTTCAAAACTATAGTTAGGACAATATATTAGTTAGAATCCATTCTAAAGGGGTTCAAAGCTATATTTAGACTATTATACTAATATATTGAAGTTTGGTTACTCCTTGGTAACCAATTTTGTGTACATTTCTTCAAATTCCAATTTGTACCAAAACGGGACGATTTTCTTCCCAAAGTTTCAAAACTATAGTTAGGACTATATATTGCTTAGAATCCATTCTAAAGGGGTTCAAAGCTATATTTAGACTATTATACTAATATATTGAACTTTGGTTACTCCTTGGTCTCAAATTTTGTGTACATTTCTTCAAATTCCCATTTGTACCAAAACGCTTCCTAAAGTTTCAAAACAATAGTTAGGACTATATATTGCTTAGAATCCATTCTAAAGGGGTTCAAAGCTATAATTAGACTATTATACTAATATATTGAACTTTTTTTACTCCTTGGTCACAAATTTTGTGTACATTTCTTCAAATTCCCATTTGTACCAAAACGCTTCCTAAAGTTTCAAAACAATAGTTAGGACTATATATTGGGTAGAATCCATTCTAAAGGGGTTCAAAGCTATATTTAGACTATTATACTAATATATTGATCTTTGGTTACTCCTTGGTCACCAATTTTGTCTACATTTCTTGAAATTCCCAATTGTACCAAAACGGGACGATTTTCTTTCCAAAGTTTCAAAACTATAGTTAGGACTATATATTGGGTAGAATCCATTCTAAAGGGGTTCAAAGCTATATTTAGACTATTATACTAATATATTGAACTTTGGTTACTCCTTGGTCTCAAATTTTGTGTACATTTCTTCAAATTCCCATTTGTACCAAAACGCTTCCTAAAGTTTCAAAACAATAGTTAGGACTATATATTGCTTAGAATCCATTCTAAAGGGGTTCAAAGCTATAATTAGACTATTATACTAATATATTGAACTTTTTTTACTCCTTGGTCACAAATTTTGTGTACATTTCTTCAAATTCCCATTTGTACCAAAACGCTTCCTAAAGTTTCAAAACAATAGTTAGGACTATATATTGGGTAGAATCCATTCTAAAGGGGTTCAAAGCTATATTTAGACTATTATACTAATATATTGATCTTTGGTTACTCCTTGGTCACCAATTTTGGTACATTTCTTCAAATTCCAATTTGTACCAAAACGGGACGATTTTCTTCCCAAAGTTTCAAAACAATAGTTAGGACTATATATTGCTTAGAATCCATTCTAAAGGGTTTCCAAGCTATATTTAGACTATTATACTAATATATTGAACTTTGGTTACCCCTTGGTCACCAATTATGTCTACATTTCTTCAAATTCCCATTTGTACCAAAATGGGACGATTTTTTTCCCAAAGTTTCAAAACAATAGTTAGGACTATATATTGCTTAGAATCCATTCTAAAGGGGTTCAAAGCTATATTTAGACTATTATACTAATATATTGAACTTTGGTTACTCCATGGTCTCAAATTTTGTGTACATTTCTTCAAATTCCCATTTGTACCAAAACGCTTCCTAAAGTTTCAAAACAATAGTTAGGACTATATATTGCTTAGAATCCATTCTAAAGGGGTTCAAAGCTATAATTAGACTATTATACTAATATATTGAACTTTTTTTACTCCTTGGTCACAAATTTTGTGTACATTTCTTCAAATTCCCATTTGTACCAAAACACTTCCTAAAGTTTCAAAACAATAGTTAGGACTATATATTGCTTAGAATCCATTCTAAAGGGGTTCAAAGCTATATTTAGACTATTATACTAGTATATTGAACTTTGGTTACTCCTTGGTCACCAATTATGTCTACATTTCTTCAAATTCCCATTTGTACCAAAATGGGACGCTTTTCTTCCCAAAGTTTCAAAACTATAGTTAGGACTATATATTCCTTAGAATCCATTCTAAAGGGGTTCAAAGCTATATTTAGACTATTATACAAATATACTGAACTTTGGTTACTCCTTGGTCATTAATTTTGTCTACATTTCTTCAAATTCCCATTTGTAACAAAACGGTACGATTTTCCTCCCAAAGTTTCAAAACTATAGTTAGGAATATATATTGGTTAGAATCCATTCTAAAGGGGTTCAAAGCTATATTTAGACTATTATAGTAGTATATTGAACTTTGGTTACTCCTTGGTCACCAATTATGTCTACATTTCTTCAAATTCACATTTGTACCCAAACGGGACGATTTTCTTCCCAAAGTTTCAAAACTATAGTTAGGACTATATACTGGGTAGAATCCATTCTAAAGGGGTTCAAAGCTATATTTAGACTATTATACTAGTATATTGAACTTTGGTTACTCCTTGGTCACCAATTATGTCTACATTTCTTCAAATTCACATTTGTACCCAAACGGGACGATTTTCTTCCCAATGTTTCAAAACTATAGTTAGGACAATATATTAGTTAGAATCCATTCTAAAGGGGTTCAAAGCTATATTTAGACCATTATAATAATATATTGAACTTTGGTTACTCCTTGGTAACCAATTTTGTGTACATTTCTTCAAATTCCAATTTGTACCAAAACGGGACGATTTTCTTCCCAAAGTTTCAAAACTATAGTTAGGACTATATATTGCTTAGAATCCATTCTAAAGGGGTTCAAAGCTATATTTAGACTATTATACTAATATATTGAACTTTGGTTACTCCTTGGTCTCAAATTTTGTGTACATTTCTTCAAATTCCCATTTGTACCAAAACGCTTCCTAAAGTTTCAAAACAATAGTTAGGACTATATATTGCTTAGAATCCATTCTAAAGGGGTTCAAAGCTATAATTAGACTATTATACTAATATATTGAACTTTTTTTACTCCTTGGTCACAAATTTTGTGTACATTTCTTCAAATTCCCATTTGTACCAAAACGCTTCCTAAAGTTTCAAAACAATAGTTAGGACTATATATTGGGTAGAATCCATTCTAAAGGGGTTCAAAGCTATATTTAGACTATTATACTAATATATTGAACTTTGGTTACTCCTTGGTCACCAATTTTGGTACATTTCTTCAAATTCCAATTTGTACCAAAACGGGACGATTTTCTTCCCAAAGTTTCAAAACAATAGTTAGGACTATATATTGCTTAGAATCCATTCTAAAGGGTTTCAAAGCTATATTTAGACTATTATACTAATATATTGAACTTTGGTTACCCCTTGGTCACCAATTATGTCTACATTTCTTCAAATTCCCATTTGTACCAAAATGGGACGATTTTCTTCCCAAAGTTTCAAAACAATAGTTAGGACTATATATTGCTTAGAATCCATTCTAAAGGGTTTCAAAGCTATATTTAGACTATTATACTAATATATTGAACTTTGGTTACTCCTTGGTCACCAGTTATGTCTACATTTCTTCAAATTCCCATTTGTACCAAAATGGGACGCTTTTCTTTCCAAAGTTTCAAAACTATAGTTAGGATTATATATTGGGTAGAATCCATTCTAAACGGGTTCAAAGCTATATTTAGACTATTATACTAATATATTGAACTTTGATTACTCCTTGGTCACCAATTTTGTCTACATTTCTTCAAATTCCCATTTGTACCAAAACGGAACGATTTTCTTCCCATAGTTTCAAAACTATAGTTAGGACTATATATTGGTTAGAATCCATTCTAAAGGGGTTCAAAGCTATATTTAAACTATTATACTAATATATTGAACTTTGGTTACTCCTTGGTCACCAATTTTGTGTACATTTCTTCAAATTCCAATTTGTACCAAAACGGGACGATTTTCTTCCCAAAGTTTCAAAACTATAGTTAGGACTATATATTGCTTAGAATCCATTCTAAAGGGGTTCAAAGCTATATTTAGACTATTATACAAATATACTGAACTTTGGTTACTCCTTGGTCATTAAATTTGTCTACATTTCTTCAAATTCCCATTTGTAACAAAACGGTACGATTTTCTTCCCAAAGTTTCAAAACTATAGTTAGGAATATATATTGGTTAGAATCCATTCTAAAGGGGTTCAAAGCTATATTTAGACTATTATAGTAGTATATTGAACTTTGGTTACTCCTTGGTCACCAATTATGTCTATATTTCTTCAAATTCACATTTGTACCCAAACGGGACGATTTTCTTCCCAAAGTTTCAAAACTATAGTTAGGACTATATACTGGGTAGAATCCATTCTAAAGGGGTTCAAAGCTATATTTAGACTATTATACTAGTATATTGAACTTTGGTTACTCCTTGGTCACCAATTATGTCTACATTTCTTCAAATTCACATTTGTACCCAAACGGGACGATTTTCTTCCCAAAGTTTCAAAACTATAGTTAGGACAATATATTAGTTAGAATCCATTCTAAAGGGGTTCAAAGCTATATTTAGACTATTATACTAATATATTGAACTTGAGTTACTCCTTGGTAACCAATTTTGTGTACATTTCTTCAAATTCCAATTTGTACCAAAACGGGACGATTTTCTTCCCAAAGTTTCAAAACTATAGTTAGGACTATATATTGCTTAGAATCCATTCTAAAGGGGTTCAAAGCTATATTTAGACTATTATACTAATATATTGAACTTTGGTTACTCCTTGGTCTCAAATTTTGTGTACATTTCTTCAAATTCCCATTTGTACCAAAACGCTTCCTAAAGTTTCAAAACAATAGTTAGGACTATATATTGCTTAGAATCCATTCTAAACGGGTTCAAAGCTATAATTAGACTATTATACTAATATATTGAACTTTTTTTACTCCTTGGTCACAAATTTTGTGTACATTTCTTCAAATTCCCATTTGTACCAAAACGCTTCCTAAAGTTTCAAAACAATAGTTAGGACTATATATTGGGTAGAATCCATTCTAAAGGGGTTCAAAGCTATATTTAGACTATTATACTAATATATTGAACTTTGGTTACTCCTTGGTCACCAATTTTGGTACATTTCTTCAAATTCCAATTTGTACCAAAACGGGACGATTTTCTTCCCAAAGTTTCAAAACAATAGTTAGGACTATATATTGCTTAGAATCCATTCTAAAGGGGTTCAAAGCTATATTTAAACTATTATACTAATATATTGAACTTTGGTTACTCCTTGGTCACCAATTTTGTGTACATTTCTTCAAATTCCAATTTGTACCAAAACGGGACGATTTTCTTCCCAAAGTTTCAAAACTATAGTTAGGACTATATATTGCTTAGAATCCATTCTAAAGGGGTTCAAAGCTATATTTAGACTATTATACAAATATACTGAACTTTGGTTACTCCTTGGTCATTAATTTTGTCTACATTTCTTCAAATTCCCATTTGTAACAAAACGGTACGATTTTCTTCCCAAAGTTTCAAAACTATAGTTAGGAATATATATTGGTTAGAATCCATTCTAAAGGGGTTCAAAGCTATATTTAGACTATTATAGTAGTATATTGAACTTTGGTTACTCCTTGGTCACCAATTATGTCTATATTTCTTCAAATTCGCATTTGTACCCAAACGGGACGATTTTCTTCCCAAAGTTTCAAAACTATAGTTAGGACTATATACTGGGTAGAATCCATTCTAAAGGGGTTCAAAGCTATATTTAGACTATTATACTAGTATATTGAACTTTGGTTACTCCTTGGTCACCAATTATGTCTACATTTCTTCAAATTCACATTTGTACCCAAACGGGACGATTTTCTTCCCAAAGTTTCAAAACTATAGTTAGGACAATATATTAGTTAGAATCCATTCTAAAGGGGTTCAAAGCTATATTTAGACTATTATACTAATATATTGAACTTTGGTTACTCCTTGGTAACCAATTTTGTGTACATTTCTTCAAATTCCAATTTGTACCAAAACGGGACGATTTTCTTCCCAAAGTTTCAAAACTATAGTTAGGACTATATATTGCTTAGAATCCATTCTAAAGGGGTTCAAAGCTATATTTAGACTATTATACTAATATATTGAACTTTGGTTACTCCTTGGTCTTAAATTTTGTGTACATTTCTTCAAATTCCCATTTGTACCAAAACGCTTCCTAAAGTTTCAAAACAATAGTTAGGACTATATATTGCTTAGAATCCATTCTAAAGGGGTTCAAAGCTATAATTAGACTATTATACTAATATATTGAACTTTTTTTACTCCTTGGTCACAAATTTTGTGTACATTTCTTCAAATTCCCATTTGTACCAAAACGCTTCCTAAAGTTTCAAAACAATAGTTAGGACTATATATTGGGTAGAATCCATTCTAAAGGGGTTCAAAGCTATATTTAGACTATTATACTAATATATTGATCTTTGGTTACTCCTTGGTCACCAATTTTGGTACATTTCTTCAAATTCCAATTTGTACCAAAACGGGACGATTTTCTTCCCAAAGTTTCAAAACAATAGTTAGGACTATATATTGCTTAGAATCCATTCTAAAGGGTTTCCAAGCTATATTTAGACTATTATACTAATATATTGAACTTTGGTTACCCCTTGGTCACCAATTATGTCTACATTTCTTCAAATTCCCATTTGTACCAAAATGGGACGATTTTCTTCCCAAAGTTTCAAAACTATAGTTAGGACTATATATTGCTTAGAATCCATTCTAAAGGGGTTCAAAGCTATATTTAGACTATTATACAAATATACTGAACTTTGGTTACTCCTTGGTCATTAATTTTGTCTACATTTCTTCAAATTCCCATTTGTAACAAAACGGTACGATTTTCTTCCCAAAGTTTCAAAACTATAGTTAGGAATATATATTGGTTAGAATCCATTCTAAAGGGGTTCAAAGCTATATTTAGACTATTATAGTAGTATATTGAACTTTGGTTACTCCTTGGTCACCAATTATGTCTATATTTCTTCAAATTCGCATTTGTACCCAAACGGGACGATTTTCTTCCCAAAGTTTCAAAACTATAGTTAGGACTATATACTGGGTAGAATCCATTCTAAAGGGGTTCAAAGCTATATTTAGACTATTATACTAGTATATTGAACTTTGGTTACTCCTTGGTCACCAATTATGTCTACATTTCTTCAAATTCACATTTGTACCCAAACGGGACGATTTTCTTCCCAAAGTTTCAAAACTATAGTTAGGACAATATATTAGTTAGAATCCATTCTAAAGGGGTTCAAAGCTATATTTAGACTATTATACTAATATATTGAACTTTGGTTACTCCTTGGTAACCAATTTTGTGTACATTTCTTCAAATTCCAATTTGTACCAAAACGGGACGATTTTCTTCCCAAAGTTTCAAAACTATAGTTAGGACTATATATTGCTTAGAATCCATTCTAAAGGGGTTCAAAGCTATATTTAGACTATTATACTAATATATTGAACTTTGGTTACTCCTTGGTCTTAAATTTTGTGTACATTTCTTCAAATTCCCATTTGTACCAAAACGCTTCCTAAAGTTTCAAAACAATAGTTAGGACTATATATTGCTTAGAATCCATTCTAAAGGGGTTCAAAGCTATAATTAGACTATTATACTAATATATTGAACTTTTTTTACTCCTTGGTCACAAATTTTGTGTACATTTCTTCAAATTCCCATTTGTACCAAAACGCTTCCTAAAGTTTCAAAACAATAGTTAGGACTATATATTGGGTAGAATCCATTCTAAAGGGGTTCAAAGCTATATTTAGACTATTATACTAATATATTGATCTTTGGTTACTCCTTGGTCACCAATTTTGGTACATTTCTTCAAATTCCAATTTGTACCAAAACGGGACGATTTTCTTCCCAAAGTTTCAAAACAATAGTTAGGACTATATATTGCTTAGAATCCATTCTAAAGGGTTTCCAAGCTATATTTAGACTATTATACTAATATATTGAACTTTGGTTACCCCTTGGTCACCAATTATGTCTACATTTCTTCAAATTCCCATTTGTACCAAAATGGGACGATTTTCTTCCCAAAGTTTCAAAACAATAGTTAGGACTATATATTGCTTAGAATCCATTCTAAAGGGGTTCAAAGCTATATTTAGACTATTATACTAATATATTGAACTTTGGTTACTCCATGGTCTCAAATTTTGTGTACATTTCTTCAAATTCCCATTTGTACCAAAACGCTTCCTAAAGTTTCAAAACAATAGTTAGGACTATATATTGCTTAGAATCCATTCTAAAGGGGTTCAAAGCTATAATTAGACTATTATACTAATATATTGAACTTTTTTTACTCCTTGGTCACAAATTTTGTGTACATTTCTTCAAATTCCCATTTGTACCAAAACACTTCCTAAAGTTTCAAAACAATAGTTAGGACTATATATTGCTTAGAATCCATTCTAAAGGGGTTCAAAGCTATATTTAGACTATTATACTAGTATATTGAACTTTGGTTACTCCTTGGTCACCAATTATGTCTACATTTCTTCAAATTCCCATTTGTACCAAAATGGGACGCTTTTCTTCCCAAAGTTTCAAAACTATAGTTAGGACTATATATTGCTTAGAATCCATTCTAAAGGGGTTCAAAGCTATATTTAGACTATTATACAAATATACTGAACTTTGGTTACTCCTTGGTCATTAATTTTGTCTACATTTCTTCAAATTCCCATTTGTAACAAAACGGTACGATTTTCTTCCCAAAGTTTCAAAACTATAGTTAGGAATATATATTGGTTAGAATCCATTCTAAAGGGGTTCAAAGCTATATTTAGACTATTATAGTAGTATATTGAACTTTGGTTACTCCTTGGTCACCAATTATGTCTATATTTCTTCAAATTCACATTTGTACCCAAACGGGACGATTTTCTTCCCAAAGTTTCAAAACTATAGTTAGGACTATATACTGGGTAGAATCCATTCTAAAGGGGTTCAAAGCTATATTTAGACTATTATACTAGTATATTGAACTTTGGTTACTCCTTGGTCACCAATTATGTCTACATTTCTTCAAATTCACATTTGTACCCAAACGGGACGATTTTCTTCCCAAAGTTTCAAAACTATAGTTAGGACAATATATTAGTTAGAATCCATTCTAAAGGGGTTCAAAGCTATATTTAGACTATTATACTAATATATTGAACTTGAGTTACTCCTTGGTAACCAATTTTGTGTACATTTCTTCAAATTCCAATTTGTACCAAAACGGGACGATTTTCTTCCCAAAGTTTCAAAACTATAGTTAGGACTATATATTGCTTAGAATCCATTCTAAAGGGGTTCAAAGCTATATTTAGACTATTATACTAATATATTGAACTTTGGTTACTCCTTGGTCTCAAATTTTGTGTACATTTCTTCAAATTCCCATTTGTACCAAAACGCTTCCTAAAGTTTCAAAACAATAGTTAGGACTATATATTGCTTAGAATCCATTCTAAACGGGTTCAAAGCTATAATTAGACTATTATACTAATATATTGAACTTTTTTTACTCCTTGGTCACAAATTTTGTGTACATTTCTTCAAATTCCCATTTGTACCAAAACGCTTCCTAAAGTTTCAAAACAATAGTTAGGACTATATATTGGGTAGAATCCATTCTAAAGGGGTTCAAAGCTATATTTAGACTATTATACTAATATATTGATCTTTGGTTACTCCTTGGTCACCAATTTTGGTACATTTCTTCAAATTCCAATTTGTACCAAAACGGGACGATTTTCTTCCCAAAGTTTCAAAACAATAGTTAGGACTATATATTGCTTAGAATCCATTCTAAAGGGTTTCCAAGCTATATTTAGACTATTATACTAATATATTGAACTTTGGTTACCCCTTGGTCACCAATTATGTCTACATTTCTTCAAATTCCCATTTGTACCAAAATGGGACGATTTTCTTCCCAAAGATTCAAAACAATAGTTAGGACTATATATTGCTTAGAATCCATTCTAAAGGGGTTCAAAGCTATATTTAGACTATTATACTAATATATTGAACTTTGGTTACTCCATGGTCTCAAATTTTGTGTACATTTCTTCAAATTCCCATTTGTACCAAAACGCTTCCTAAAGTTTCAAAACAATAGTTAGGACTATATATTGCTTAGAATCCATTCTAAAGGGGTTCAAAGCTATAATTAGACTATTATACTAATATATTGAACTTTTTTTACTCCTTGGTCACAAATTTTGTGTACATTTCTTCAAATTCCCATTTGTACCAAAACACTTCCTAAAGTTTCAAAACAATAGTTAGGACTATATATTGCTTAGAATCCATTCTAAAGGGGTTCAAAGCTATATTTAGACTATTATACTAGTATATTGAACTTTGGTTACTCCTTGGTCACCAATTATGTCTACATTTCTTCAAATTCCCATTTGTACCAAAATGGGACGCTTTTCTTCCCAAAGTTTCAAAACTATAGTTAGGACTATATATTGCTTAGAATCCATTCTAAAGGGGTTCAAAGCTATATTTAGACTATTATACAAATATACTGAACTTTGGTTACTCCTTGGTCATTAATTTTGTCTACATTTCTTCATATTCCCATTTGTAACAAAACGGTACGATTTTCTTCCCAAAGTTTCAAAACTATAGTTAGGAATATATATTGGTTAGAATCCATTCTAAAGGGGTTCAAAGCTATATTTAGACTATTATAGTAGTATATTGAACTTTGGTTACTCCTTGGTCACCAATTATGTCTACATTTCTTCAAATTCACATTTGTACCCAAACGGGACGATTTTCTTCCCAAAGTTTCAAAACTATAGTTAGGACTATATACTGGGTAGAATCCATTCTAAAGGGGTTCAAAGCTATATTTAGACTATTATACTAGTATATTGAACTTTGGTTACTCCTTGGTCACCAATTATGTCTACATTTCTTCAAATTCACATTTGTACCCAAACGGGACGATTTTCTTCCCAAAGTTTCAAAACTATAGTTAGGACAATATATTAGTTAGAATCCATTCTAAAGGGGTTCAAAGCTATATTTAGACTATTATACTAATATATTGAACTTTGGTTACTCCTTGGTAACCAATTTTGTGTACATTTCTTCAAATTCCAATTTGTACCAAAACGGGACGATTTTCTTCCCAAAGTTTCAAAACTATAGTTAGGACTATATATTGCTTAGAATCCATTCTAAAGGGGTTCAAAGCTATATTTAGACTATTATACTAATATATTGAACTTTGGTTACTCCTTGGTCTCAAATTTTGTGTACATTTCTTCAAATTCCCATTTGTACCAAAACGCTTCCTAAAGTTTCAAAACAATAGTTAGGACTATATATTGCTTAGAATCCATTCTAAAGGGGTTCAAAGCTATAATTAGACTATTATACTAATATATTGAACTTTTTTTACTCCTTGGTCACAAATTTTGTGTACGTTTCTTCAAATTCCCATTTGTACCAAAACGCTTCCTAAAGTTTCAAAACAATAGTTAGGACTATATATTGGGTAGAATCCATTCTAAAGGGGTTCAAAGCTATATTTAGACTATTATACTAATATATTGATCTTTGGTTACTCCTTGGTCACCAATTTTGGTACATTTCTTCAAATTCCAATTTGTACCAAAACGGGACGATTTTCTTCCCAAAGTTTCAAAACAATAGTTAGGACTATATATTGCTTAGAATCCATTCTAAAGGGTTTCCAAGCTATATTTAGACTATTATACTAATATATTGAACTTTGGTTACCCCTTGGTCACCAATTATGTCTACATTTCTTCAAATTCCCATTTGTACCAAAATGGGACGATTTTCTTCCCAAAGTTTCAAAACAATAGTTAGGACTATATATTGCTTAGAATCCATTCTAAAGGGGTTCAAAGCTATATTTAGACTATTATACTAATATATTGAACTTTGGTTACTCCATGGTCTCAAATTTTGTGTACATTTCTTCAAATTCCCATTTGTACCAAAACGCTTCCTAAAGTTTCAAAACAATAGTTAGGACTATATATTGCTTAGAATCCATTCTAAAGGGGTTCAAAGCTATAATTAGACTATTATACTAATATATTGAACTTTTTTTACTCCTTGGTCACAAATTTTGTGTACATTTCTTCAAATTCCCATTTGTACCAAAACACTTCCTAAAGTTTCAAAACAATAGTTAGGACTAATAATTGCTTAGAATCCATTCTAAAGGGGTTCAAAGCTATATTTAGACTATTATACTAGTATATTGAACTTTGGTTACTCCTTGGTCACCAATTATGTCTACATTTCTTCAAATTCCCATTTGTACCAAAATGGGACGCTTTTCTTCCCAAAGTTTCAAAACTATAGTTAGGACTATATATTGCTTAGAATCCATTCTAAAGGGGTTCAAAGCTATATTTAGACTATTATACAAATATACTGAACTTTGGTTACTCCTTGGTCATTAATTTTGTCTACATTTCTTCAAATTCCCATTTGTAACAAAACGGTACGATTTTCTTCCCAAAGTTTCAAAACTATAGTTAGGAATATATATTGGTTAGAATCCATTCTAAAGGGGTTCAAAGCTATATTTAGACTATTATAGTAGTATATTGAACTTTGGTTACTCCTTGGTCACCAATTATGTCTACATTTCTTCAAATTCACATTTGTACCCAAACGGGACGATTTTCTTCCCAAAGTTTCAAAACTATAGTTAGGACTATATACTGGGTAGAATCCATTCTAAAGGGGTTCAAAGCTATATTTAGACTATTATACTAGTATATTGAACTTTGGTTACTCCTTGGTCACCAATTATGTCTACATTTCTTCAAATTCACATTTGTACCCAAACGGGACGATTTTCTTCCCAATGTTTCAAAACTATAGTTAGGACAATATATTAGTTAGAATCCATTCTAAAGGGTTTCAAAGCTATATTTAGACCATTATACTAATATATTGAACTTTGGTTACTCCTTGGTAACCAATTTTGTGTACATTTCTTCAAATTCCAATTTGTACCAAAACGGGACGATTTTCTTCCCAAAGTTTCAAAACTATAGTTAGGACAATATATTAGTGAGAATCCATTCTAAAGGGGTTCAAAGCTATATTTAGACTATTATACTAATATATTGAACTTTGGTTACTCCTTGGTAACCAATTTTGTGTACATTTCTTCAAATTCCAATTTGTACCAAAACGGGACGATTTTCTTCCCAAAGTTTCAAAACTATAGTTAGGACTATATATTGCTTAGAATCCATTCTAAAGGGGTTCAAAGCTATATTTAGACTAATATACTAATATATTGAACTTTGGTTACTCCTTGGTCTCAAATTTTGTGTACATTTCTTCAAATTCCCATTTGTACCAAAACGCTTCCTAAAGTTTCAAAACAATAGTTAGGACTATATATTGCTTAGAATCCATTCTAAAGGGGTTCAAAGCTATAATTAGACTATTATACTAATATATTGAACTTTTTTTACTCCTTGGTCACAAATTTTGTGTACATTTCTTCAAATTCCCATTTGTACCAAAACGCTTCCTAAAGTTTCAAAACAATAGTTAGGACTATATATTGGGTAGAATCCATTCTAAAGGGGTTCAAAGCTATATTTAGACTATTATACTAATATATTGAACTTTGGTTACTCCTTGGTCACCAATTTTGGTACATTTCTTCAAATTCCAATTTGTACCAAAACGGGACGATTTTCTTCCCAAAGTTTCAAAACAATAGTTAGGACTATATATTGCTTAGAATCCATTCTAATGGGTTTCCAAGCTATATTTAGACTATTATACTAATATATTGAACTTTGGTTACCCCTTGGTCACCAATTATGTCTACATTTCTTCAAATTCCCATTTGTACCAAAATGGGACGATTTTCTTCCCAAAGTTTCAAAACAATAGTTAGGACTATATATTGCTTAGAATCCATTCTAAAGGGGTTCAAAGCTATATTTAGACTATTATACTAATATATTGAACTTTTTTTACTCCTTGGTCACAAATTTTGTGTACATTTCTTCAAATTCCCATTTGTACCAAAACACTTCCTAAAGTTTCAAAACAATAGTTAGGACTATATATTGCTTAGAATCCATTCTAAAGGGGTTCAAAGCTATATTTAGACTATTATACTAGTATATTGAACTTTGGTTACTCCTTGGTCACCAATTATGTCTACATTTCTTCAAATTCCCATTTGTACCAAAATGCGACGCTTTTCTTCCCAAAGTTTCAAAACTATAGTTAGGACTATATATTGCTTAGAATCCATTCTAAAGGGGTTCAAAGCTATATTTAGACTATTATACAAATATACTGACTTTTGGTTACTCCTTGGTCATTAATTTTGTCTACATTTCTTCAAATTCCCATTTGTAACAAAACGGTACGATTTTCTTCCCAAAGTTTCAAAACTATAGTTAGGAATATATATTGGTTAGAATCCATTCTAAAGGGGTTCAAAGCTATATTTAGACTATTATAGTAGTATATTGAACTTTGGTTACTCCTTGGTCACCAATTATGTCTACATTTCTTCAAATTCACATTTGTACCCAAACGGGACGATTTTCTTCCCAAAGTTTCAAAACTATAGTGAGGACTATATACTGGGTAGAATCCATTCTAAAGGCGTTTAAAGCTATATTTAGACTATTATACTAGTATATTGAACTTTGGTTACTCCTTGGTCACCAATTATGTCTACATTTCTTCAAATTCACATTTGTACCCAAACGGGACGATTTTCTTCCCAAAGTTTCAAAACTATAGTTAGGACAATATATTAGTTAGAATCCATTCTAAAGGGGTTCAAAGCTATATTTAGACTATTATACTAATATATTGAACTTTGGTTACTCCTTGGTAACCAATTTTGTGTACATTTCTTCAAATTCCAATTTGTACCAAAACGGGACGATTTTCTTCCCAAAGTTTCAAAACTATAGTTAGGACTATATATTGCTTAGAATCCATTCTAAAGGGGTTCAAAGCTATATTTAGACTATTATACTAATATATTGAACTTTGGTTACTCCTTGGTCTCAAATTTTGTGTACATTTCTTCAAATTCCCATTTGTACCAAAACGCTTCCTAAAGTTTCAAAACAATAGTTAGGACTATATATTGCTTAGAATCCATTCTAAAGGGGTTCAAAGCTATAATTAGACTATTATACTAATATATTGAACTTTTTTTACTCCTTGGTCACAAATTTTGTGTACATTTCTTCAAATTCCCATTTGTACCAAAACGCTTCCTAAAGTTTCAAAACAATAGTTAGGACTATATATTGGGTAGAATCCATTCTAAAGGGGTTCAAAGCTATATTTAGACTATTATACTAATATATTGAACTTTGGTTACTCCTTGGTCACCAATTTTGGTACATTTCTTCAAATTCCAATTTGTACCAAAACGGGACGATTTTCTTCCCAAAGTTTCAAAACAATAGTTAGGACTATATATTGCTTAGAATCCATTCTAAAGGGGTTCAAAGCTATATTTAGACTATTATACTAATATATTGAACTTTGGTTACTCCTTGGTAACCAATTTTGTGTACATTTCTTCAAATTCCAATTTGTACCAAAACGGGACGATTTTCTTCCCAAAGTTTCAAAACTATAGTTAGGACTATATATTAATTAGAATCCATTCTAAAGGGGTTCAAAGCTATAATTAGACTATTATACTAATATATTGAACTTTTTTTACTCCTTGGTCACAAATTTTGTGTACATTTCTTCAAATTCCCATTTGTACCAAAACGCTTCCTAAAGTTTCAAAACAATAGTTAGGACTATATATTGGGTAGAATCCATTCTAAAGGGGTTCAAAGCTATATTTAGACTATTATACTAGTATATTGAACTTTGGTTACTCCTTGGTCACCAATTATGTCTACATTTCTTCAAATTCACATTTGTACCCAAACGGGACGATTTTCTTCCCAAAGTTTCAAAACTATAGTTAGGACAATATATTAGTTAGAATCCATTCTAAAGGGGTTCAAAGCTATATTTAGACTATTATACTAATATATTGAACTTTGGTTACTCCTTGGTAACCAATTTTGTGTACATTTCTTCAAATTCCAATTTGTACCAAAACGGGACGATTTTCTTCCCAAAGTTTCAAAACTATAGTTAGGACTATATATTGCTTAGAATCCATTCTAAAGGGGTTCAAAGCTATATTTAGACTATTATACTAATATATTGAACTTTGGTTACTCCTTGGTAACCAATTTTGTGTACATTTCTTCAAATTCCAATTTGTACCAAAACGGGACGATTTTCTTCCCAAAGTTTCAAAACTATAGTTAGGACTATATATTGCTTAGAATCCATTCTAAAGGGGTTCAAAGCTATATTTAGACTATTATACTAATATATTGAACTTTGGTTACTCCTTGGTCTCAAATTTTGTGTACATTTCTTCAAATTCCCATTTGTACCAAAACGCTTCCTAAAGTTTCAAAACAATAGTTAGGACTATATATTGCTTAGAATCCATTCTAAAGGGGTTCAAAGCTATAATTAGACTATTATACTAATATATTGAACTTTTTTTACTCCTTGGTCACAAATTTTGTGTACATTTCTTCAAATTCCCATTTGTACCAAAACGCTTCCTAAAGTTTCAAAACAATAGTTAGGACTATATATTGGGTAGAATCCATTCTAAAGGGGTTCAAAGCTATATTTAGACTATTATACTAATATATTGAACTTTGGTTACTCCATGGTCACCAATTTTGGTACATTTCTTCAAATTCCAATTTGTACCAAAACGGGACGATTTTCTTCCCAAAGTTTCAAAACAATAGTTAGGACTATATATTGCTTAGAATCCATTCTAAAGGGGTTCAAAGCTATATTTAGACTATTATACTAATATATTGAACTTTGGTTACTCCTTGGTAACCAATTTTGTGTACATTTCTTCAAATTCCAATTTGTACCAAAACGGGACGATTTTCTTCCCAAAGTTTCAAAACTATAGTTAGGACTATATATTAATTAGAATCCATTCTAAAGGGGTTCAAAGCTATAATTAGACTATTATACTAATATATTGAACTTTTTTTACTCCTTGGTCACAAATTTTGTGTACATTTCTTCAAATTCCCATTTGTACCAAAACGCTTCCTAAAGTTTCAAAACAATAGTTAGGACTATATATTGGGTAGAATCCATTCTAAAGGGGTTCAAAGCTATATTTAGACTATTATACTAGTATATTGAACTTTGGTTACTCCTTGGTCACCAATTATGTCTACATTTCTTCAAATTCACATTTGTACCCAAACGGGACGATTTTCTTCCCAAAGTTTCAAAACTATAGTTAGGACAATATATTAGTTAGAATCCATTCTAAAGGGGTTCAAAGCTATATTTAGACTATTATACTAATATATTGAACTTTGGTTACTCCTTGGTAACCAATTTTGTGTACATTTCTTCAAATTCCAATTTGTACCAAAACGGGACGATTTTCTTCCCAAAGTTTCAAAACTATAGTTAGGACTATATATTGCTTAGAATCCATTCTAAAGGGGTTCAAAGCTATATTTAGACTATTATACTAATATATTGAACTTTGGTTACTCCTTGGTCTCAAATTTTGTGTACATTTCTTCAAATTCCCATTTGTACCAAAACGGGACGATTTTCTTCCCAAAGTTTCAAAACTATAGTTAGGACTATATATTGCTTAGAATCCATTCTAAAGGGGTTCAAAGCTATATTTAGACTATTATACTAATATATTGAACTTTGGTTACTCCTTGGTCTCAAATTTTGTGTACATTTCTTCAAATTCCCATTTGTACCAAAACGCTTCCTAAAGTTTCAAAACAATAGTTAGGACTATATATTGCTTAGAATCCATTCTAAAGGGGTTCAAAGCTATAATTAGACTATTATACAAATATATTGAACTTTTTTTACTCCTTGGTCACAAATTTTGTGTACATTTCTTCAAATTCCCATTTGTACCAAAACGCTTCCTAAAGTTTCAAAACAATAGTTAGGACTATATATTGGGTAGAATCCATTCTAAAGGGGTTCAAAGCTATATTTAGACTATTATACTAATATATTGAACTTTGGTTACTCCATGGTCACCAATTTTGGTACATTTCTTCAAATTCCAATTTGTACCAAAACGGGACGATTTTCTTCCCAAAGTTTCAAAACAATAGTTAGGACTATATATTGCTTAGAATCCATTCTAAAGGGGTTCAAAGCTATATTTAGACTATTATACTAATATATTGAACTTTGGTTACTCCTTGGTAACCAATTTTGTGTACATTTCTTCAAATTCCAATTTGTACCAAAACGGGACGATTTTCTTCCCAAAGTTTCAAAACTATAGTTAGGACTATATATTAATTAGAATCCATTCTAAAGGGGTTCAAAGCTATAATTAGACTATTATACTAATATATTGAACTTTTTTTACTCCTTGGTCACAAATTTTGTGTACATTTCTTCAAATTCCCATTTGTACCAAAACGCTTCCTAAAGTTTCAAAACAATAGTTAGGACTATATATTGGGTAGAATCCATTCTAAAGGGGTTCAAAGCTATATTTAGACTATTATACTAGTATATTGAACTTTGGTTACTCCTTGGTCACCAATTATGTCTACATTTCTTCAAATTCACATTTGTACCCAAACGGGACGATTTTCTTCCCAAAGTTTCAAAACTATAGTTAGGACAATATATTAGTTAGAATCCATTCTAAAGGGGTTCAAAGCTATATTTAGACTATTATACTAATATATTGAACTTTGGTTACTCCTTGGTAACCAATTTTGTGTACATTTCTTCAAATTCCAATTTGTACCAAAACGGGACGATTTTCTTCCCAAAGTTTCAAAACTATAGTTAGGACTATATATTGCTTAGAATCCATTCTAAAGGGGTTCAAAGCTATATTTAGACTATTATACTAATATATTGAACTTTGGTTACTCCTTGGTCTCAAATTTTGTGTACATTTCTTCAAATTCCCATTTGTACCAAAACGCTTCCTAAAGTTTCAAAACAATAGTTAGGACTATATATTGCTTAGAATCCATTCTAAATGGGTTCAAAGCTATAATTAGACTATTATACTAATATATTGAACTTTTTTTACTCCTTGGTCACAAATTTTGTGTACATTTCTTCAAATTCCCATTTGTACCAAAACGCTTCCTAAAGTTTCAAAACAATAGTTAGGACTATATATTGGGTAGAATCCATTCTAAAGGGGTTCAAAGCTATATTTAGACTATTATACTAATATATTGAACTTTGGTTACTCCTTGGTCACCAATTTTGGTACATTACTTCAAATTCCAATTTGTACCAAAACGGGATGATTTTCTTCCCAAAGTTTCAAAACAATAGTTAGGACTATATATTGCTTAGAATCCATTCTAAAGGGTTTCAAAGCTATATTTAGACTATTATACTAATATATTGAACTTTGGTTACCCCTTGGTCACCAATTATGTCTACATTTCTTCAAATTCCCATTTGTACCAAAATGGGACGATTTTCTTCCCAAAGTTTCAAAACAATAGTTAGGACTATATATTGCTTAGAATCCATTCTAAAGGGGTTCAAAGCTATATTTAGACTATTATACTAATATATTGAACTTTGGTTACTCCTTGGTAACCAATTTTGTGTACATTTCTTCAAATTCCAATTTGTACCAAAACGGGACGATTTTCTTCCCAAAGTTTCAAAACTATAGTTAGGACTATATATTGCTTAGAATCCATTCTAAAGGGGTTCAAAGCTATATTTAGACTATTATACTAATATATTGAACTTTGGTTACTCCTTGGTCTCAAATTTTGTGTACATTTCTTCAAATTCCCATTTGTACCAAAACGCTTCCTAAAGTTTCAAAACAATAGTTAGGACTATATATTGCTTAGAATCCATTCTAAAGGGGTTCAAAGCTATAATTAGACTATTATACTAATATATTGAACTTTTTTTACTCCTTGGTCACAAATTTTGTGTACATTTCTTCAAATTCCCATTTGTACCAAAACGCTTCCTAAAGTTTCAAAACAATAGTTAGGACTATATATTGGGTAGAATCCATTCTAAAGGGGTTCAAAGCTATATTTAGACTATTATACTAATATATTGAACTTTGGTTACTCCATGGTCACCAATTTTGGTACATTTCTTCAAATTCCAATTTGTACCAAAACGGGACGATTTTCTTCCCAAAGTTTCAAAACAATAGTTAGGACTATATATTGCTTAGAATCCATTCTAAAGGGGTTCAAAGCTATATTTAGACTATTATACTAATATATTGAACTTTGGTTACTCCTTGGTAACCAATTTTGTGTACATTTCTTCAAATTCCAATTTGTACCAAAACGGGACGATTTTCTTCCCAAAGTTTCAAAACTATAGTTAGGACTATATATTAATTAGAATCCATTCTAAAGGGGTTCAAAGCTATAATTAGACTATTATACTAATATATTGAACTTTTTTTACTCCTTGGTCACAAATTTTGTGTACATTTCTTCAAATTCCCATTTGTACCAAAACGCTTCCTAAAGTTTCAAAACAATAGTTAGGACTATATATTGGGTAGAATCCATTCTAAAGGGGTTCAAAGCTATATTTAGACTATTATACTAGTATATTGAACTTTGGTTACTCCTTGGTCACCAATTATGTCTACATTTCTTCAAATTCACATTTGTACCCAAACGGGACGATTTTCTTCCCAAAGTTTCAAAACTATAGTTAGGACAATATATTAGTTAGAATCCATTCTAAAGGGGTTCAAAGCTATATTTAGACTATTATACTAATATATTGAACTTTGGTTACTCCTTGGTAACCAATTTTGTGTACATTTCTTCAAATTCCAATTTGTACCAAAACGGGACGATTTTCTTCCCAAAGTTTCAAAACTATAGTTAGGACTATATATTGCTTAGAATCCATTCTAAAGGGGTTCAAAGCTATATTTAGACTATTATACTAATATATTGAACTTTGGTTACTCCTTGGTCTCAAATTTTGTGTACATTTCTTCAAATTCCCATTTGTACCAAAACGGGACGATTTTCTTCCCAAAGTTTCAAAACTATAGTTAGGACTATATATTGCTTAGAATCCATTCTAAAGGGGTTCAAAGCTATATTTAGACTATTATACTAATATATTGAACTTTGGTTACTCCTTGGTCTCAAATTTTGTGTACATTTCTTCAAATTCCCATTTGTACCAAAACGCTTCCTAAAGTTTCAAAACAATAGTTAGGACTATATATTGCTTAGAATCCATTCTAAAGGGGTTCAAAGCTATAATTAGACTATTATACTAATATATTGAACTTTTTTTACTCCTTGGTCACAAATTTTGTGTACATTTCTTCAAATTCCCATTTGTACCAAAACGCTTCCTAAAGTTTCAAAACAATAGTTAGGACTATATATTGGGTAGAATCCATTCTAAAGGGGTTCAAAGCTATATTTAGACTATTATACTAATATATTGAACTTTGGTTACTCCATGGTCACCAATTTTGGTACATTTCTTCAAATTCCAATTTGTACCAAAACGGGACGATTTTCTTCCCAAAGTTTCAAAACAATAGTTAGGACTATATATTGCTTAGAATCCATTCTAAAGGGGTTCAAAGCTATATTTAGACTATTATACTAATATATTGAACTTTGGTTACTCCTTGGTAACCAATTTTGTGTACATTTCTTCAAATTCCAATTTGTACCAAAACGGGACGATTTTCTTCCCAAAGTTTCAAAACTATAGTTAGGACTATATATTAATTAGAATCCATTCTAAAGGGGTTCAAAGCTATAATTAGACTATTATACTAATATATTGAACTTTTTTTACTCCTTGGTCACAAATTTTGTGTACATTTCTTCAAATTCCCATTTGTACCAAAACGCTTCCTAAAGTTTCAAAACAATAGTTAGGACTATATATTGGGTAGAATCCATTCTAAAGGGGTTCAAAGCTATATTTAGACTATTATACTAGTATATTGAACTTTGGTTACTCCTTGGTCACCAATTATGTCTACATTTCTTCAAATTCACATTTGTACCCAAACGGGACGATTTTCTTCCCAAAGTTTCAAAACTATAGTTAGGACAATATATTAGTTAGAATCCATTCTAAAGGGGTTCAAAGCTATATTTAGACTATTATACTAATATATTGAACTTTGGTTACTCCTTGGTAACCAATTTTGTGTACATTTCTTCAAATTCCAATTTGTACCAAAACGGGACGATTTTCTTCCCAAAGTTTCAAAACTATAGTTAGGACTATATATTGCTTAGAATCCATTCTAAAGGGGTTCAAAGCTATATTTAGACTATTATACTAATATATTGAACTTTGGTTACTCCTTGGTCTCAAATTTTGTGTACATTTCTTCAAATTCCCATTTGTACCAAAACGCTTCCTAAAGTTTCAAAACAATAGTTAGGACTATATATTGCTTAGAATCCATTCTAAAGGGGTTCAAAGCTATAATTAGACTATTATACTAATATATTGAACTTTTTTTACTCCTTGGTCACAAATTTTGTGTACATTTCTTCAAATTCCCATTTGTACCAAAACGCTTCCTAAAGTTTCAAAACAATAGTTAGGACTATATATTGGGTAGAATCCATTCTAAAGGGGTTCAAAGCTATATTTAGACTATTATACTAATATATTGAACTTTGGTTACTCCTTGGTCACCAATTTTGGTACATTACTTCAAATTCCAATTTGTACCAAAACGGGATGATTTTCTTCCCAAAGTTTCAAAACAATAGTTAGGACTATATATTGCTTAGAATCCATTCTAAAGGGTTTCAAAGCTATATTTAGACTATTATACTAATATATTGAACTTTGGTTACCCCTTGGTCACCAATTATGTCTACATTTCTTCAAATTCCCATTTGTACCAAAATGGGACGATTTTCTTCCCAAAGTTTCAAAACAATAGTTAGGACTATATATTGCTTAGAATCCATTCTAAAGGGTTTCAAAGCTATATTTAGACTATTATACTAATATATTGAACTTTGGTTACTCCTTGGTCACCAGTTATGTCTAAATTTCTTCAAATTCCCATTTGTACCAAAATGGGACGCTTTTCTTTCCAAAGTTTCAAAACTATAGTTAGGATTATATATTGGGTAGAATCCATTCTAAAGGGGTTCAAAGCTATATTTAGACTATTATACTAATATATTGAACTTTGATTACTCCTTGGTCACCAATTTTGTCTACATTTCTTCAAATTCCCATTTGTACCAAAACGGAACGATTTTCTTCCCATAGTTTCAAAACTATAGTTAGGACTATATATTGGTTAGAATCCATTCTAAAGGGGTTCAAAGCTATATTTAAACTATTATACTAATATATTGAACTTTGGTTACTCCTTGGTCATTAATTTTGTCTACATTTCTTCAAATTCCCATTTGTAACAAAACAGAACGATTTTCTTCCCAAAGTTTCAAAACTATAGTTAGGAATATATATTGGTTAGAATCCATTCTAAAGGGGTTCAAAGCTATATTTAGACTATTATAGTAGTATATTGAACTTTGGTTACTCCTTGGTCACCAATTATGTCTACGTTTCTTCAAATTCACATTTGTACCCAAACGGGACGATTTTCTTCCCAAAGTTTCAAAACTATAGTTAGGACTATATACTGGGTAGAATCCATTCTAAAGGGGTTCAAAGCTATATTTAGACTATTATACTAGTATATTGAACTTTGGTTACTCCTTGGTCACCAATTATGTCTACATTTCTTCAAATTCACATTTGTACCCAAACGGGACGATTTTCTTCCCAAAGTTTCAAAACTATAGTTAGGACAATATATTAGTTAGAATCCATTCTAAAGGGGTTCAAAGCTATATTTAGACTATTATACTAATATATTGAACTTTGGTTACTCCTTGGTAACCAATTTTGTGTACATTTCTTCAAATTCCAATTTGTACCAAAACGGGACGATTTTCTTCCCAAAGTTTCAAAACTATAGTTAGGACTATATATTGCTTAGAATCCATTCTAAAGGGGTTCAAAGCTATATTTAGACTATTATACTAATATATTGAACTTTGGTTACTCCTTGGTCTCAAATTTTGTGTACATTTTTTCAAATTCCCATTTGTACCAAAACGCTTCCTAAAGTTTCAAAACAATAGTTAGGACTATATATTGGGTAGAATCCATTCTAAAGGGGTTCAAAGCTATATTTAGACTATTATACTAATATATTGAACTTTGGTTACTCCTTGGTCACCAATTTTGGTACATTACTTCAAATTCCAATTTGTACCAAAACGGGACGATTTTCTTCCCAAAGTTTCAAAACAATAGTTAGGACTATATATTGCTTAGAATCCATTCTAAAGGGTTTCAAAGCTATATTTAGACTATTATACTAATATATTGAACTTTGGTTACCCCTTGGTCACCAATTATGTCTACATTTCTTCAAATTCCCATTTGTACCAAAATGGGACGATTTTCTTCCCAAAGTTTCAAAACAATAGTTAGGACTATATATTGCTTAGAATCCATTCTAAAGGGTTTCAAAGCTATATTTAGACTATTATACTAATATATTGAACTTTGGTTACTCCTTGGTCACCAGTTATGTCTAAATTTCTTCAAATTCCCATTTGTACCAAAATGGGACGCTTTTCTTTCCAAAGTTTCAAAACTATAGTTAGGATTATATATTGGTTAGAATCCATTCTAAAGGGGTTCAAAGCTATATTTAGACTATTATACTAATATATTGAACTTTGATTACTCCTTGGTCACCAATTTTGTCTACATTTCTTCAAATTCCCATTTGTACCAAAACGGAACGATTTTCTTCCCATAGTTTCAAAACTATAGTTAGGACTATATATTGGTTAGAATCCATTCTAAAGGGGTTCAAAGCTATATTTAAACTATTATACTAATATATTGAACTTTGGTTACTCCTTGGTCATTAATTTTGTCTACATTTCTTCAAATTCCTATTTGTAACAAAACAGAACGATTTTCTTCCCAAAGTTTCAAAACTATAGTTAGGAATATATATTGGTTAGAATCCATTCTAAAGGGGTTCAAAGCTATATTTAGACTATTATAGTAGTATATTGAACTTTGGTTACTCCTTGGTCACCAATTTTGTGTACATTTCTTCAAATTCCCATTTGTACCAAAACGCTTCCTAAAGGTTCAAAACAATAGTTAGGACTATATATTGCTTAGAATCCATTCTAAAGGGTTTCAAAGCTATATTTAGACTATTATACTAATATATTGAACTTTGGTTACTCCTTGGTCACCAGTTATGTCTAAATTTCTTCAAATTCCCATTTGTACCAAAATGGGACGCTTTTCTTTCCAAAGTTTCAAAACTATAGTTAGGATTATATATTGGGTAGAATCCATTCTAAAGGGGTTCAAAGCTATATTTAGACTATTATACTAATATATTGAACTTTGATTACTCCTTGGTCACCAATTTTGTCTACATTTCTTCAAATTCCCATTTGTACCAAAACGGAACGATTTTCTTCCCATAGTTTCAAAACTATAGTTAGGACTATATACTGGGTAGAATCCATTCTAAAGGGGTTCAAAGCTATATTTAGACTATTATACTAGTATATTGAACTTTGGTTACTCCTTGGTCACCAATTATGTCTACATTTCTTCAAATTCACATTTGTACCCAAACGGGACGATTTTCTTCCCAAAGTTTCAAAACTATAGTTAGGACAATATATTAGTTAGAATCCATTCTAAAGGGGTTCAAAGCTATATTTAGACTATTATACTAATATATTGAACTTTGGTTACTCCTTGGTAACCAATTTTGTGTACATTTCTTCAAATTCCCATTTGTACCAAAACGCTTCCTAAAGTTTCAAAACAATAGTTAGGACTATATATTGCTTAGAATCCATTCTAAAGGGGTTCAAAGCTATAATTAGACTATTATACTAATATATTGAACTTTTTTTACTCCTTGGTCACAAATTTTGTGTACATTTCTTCAAATTCCCATTTGTACCAAAACGCTTCCTAAAGTTTCAAAACAATAGTTAGGACTATATATTGGGTAGAATCCATTCTAAAGGGGTTCAAAGCTATATTTAGACTATTATAGTAGTATATTGAACTTTGGTTACTCCTTGGTCACCAATTTTGTGTACATTTCTTCAAATTCCCATTTGTACCAAAACGCTTCCTAAAGTTTCAAAACAATAGTTAGGACTATATATTGCTTAGAATCCATTCTAAAGGGTTTCAAAGCTATATTTAGACTATTATACTAATATATTGAACTTTGGTTACTCCTTGGTCACCAGTTATGTCTAAATTTCTTCAAATTCCCATTTGTACCAAAATGGGACGCTTTTCTTTCCAAAGTTTCAAAACTATAGTTAGGATTATATATTGGGTAGAATCCATTCTAAAGGGGTTCAAAGCTATATTTAGACTATTATACTAATATATTGAACTTTGATTACTCCTTGGTCACCAATTTTGTCTACATTTCTTCAAATTCCCATTTGTACCAAAACGGAACGATTTTCTTCCCATAGTTTCAAAACTATAGTTAGGACTATATACTGGGTAGAATCCATTCTAAAGGGGTTCAAAGCTATATTTAGACTATTATACTAGTATATTGAACTTTGGTTACTCCTTGGTCACCAATTATGTCTACATTTCTTCAAATTCACATTTGTACCCAAACGGGACGATTTTCTTCCCAAAGTTTCAAAACTATAGTTAGGACAATATATTAGTTAGAATCCATTCTAAAGGGGTTCAAAGCTATATTTAGACTATTATACTAATATATTGAACTTTGGTTACTCCTTGGTAACCAATTTTGTGTACATTTCTTCAAATTCCCATTTGTACCAAAACGCTTCCTAAAGTTTCAAAACAATAGTTAGGACTATATATTGCTTAGAATCCATTCTAAAGGGGTTCAAAGCTATAATTAGACTATTATACTAATATATTGAACTTTTTTTACTCCTTGGTCACAAATTTTGTGTACATTTCTTCAAATTCCCATTTGTACCAAAACGCTTCCTAAAGTTTCAAAACAATAGTTAGGACTATATATTGGGTAGAATCCATTCTAAAGGGGTTCAAAGCTATATTTAGACTATTATACTAATATATTGAACTTTGGTTACTCCTTGGTCACCAATTTTGGTACATTTCTTCAAATTCCAATTTGTACCAAAACGGGACGATTTTCTTCCCAAAGTTTCAAAACTATAGTTAGGACTATATACTGGGTAGAATCCATTCTAAAGGGGTTCAAAGCTATATTTAGACTATTATACTAGTATATTGAACTTTGGTTACTCCTTGGTCACCAATTATGTCTACATTTCTTCAAATTCACATTTGTACCCAAACGGGACGATTTTCTTCCCAAAGTTTCAAAACTATAGTTAGGACAATATATTAGTTAGAATCCATTCTAAAGGGGTTCAAAGCTATATTTAGACTATTATACTAATATATTGAACTTTGGTTACTCCTTGGTAACCAATTTTGTGTACATTTCTTCAAATTCCAATTTGTACCAAAACGGGACGATTTTCTTCCCAAAGTTTCAAAACTATAGTTAGGACTATATATTGCTTAAAATCAATTCTAAAGGGGTTCAAACCTATATTTAGACTATTATACTAATATATTGAACTTTGGTTACTCCTTGGTCTCAAATTTTGTGTACATTTTTTCAAATTCCCATTTGTACCAAAACGCTTCCTAAAGTTTCAAAACAATAGTTAGGACTATATATTGGGTAGAATCCATTCTAAAGGGGTTCAAAGCTATATTTAGACTATTATACTAATATATTGAACTTTGGTTACTCCTTGGTCACCAATTTTGGTACATTTCTTCAAATTCCAATTTGTACCAAAACGGGACGATTTTCTTCCCAAAGTTTCAAAACAATAGTTAGGACTATATATTGCTTAGAATCCATTCTAAAGGGTTTCAAAGCTATATTTAGACTATTATACTAATATATTGAACTTTGGTTACCCCTTGGTCACCAATTATGTCTACATTTCTTCAAATTCCCATTTGTACCAAAATGGGACGATTTTCTTCCCAAAGTTTCAAAACAATAGTTAGGACTATATATTGCTTAGAATCCATTCTAAAGGGTTTCAAAGCTATATTTAGACTATTATACTAATATATTGAACTTTGGTTACTCCTTGGTCACCAGTTATGTCTAAATTTCTTCAAATTCCCATTTGTACCAAAATGGGACGCTTTTCTTTCCAAAGTTTCAAAACTATAGTTAGGATGATATATTGGGTAGAATCCATTCTAAAGGGGTTCAAAGCTATATTTAAACTATTATACTAATATATTGAACTTTGGTTACTCCTTGGTCATTAATTTTGTCTACATTTCTTCAAATTCCCATTTGTAACAAAACAGAACGATTTTCTTCCCAAAGTTTCAAAACTATAGTTAGGAATATATATTGGTTAGAATCCATTCTAAAGGGGTTCAATGCTATATTTAGACTATTATAGTAGTATATTGAACTTTGGTTACTCCTTGGTCACCAATTATGTCTACGTTTCTTCAAATTCACATTTGTACCCAAACGGGACGATTTTCTTCCCAAAGTTTCAAAACTATAGTTAGGACTATATACTGGGTAGAATCCATTCTAAAGGGGTTCAAAGCTATATTTAGACTATTATACTAGTATATTGAACTTTGGTTACTCCTTGGTCACCAATTATGTCTACATTTCTTCAAATTCACATTTGTACCCAAACGGGACGATTTTCTTCCCAAAGTTTCAAAACTATAGTTAGGACAATATATTAGTTAGAATCCATTCTAAAGGGGTTCAAAGCTATATTTAGACTATTATACTAATATATTGAACTTTGGTTACTCCTTGGTAACCAATTTTGTGTACATTTCTTCAAATTCCAATTTGTACCAAAACGGGACGATTTTCTTCCCAAAGTTTCAAAACTATAGTTAGGACTATATATTGCTTAGAATCCATTCTAAAGGGGTTCAAAGCTATATTTAGACTATTATACTAATATATTGAACTTTAGTTACTCCTTGGTCTCAAATTTTGTGTACATTTTTTCAAATTCCCATTTGTACCAAAACGCTTCCTAAAGTTTCAAAACAATAGTTAGGACTATATATTGCTTAGAATCCATTCTAAACGGGTTCAAAGCTATAATTAGACTATTATACTAATATATTGAACTTTTTTTACTCCTTGGTCACAAATTTTGTGTACATTTCTTCAAATTCCCATTTGTACCAAAACGCTTCCTAAAGTTTCAAAACAATAGTTAGGACTATATATTGGGTAGAATCCATTCTAAAGGGGTTCAAAGCTATATTTAGACTATTATACTAATATATTGAACTTTGGTTACTCCTTGGTCACCAATTTTGGTACATTTCTTCAAATTCCAATTTGTACCAAAACGGGACGATTTTCTTCCCAAAGTTTCAAAACAATAGTTAGGACTATATATTGCTTAGAATCCATTCTAAAGGGGTTCAAAGCTATATTTAAACTATTATACTAATATATTGAACTTTGGTTACTCCTTGGTCACCAATTTTGTGTACATTTCTTCAAATTCCAATTTGTACCAAAACGGGACGATTTTCTTCCCAAAGTTTCAAAACTATAGTTAGGACTATATATTGCTTAGAATCCATTCTAAAGGGGTTCAAAGCTATATTTAGACTATTATACAAATATACTGAACTTTGGTTACTCCTTGGTCATTAATTTTGTCTACATTTCTTCAAATTCCCATTTGTAACAAAACGGTACGATTTTCTTCCCAAAGTTTCAAAACTATAGTTAGGAATATATATTGGTTAGAATCCATTCTAAAGGGGTTCAAAGCTATATTTAGACTATTATAGTAGTATATTGAACTTTGGTTACTCCTTGGTCACCAATTATGTCTATATTTCTTCAAATTCACATTTGTACCCAAACGGGACGATTTTCTTCCCAAAGTTTCAAAACTATAGTTAGGACTATATACTGGGTAGAATCCATTCTAAAGGGGTTCAAAGCTATATTTAGACTATTATACTAGTATATTGAACTTTGGTTACTCCTTGGTCACCAATTATGTCTACATTTCTTCAAATTCACATTTGTACCCAAACGGGACGATTTTCTTCCCAAAGTTTCAAAACTATAGTTAGGACAATATATTAGTTAGAATCCATTCTAAAGGGGTTCAAAGCTATATTTAGACTATTATACTAATATATTGAACTTTGGTTACTCCTTGGTAACCAATTTTGTGTACATTTCTTCAAATTCCAATTTGTACCAAAACGGGACGATTTTCTTCCCAAAGTTTCAAAACTATAGTTAGGACTATATATTGCTTAGAATCCATTCTAAAGGGGTTCAAAGCTATATTTAGACTATTATACTAATATATTGAACTTTGGTTACTCCTTGGTCTCAAATTTTGTGTACATTTTTTCAAATTCCCATTTGTACCAAAACGCTTCCTAAAGTTTCAAAACAATAGTTAGGACTATATATTGCTTAGAATCCATTCTAAACGGGTTCAAAGCTATAATTAGACTATTATACTAATATATTGAACTTTTTTTACTCCTTGGTCACAAATTTTGTGTACATTTCTTCAAATTCCCATTTGTACCAAAACGCTTCCTAAAGTTTCAAAACAATAGTTAGGACTATATATTGGGTAGAATCCATTCTAAAGGGGTTCAAAGCTATATTTAGACTATTATACTAATATATTGAACTTTGGTTACCCCTTGGTCACCAATTTTGGTACATTTCTTCAAATTCCAATTTGTACCAAAACGGGACGATTTTCTTCCCAAAGTTTCAAAACAATAGTTAGGACTATATATTGCTTAGAATCCATTCTAAAGGGGTTCAAAGCTATATTTAAACTATTATACTAATATATTGAACTTTGGTTACTCCTTGGTCACCAATTTTGTGTACATTTCTTCAAATTCCAATTTGTACCAAAACGGGACGATTTTCTTCCCAAAGTTTCAAAACTATAGTTAAGACTATATATTGCTTAGAATCCATTCTAAAGGGGTTCAAAGCTAAATTTAGACTATTATACAAATATACTGAACTTTGGTTACTCCTTGGTCATTAATTTTGTCTACATTTCTTCAAATTCCCATTTGTAACAAAACGGTACGATTTTCTTCCCAAAGTTTCAAAACTATAGTTAGGAATATATATTGGTTAGAATCCATTCTAAAGGGGTTCAAAGCTATATTTAGACTATTATAGTAGTATATTGAACTTTGGTTACTCCTTGGTCACCAATTATGTCTATATTTCTTCAAATTCACATTTGTACCCAAACGGGACGATTTTCTTCCCAAAGTTTCAAAACTATAGTTAGGACTATATACTGGGTAGAATCCATTCTAAAGGGGTTCAAAGCTATATTTAGACTATTATACTAGTATATTGAACTTTGGTTACTCCTTGGTCACCAATTATGTCTACATTTCTTCAAATTCACATTTGTACCCAAACGGGACGATTTTCTTCCCAAAGTTTCAAAACTATAGTTAGGACAATATATTAGTTAGAATCCATTCTAAAGGGGTTCAAAGCTATATTTAGACTATTATACTAATATATTGAACTTTGGTTACTCCTTGGTAACCAATTTTGTGTACATTTCTTCAAATTCCAATTTGTACCAAAACGGGACGATTTTCTTCCCAAAGTTTCAAAACTATAGTTAGGACTATATATTGCTTAGAATCCATTCTAAAGGGGTTCAAAGCTATATTTAGACTATTATACTAATATATTGAACTTTGGTTACTCCTTGGTCTCAAATTTTGTGTACATTTCTTCAAATTCCCATTTGTACCAAAACGCTTCCTAAAGTTTCAAAACAATAGTTAGGACTATATATTGCTTAGAATCCATTCTAAAGGGGTTCAAAGCTATAATTAGACTATTATACTAATATATTGAACTTTTTTTACTCCTTGGTCACAAATTTTGTGTACATTTCTTCAAATTCCCATTTGTACCAAAACGCTTCCTAAAGTTTCAAAACAATAGTTAGGACTATATATTGGGTAGAATCCATTCTAAAGGGGTTCAAAGCTATATTTAGACTATTATACTAATATATTGAACTTTGGTTACTCCTTGGTCACCAATTTTGGTACATTTCTTCAAATTCCAATTTGTACCAAAACGGGACGATTTTCTTCCCAAAGTTTCAAAACAATAGTTAGGACTATATATTGCTTAGAATCCATTCTAAAGGGTTTCAAAGCTATATTTAGACTATTATACTAATATATTGAACTTTGGTTACCCCTTGGTCACCAATTATGTCTACATTTCTTCAAATTCCCATTTGTACCAAAATGGGACGATTTTCTTCCCAAAGTTTCAAAACAATAGTTAGGACTATATATTGCTTAGAATCCATTCTAAAGGGTTTCAAAGCTATATTTAGACTATTATACTAATATATTGAACTTTGGTTACTCCTTGGTCACCAGTTATGTCTACATTTCTTCAAATTCCCATTTGTACCAAAATGGGACGCTTTTCTTTCCAAAGTTTCAAAACTATAGTTAGGATTATATATTGGGTAGAATCCATTCTAAAGGGGTTCAAAGCTATATTTAGACTATTATACTAATATATTGAACTTTGATTACTCCTTGGTCACCAATTTTGTCTACATTTCTTCAAATTCCCATTTGTACCAAAACGGAACGATTTTCTTCCCATAGTTTCAAAACTATAGTTAGGACTATATATTGGTTAGAATCCATTCTAAAGGGGTTCAAAGCTATATTTAAACTATTATACTAATATATTGAACTTTGGTTACTCCTTGGTCACCAATTTTGTGTACATTTCTTCAAATTCGAATTTGTACCAAAACGGGACGATTTTCTTCCCAAAGTTTCAAAACTATAGTTAGGACTATATATTGCTTAGAATCCATTCTAAAGGGGTTCAAAGCTATATTTAGACTATTATACAAATATACTGAACTTTGGTTACTCCTTGGTCATTAATTTTGTCTACATTTCTTCAAATTCCCATTTGTAACAAAACGGTACGATTTTCTTCCCAAAGTTTCAAAACTATAGTTAGGAATATATATTGGTTAGAATCCATTCTAAAGGGGTTCAAAGCTATATTTAGACTATTATAGTAGTATATTGAACTTTGGTTACTCCTTGGTCACCAATTATGTCTACATTTCTTCAAATTCACATTTGTACCCAAACGGGACGATTTTCTTCCCAAAGTTTCAAAACTATAGTTAGGACAATATATTAGTTAGAATCCATTCTAAAGGGGTTCAAAGCTATAATTAGACTATTATACTAATATATTGAACTTTTTTTACTCCTTGGTCACAAATTTTGTGTACATTTCTTCAAATTCTCATTTGTACCAAAACGCTTCCTAAAGTTTCAAAACAATAGTTAAGACTATATATTGCTTAGAATCCATTCTAAAGGGGTTCAAAGCTATATTTAGACTATTATACTAATATATTGAACTTTGGTTACTCCTTGGTCACCAATTTTGTGTACATTTCTTCAAATTCGAATTTGTACCAAAACGGGACGATTTTCTTCCCAAAGTTTCAAAACTATAGTTAGGACTATATATTGCTTAGAATCCATTCTAAAGGGGTTCAAAGCTATATTTAGACTATTATACAAATATACTGAACTTTGGTTACTCCTTGGTCATTAATTTTGTCTACATTTCTTCAAATTCCCATTTGTAACAAAACGGTACGATTTTCTTCCCAAAGTTTCAAAACTATAGTTAGGAATATATATTGGTTAGAATCCATTCTAAAGGGGTTCAAAGCTATATTTAGACTATTATAGTAGTATATTGAACTTTGGTTACTCCTTGGTCACCAATTATGTCTACATTTCTTCAAATTCACATTTGTACCCAAACGGGACGATTTTCTTCCCAAAGTTTCAAAACTATAGTTAGGACAATATATTAGTTAGAATCCATTCTAAAGGGGTTCAAAGCTATAATTAGACTATTATACTAATATATTGAACTTTTTTTACTCCTTGGTCACAAATTTTGTGTACATTTCTTCAAATTCTCATTTGTACCAAAACGCTTCCTAAAGTTTCAAAACAATAGTTAGGACTATATATTGCTTAGAATCCATTCTAAAGGGGTTCAAAGCTATATTTAGACTATTATACTAATATATTGAACTTTGGTTACTCCTTGGTCACCAATTATGTCTACATTTCTTCAAATTCCCATTTGTACCAAAACGGGACGATTTTCTTTCCAAAGTTTCAAAACTATAGTTAGGACTATATATTGGGTAGAATCCATTCTAAAGGGGTTCAAAGCTATATTTAGACTATTATACTAGTATATTGGACTTTGGTTACTCCTTGGTCACCAATTATGTCTACATTTCTTCAAATTCACATTTGTACCCAAACGGGACGATTTTCTTCCAAAAGTTTCAAAACTATAGTTAGGACAATATATTAGTTAGAATCCATTCTAAAGGGGTTCAAAGCTATAAATAGACTATTATACTAATATATTGAACTTTTTTTACTCCTTGGTCACAAATTTTGTGTACATTTCTTCAAATTCTCATTTGTACCAAAACGCTTCCTAAAGTTTCAAAACAATAGTTAGGACTATATATTGCTTAGAATCCATTCTAAAGGGGTTCAAAGCTATATTTAGACTATTATACTAATATATTGAACTTTGGTTACTCCTTGGTCACCAATTATGTCTACATTTCTTCAAATTCCCATTTGTACCAAAACGGGACGATTTTCTTTCCAAAGTTTCAAAACTATAGTTAGGACTATATATTGGGTAGAATCCATTCTAAAGGGGTTCAAAGCTATATTTAGACTATTATACTAATATATTGAACTTTGGTTACTCCTTGGTCACCAATTTTGGTACATTTCTTCAAATTCCAATTTGTACCAAAACAGGACGATTTTCTTCCCAAAGTTTCAAAACAATAGTTAGGACTATATATTGCTTAGAATCCATTCTAAAGGGTTTCAAAGCTATATTTAGACTATTATACTAGTATATTGGACTTTGGTTACTCCTTGGTCACCAATTATGTCTACATTTCTTCAAATTCACATTTGTACCCAAACGGGACGATTTTCTTCCAAAAGTTTCAAAACTATAGTTAGGACAATATATTAGTTAGAATCCATTCTAAAGGGGTTCAAAGCTATAAATAGACTATTATACTAATATATTGAACTTTTTTTACTCCTTGGTCACAAATTTTGTGTACATTTCTTCAAATTCTCAATTGTACCAAAACGCTTCCTAAAGTTTCAAAACAATAGTTAGGACTATATATTGCTTAGAATCCATTCTAAAGGGGTTCAAAGCTATATTTAGACTATTATACTAATATATTGAACTTTGGTTACTCCTTGGTCACCAATTATGTCTACATTTCTTCAAATTCCCATTTGTACCAAAACGGGACGATTTTCTTTCCAAAGTTTCAAAACTATAGTTAGGACTATATATTGGGTAGAATCCATTCTAAAGGGGTTCAAAGCTATATTTAGACTATTATACTAATATATTGAACTTTGGTTACTCCTTGGTCACCAATTTTGGTACATTTCTTCAAATTCCAATTTGTACCAAAACAGGACGATTTTCTTCCCAAAGTTTCAAAACAATAGTTAGGACTATATATTGCTTAGAATCCATTCTAAAGGGTTTCAAAGCTATATTTAGACTATTATACTAATATATTGAACTTTGGTTACTCCTTGGTCACCAGTTATGTCTACATTTCTTCAAATTCCCATTTGTACCAAAATGGGACGCTTTTCTTTCCAAAGTTTCAAAACTATAGTTAGGATTATATATTGGGTAGAATCCATTCTAAAGGGGTTCAAAGCTATATTTAGACTATTATACTAATATATTGAACTTTGATTACTCCTTGGTCACCAATTTTGTCTACATTTCTTCAAATTCCCATTTGTACCAAAACGGAACGATTTTCTTCCCATAGTTTCAAAACTATAGTTAGGACTATATATTGGTTAGAATCCATTCTAAAGGGGTTCAAAGCTATATTTAAACTATTATACTAATATATTGAACTTTGGTTACTCCTTGGTCACCAATTTTGTGTACATTTCTTCAAATTCGAATTTGAACCAAAACGGGACGATTTTCTTCCCAAAGTTTCAAAACTATAGTTAGGACTATATATTGCTTAGAATCCATTCTAAAGGGGTTCAAAGCTATATTTAGACTATTATACAAATATACTGAACTTTGGTTACTCCTTGGTCATTAATTTTGTCTACATTTCTTCAAATTCCCATTTGTAACAAAACGGTACGATTTTCTTCCCAAAGTTTCAAAACTATAGTTAGGAATATATATTGGTTAGAATCCATTCTAAAGGGGTTCAAAGCTTTATTTAGACTATTATAGTAGTATATTGAACTTTGGTTACTCCTTGGTCACCAATTATGTCTACATTTCTTCAAATTCACATTTGTACCCAAACGGGACGATTTTCTTCCCAAAGTTTCAAAACTATAGTTAGGACAATATATTAGTTAGAATCCATTCTAAAGGGGTTCAAAGCTATAATTAGACTATTATACTAATATATTGAAATTTTTTTACTCCTTGGTCACAAATTTTGTGTACATTTCTTCAAATTCTCATTTGTACCAAAACGCTTCCTAAAGTTTCAAAACAATAGTTAGGACTATATATTGCTTAGAATCCATTCTAAAGGGGTTCAAAGCTATATTTAGACTATTATACTAATATATTGAACTTTGGTTACTCCTTGGTCACCAATTATGTCTACATTTCTTCAAATTCCCATTTGTACCAAAACGGGACGATTTTCTTTCCAAAGTTTCAAAACTATAGTTAGGACTATATATTGGGTAGAATCCATTCTAAAGGGGTTCAAAGCTATATTTAGACTATTATACTAGTATATTGGACTTTGGTTACTCCTTGGTCACCAATTATGTCTACATTTCTTCAAATTCACATTTGTACCCAAACGGGACGATTTTCTTCCAAAAGTTTCAAAACTATAGTTAGGACAATATATTAGTTAGAATCCATTCTAAAGGGGTTCAAAGCTATAAATAGACTATTATACTAATATATTGAACTTTTTTTACTCCTTGGTCACAAATTTTGTGTACATTTCTTCAAATTCTCATTTGTACCAAAACGCTTCCTAAAGTTTCAAAACAATAGTTAGGACTATATATTGCTTAGAATCCATTCTAAAGGGGTTCAAAGCTATATTTAGACTATTATACTAATATATTGAACTTTGGTTACTCCTTGGTCACCAATTATGTCTACATTTCTTCAAATTCCCATTTGTACCAAAACGGGACGATTTTCTTTCCAAAGTTTCAAAACTATAGTTAGGACTATATATTGGGTAGAATCCATTCTAAAGGGGTTCAAAGCTATATTTAGACTATTATACTAATATATTGAACTTTGGTTACTCCTTGGTCACCAATTTTGGTACATTTCTTCAAATTCCAATTTGTACCAAAACAGGACGATTTTCTTCCCAAAGTTTCAAAACAATAGTTAGGACTATATATTGCTTAGAATCCATTCTAAAGGGTTTCAAAGCTATATTTAGACTATTATACTAATATATTGAACTTTGGTTACTCCTTGGTCACCAGTTATGTCTACATTTCTTCAAATTCCCATTTGTACCAAAATGGGACGCTTTTCTTTCCAAAGTTTCAAAACTATAGTTAGGATTATATATTGGGTAGAATCCATTCTAAAGGGGTTCAAAGCTATATTTAGACTATTATACTAATATATTGAACTTTGATTACTCCTTGGTCACCAATTTTGTCTACATTTCTTCAAATTCCCATTTGTACCAAAACGGAACGATTTTCTTCCCATAGTTTCAAAACTATAGTTAGGACTATATATTAGTTAGAATCCATTCTAAAGGGGTTCAAAGCTATATTTAAACTATTATACTAATATATTGAACTTTGGTTACTCCTTGGTCACCAATTTTGTGTACATTTCTTCAAATTCGAATTTGTACCAAAACGGGACGATTTTCTTCCCAAAGTTTCAAAACTATAGTTAGGACTATATATTGCTTAGAATCCATTCTAAAGGGGTTCAAAGCTATATTTAGACTATTATACAAATATACTGAACTTTGGTTACTCCTTGGTCATTAATTTTGTCTACATTTCTTCAAATTCCCATTTGTAACAAAACGGTACGATTTTCTTCCCAAAGTTTCAAAACTATAGTTAGGAATATATATTGGTTAGAATCCATTCTAAAGGGGTTCAAAGCTATATTTAGACTATTATAGTAGTATATTGAACTTTGGTTACTCCTTGGTCACCAATTATGTCTACATTTCTTCAAATTCACATTTGTACCCAAACGGGACGATTTTCTTCCCAAAGTTTCAAAACTATAGTTAGGACAATATATTAGTTAGAATCCATTCTAAAGGGGTTCAAAGCTATAATTAGACTATTATACTAATATATTGAACTTTTTTTACTCCTTGGTCACAAATTTTGTGTACATTTCTTCAAATTCTCATTTGTACCAAAACGCTTCCTAAAGTTTCAAAACAATAGTTAGGACTATATATTGCTTAGAATCCATTCTAAAGGGGTTAAAAGCTATATTTAGACTATTATACTAATATATTGAACTTTGGTTACTCCTTGGTCACCAATTATGTCTACATTTCTTCAAATTCCCATTTGTACCAAAACGGGACGATTTTCTTTCCAAAGTTTCAAAACTATAGTTAGGACTATATATTGGGTAGAATCCATTCTAAAGGGGTTCAAAGCTATATTTAGACTATTATACTAGTATATTGGACTTTGGTTACTCCTTGGTCACCAATTATGTCTACATTTCTTCAAATTCACATTTGTACCCAAACGGGACGATTTTCTTCCAAAAGTTTCAAAACTATAGTTAGGACAATATATTAGTTAGAATCCATTCTAAAGGGGTTCAAAGCTATAAATAGACTATTATACTAATATATTGAACTTTTTTTACTCCTTGGTCACAAATTTTGTGTACATTTCTTCAAATTCTCATTTGTACCAAAACGCTTCCTAAAGTTTCAAAACAATAGTTAGGACTATATATTGCTTAGAATCCATTCTAAAGGGGTTCAAAGCTATATTTAGACTATTATACTAATATATTGAACTTTGGTTACTCCTTGGTCACCAATTATGTCTACATTTCTTCAAATTCCCATTTGTACCAAAACGGGACGATTTTCTTTCCAAAGTTTCAAATCTATAGTTAGGACTATATATTGGGTAGAATCCATTCTAAAGGGGTTCAAAGCTATATTTAGACTATTATACTAATATATTGAACTTTGGTTACTCCTTGGTCACCAATTTTGGTACATTTCTTCAAATTCTTATTTGTACCAAAACAGGACGATTTTCTTCCCAAAGTTTCAAAACAATAGTTAGGACTATATATTGCTTAGAATCCATTCTAAAGGGTTTCAAAGCTATATTTAGACTATTATACTAATATATTGAACTTTGGTTACTCCTTGGTCACCAGTTATGTCTACATTTCTTCAAATTCCCATTTGTACCAAAATGGGACGCTTTTCTTTCCAAAGTTTCAAAACTATAGTTAGGATTATATATTGGGTAGAATCCATTCTAAAGGGGTTCAAAGCTATATTTAGACTATTATACTAATATATTGAACTTTGATTACTCCTTGGTCACCAATTTTGTCTACATTTCTTCAAATTCCCATTTGTACCAAAACGGAACGATTTTCTTCCCATAGTTTCAAAACTATAGTTAGGACTATATATTGGTTAGAATCCATTCTAAAGGGGTTCAAAGCTATATTTAAACTATTATACTAATATATTGAACTTTGGTTACTCCTTGGTCACCAATTTTGTGTACATTTCTTCAAATTCGAATTTGTACCAAAACGGGACGATTTTCTTCCCAAAGTTTCAAAACTATAGTTAGGACTATATATTGCTTAGAATCCATTCTAAAGGGGTTCAAAGCTATATTTAGACTATTATACAAATATACTGAACTTTGGTTACTCCTTGGTCATTAATTTTGTCTACATTTCTTCAAATTCCCATTTGTAACAAAACGGTACGATTTTCTTCCCAAAGTTTCAAAACTATAGTTAGGAATATATATTGGTTAGAATCCATTCTAAAGGGGTTCAAAGCTATATTTAGACTATTATAGTAGTATATTGAACTTTGGTTACTCCTTGGTCATCAATTATGTCTACATTTCTTCAAATTCACATTTGTCCCAAACGGGACGATTTTCTTCCCAAAGTTTCAAAACTATAGTTAGGACAATATATTAGTTAGAATCCATTCTAAAGGGGTTCAAAGCTATAATTAGACTATTATACTAATATATTGAACTTTTTTTACTCCTTGGTCACAAATTTTGTGTACATTTCTTCAAATTCTCATTTGTACCAAAACGCTTCCTAAAGTTTCAAAACAATAGTTAGGACTATATATTGCTTAGAATCCATTCTAAAGGGGTTAAAAGCTATATTTAGACTATTATACTAATATATTGAACTTTGGTTACTCCTTGGTCACCAATTATGTCTACATTTCTTCAAATTCCCATTTGTACCAAAACGGGACGATTTTCTTTCCAAAGTTTCAAAACTATAGTTAGGACTATATATTGGGTAGAATCCATTCTAAAGGGGTTCAAAGCTATATTTAGACTATTATACTAGTATATTGGACTTTGGTTACTCCTTGGTCACCAATTATGTCTACATTTCTTCAAATTCACATTTGTACCCAAACGGGACGATTTTCTTCCAAAAGTTTCAAAACTATAGTTAGGACAATATATTAGTTAGAATCCATTCTAAAGGGGTTCAAAGCTATAAATAGACTATTATACTAATATATTGAACTTTTTTTACTCCTTGGTCACAAATTTTGTGTACATTTCTTCAAATTCTCATTTGTACCAAAACGCTTCCTAAAGTTTCAAAACAATAGTTAGGACTATATATTGCTTAGAATCCATTCTAAAGGGGTTCAAAGCTATATTTAGACTATTATACTAATATATTGAACTTTGGTTACTCCTTGGTCACCAATTATGTCTACATTTCTTCAAATTCCCATTTGTACCAAAACGGGACGATTTTCTTTCCAAAGTTTCAAAACTATAGTTAGGACTATATATTGGGTAGAATCCATTCTAAAGGGGTTCAAAGCTATATTTAGACTATTATACTAGTATATTGGACTTTGGTTACTCCTTGGTCACCAATTATGTCTACATTTCTTCAAATTCACATTTGTACCCAAACGGGACGATTTTCTTCCAAAAGTTTCAAAACTATAGTTAGGACTATATATTGGGTAGAATCCATTCTAAAGGGGTTCAAAGCTATATTTAGACTATTATACTAGTATATTGGACTTTGGTTACTCCTTGGTCACCAATTATGTCTACATTTCTTCAAATTCACATTTGTACCCAAACGGGACGATTTTCTTCCAAAAGTTTCAAAACTATAGTTAGGACAATATATTAGTTAGAATCCATTCTAAAGGGGTTCAAAGCTATAAATAGACTATTATACTAATATATTGAACTTTTTTTACTCCTTGGTCACAAATTTTGTGTACATTTCTTCAAATTCTCATTTGTACCAAAACGCTTCCTAAAGTTTCAAAACAATAGTTAGGACTATATATTGCTTAGAATCCATTCTAAAGGGGTTCAAAGCTATATTTAGACTATTATACTAATATATTGAACTTTGGTTACTCCTTGGTCACCAATTATGTCTACATTTCTTCAAATTCACATTTGTACCCAAACGGGACGATTTTCTTCCAAAAGTTTCAAAACTATAGTTAGGACAATATATTAGTTAGAATCCATTCTAAAGGGGTTCAAAGCTATAAATAGACTATTATACTAATATATTGAACTTTTTTTACTCCTTGGTCACAAATTTTGTGTACATTTCTTCAAATTCTCATTTGTACCAAAACGCTTCCTAAAGTTTCAAAACAATAGTTAGGACTATATATTGCTTAGAATCCATTCTAAAGGGGTTAAAAGCTATATTTAGACTATTATACTAATATATTGAACTTTGGTTACTCCTTGGTCACCAATTATGTCTACATTTCTTCAAATTCCCATTTGTACCAAAACGGGACGATTTTCTTTCCAAAGTTTCAAAACTATAGTTAGGACTATATATTGGGTAGAATCCATTCTAAAGGGGTTCAAAGCTATATTTAGACTATTATACTAGTATATTGGACTTTGGTTACTCCTTGGTCACCAATTATGTCTACATTTCTTCAAATTCACATTTGTACCCAAACGGGACGATTTTCTTCCAAAAGTTTCAAAACTATAGTTAGGACAATATATTAGTTAGAATCCATTCTAAAGGGGTTCAAAGCTATAAATAGACTATTATACTAATATATTGAACTTTTTTTACTCCTTGGTCACAAATTTTGTGTACATTTCTTCAAATTCTCATTTGTACCAAAACGCTTCCTAAAGTTTCAAAACAATAGTTAGGACTATATATTGCTTAGAATCCATTCTAAAGGGGTTCAAAGCTATATTTAGACTATTATACTAATATATTGAACTTTGGTTACTCCTTGGTCACCAATTATGTCTACATTTCTTCAAATTCCCATTTGTACCAAAACGGGACGATTTTCTTTCCAAAGTTTCAAAACTATAGTTAGGACTATATATTGGGTAGAATCCATTCTAAAGGGGTTCAAAGCTATATTTAGACTATTATACTAGTATATTGGACTTTGGTTACTCCTTGGTCACCAATTATGTCTACATTTCTTCAAATTCACATTTGTACCCAAACGGGACGATTTTCTTCCAAAAGTTTCAAAACTATAGTTAGGACTATATATTGGGTAGAATCCATTCTAAAGGGGTTCAAAGCTATATTTAGACTATTATACTAGTATATTGGACTTTGGTTACTCCTTGGTCACCAATTATGTCTACATTTCTTCAAATTCACATTTGTACCCAAACGGGACGATTTTCTTCCAAAAGTTTCAAAACTATAGTTAGGACAATATATTAGTTAGAATCCATTCTAAAGGGGTTCAAAGCTATAAATAGACTATTATACTAATATATTGAACTTTTTTTACTCCTTGGTCACAAATTTTGTGTACATTTCTTCAAATTCTCATTTGTACCAAAACGCTTCCTAAAGTTTCAAAACAATAGTTAGGACTATATATTGCTTAGAATCCATTCTAAAGGGGTTCAAAGCTATATTTAGACTATTATACTAATATATTGAACTTTGGTTACTCCTTGGTCACCAATTATGTCTACATTTCTTCAAATTCACATTTGTACCCAAACGGGACGATTTTCTTCCAAAAGTTTCAAAACTATAGTTAGGACAATATATTAGTTAGAATCCATTCTAAAGGGGTTCAAAGCTATAAATAGACTATTATACTAATATATTGAACTTTTTTTACTCCTTGGTCACAAATTTTGTGTACATTTCTTCAAATTCTCATTTGTACCAAAACGCTTCCTAAAGTTTCAAAACAATAGTTAGGACTATATATTGCTTAGAATCCATTCTAAAGGGGTTAAAAGCTATATTTAGACTATTATACTAATATATTGAACTTTGGTTACTCCTTGGTCACCAATTATGTCTACATTTCTTCAAATTCCCATTTGTACCAAAACGGGACGATTTTCTTTCCAAAGTTTCAAAACTATAGTTAGGACTATATATTGGGTAGAATCCATTCTAAAGGGGTTCAAAGCTATATTTAGACTATTATACTAGTATATTGGACTTTGGTTACTCCTTGGTCACCAATTATGTCTACATTTCTTCAAATTCACATTTGTACCCAAACGGGACGATTTTCTTCCAAAAGTTTCAAAACTATAGTTAGGACAATATATTAGTTAGAATCCATTCTAAAGGGGTTCAAAGCTATAAATAGACTATTATACTAATATATTGAACTTTTTTTACTCCTTGGTCACAAATTTTGTGTACATTTCTTCAAATTCTCATTTGTACCAAAACGCTTCCTAAAGTTTCAAAACAATAGTTAGGACTATATATTGCTTAGAATCCATTCTAAAGGGGTTCAAAGCTATATTTAGACTATTATACTAATATATTGAACTTTGGTTACTCCTTGGTCACCAATTATGTCTACATTTCTTCAAATTCCCATTTGTACCAAAACGGGACGATTTTCTTTCCAAAGTTTCAAAACTATAGTTAGGACTATATATTGGGTAGAATCCATTCTAAAGGGGTTCAAAGCTATATTTAGACTATTATACTAGTATATTGGACTTTGGTTACTCCTTGGTCACCAATTATGTCTACATTTCTTCAAATTCACATTTGTACCCAAACGGGACGATTTTCTTCCAAAAGTTTCAAAACTATAGTTAGGACTATATATTGGGTAGAATCCATTCTAAAGGGGTTCAAAGCTATATTTAGACTATTATACTAGTATATTGGACTTTGGTTACTCCTTGGTCACCAATTATGTCTACATTTCTTCAAATTCACATTTGTACCCAAACGGGACGATTTTCTTCCAAAAGTTTCAAAACTATAGTTAGGACAATATATTAGTTAGAATCCATTCTAAAGGGGTTCAAAGCTATAAATAGACTATTATACTAATATATTGAACTTTTTTTACTCCTTGGTCACAAATTTTGTGTACATTTCTTCAAATTCTCATTTGTACCAAAACGCTTCCTAAAGTTTCAAAACAATAGTTAGGACTATATATTGCTTAGAATCCATTCTAAAGGGGTTCAAAGCTATATTTAGACTATTATACTAATATATTGAACTTTGGTTACTCCTTGGTCACCAATTATGTCTACATTTCTTCAAATTCACATTTGTACCCAAACGGGACGATTTTCTTCCAAAAGTTTCAAAACTATAGTTAGGACAATATATTAGTTAGAATCCATTCTAAAGGGGTTCAAAGCTATAAATAGACTATTATACTAATATATTGAACTTTTTTTACTCCTTGGTCACAAATTTTGTGTACATTTCTTCAAATTCTCATTTGTACCAAAACGCTTCCTAAAGTTTCAAAACAATAGTTAGGACTATATATTGCTTAGAATCCATTCTAAAGGGGTTCAAAGCTATATTTAGACTATTATACTAATATATTGAACTTTGGTTACTCCTTGGTCACCAATTATGTCTACATTTCTTCAAATTCCCATTTGTACCAAAACGGGACGATTTTCTTTCCAAAGTTTCAAAACTATAGTTAGGACTATATATTGGGTAGAATCCATTCTAAAGGGGTTCAAAGCTATATTTAGACTATTATACTAGTATATTGGACTTTGGTTACTCCTTGGTCACCAATTATGTCTACATTTCTTCAAATTCACATTTGTACCCAAACGGGACGATTTTCTTCCAAAAGTTTCAAAACTATAGTTAGGACTATATATTGGGTAGAATCCATTCTAAAGGGGTTCAAAGCTATATTTAGACTATTATACTAGTATATTGGACTTTGGTTACTCCTTGGTCACCAATTATGTCTACATTTCTTCAAATTCACATTTGTACCCAAACGGGACGATTTTCTTCCAAAAGTTTCAAAACTATAGTTAGGACAATATATTAGTTAGAATCCATTCTAAAGGGGTTCAAAGCTATAAATAGACTATTATACTAATATATTGAACTTTTTTTACTCCTTGGTCACAAATTTTGTGTACATTTCTTCAAATTCTCATTTGTACCAAAACGCTTCCTAAAGTTTCAAAACAATAGTTAGGACTATATATTGCTTAGAATCCATTCTAAAGGGGTTCAAAGCTATATTTAGACTATTATACTAATATATTGAACTTTGGTTACTCCTTGGTCACCAATTATGTCTACATTTCTTCAAATTCACATTTGTACCCAAACGGGACGATTTTCTTCCAAAAGTTTCAAAACTATAGTTAGGACAATATATTAGTTAGAATCCATTCTAAAGGGGTTCAAAGCTATAAATAGACTATTATACTAATATATTGAACTTTTTTTACTCCTTGGTCACAAATTTTGTGTACATTTCTTCAAATTCTCATTTGTACCAAAACGCTTCCTAAAGTTTCAAAACAATAGTTAGGACTATATATTGCTTAGAATCCATTCTAAAGGGGTTCAAAGCTATATTTAGACTATTATACTAATATATTGAACTTTGGTTACTCCTTGGTCACCAATTATGTCTACATTTCTTCAAATTCCCATTTGTACCAAAACGGGACGATTTTCTTTCCAAAGTTTCAAAACTATAGTTAGGACTATATATTGGGTAGAATCCATTCTAAAGGGGTTCAAAGCTATATTTAGACTATTATACTAATATATTGAACTTTGGTTACTCCTTGGTCACCAATTTTGGTACATTTCTTCAAATTCCAATTTGTACCAAAACAGGACGATTTTCTTCCCAAAGTTTCAAAACAATAGTTAGGACTATATATTGCTTAGAATCCATTCTAAAGGGTTTCAAAGCTATATTTAGACTATTATACTAATATATTGAACTTTGGTTACTCCTTGGTCACCAGTTATGTCTACATTTCTTCAAATTCCCATTTGTACCAAAATGGGACGCTTTTCTTTCCAAAGTTTCAAAACTATAGTTAGGATTATATATTGGGTAGAATCCATTCTAAAGGGGTTCAAAGCTATATTTAGACTATTATACTAATATATTGAACTTTGATTACTCCTTGGTCACCAATTTTGTCTACATTTCTTCAAATTCCCATTTGTACCAAAACGGAACGATTTTCTTCCCATAGTTTCAAAACTATAGTTAGGACTATATATTGGTTAGAATCCATTCTAAAGGGGTTCAAAGCTATATTTAAACTATTATACTAATATATTGAACTTTGGTTACTCCTTGGTCACCAATTTTGTGTACATTTCTTCAAATTCGAATTTGTACCAAAACGGGACGATTTTCTTCCCAAAGTTTCAAAACTATAGTTAGGACTATATATTGCTTAGAATCCATTCTAAAGGGGTTCAAAGCTATATTTAGACTATTATACAAATATACTGAACTTTGGTTACTCCTTGGTCATTAATTTTGTCTACATTTCTTCAAATTCCCATTTGTAACAAAACGGTACGATTTTCTTCCCAAAGTTTCAAAACTATAGTTAGGAATATATATTGGTTAGAATCCATTCTAAAGGGGTTCAAAGCTATATTTAGACTATTATAGTAGTATATTGAACTTTGGTTACTCCTTGGTCACCAATTATGTCTACATTTCTTCAAATTCACATTTGTCCCAAACGGGACGATTTTCTTCCCAAAGTTTCAAAACTATAGTTAGGACAATATATTAGTTAGAATCCATTCTAAAGGGGTTCAAAGCTATAATTAGACTATTATACTAATATATTGAACTTTTTTTACTCCTTGGTCACAAATTTTGTGTACATTTCTTCAAATTCTCATTTGTACCAAAACGCTTCCTAAAGTTTCAAAACAATAGTTAGGACTATATATTGCTTAGAATCCATTCTAAAGGGGTTAAAAGCTATATTTAGACTATTATACTAATATATTGAACTTTGGTTACTCCTTGGTCACCAATTATGTCTACATTTCTTCAAATTCCCATTTGTACCAAAACGGGACGATTTTCTTTCCAATGTTTCAAAACTATAGTTAGGACTATATATTGGGTAGAATCCATTCTAAAGGGGTTCAAAGCTATATTTAGACTATTATACTAGTATATTGGACTTTGGTTACTCCTTGGTCACCAATTATGTCTACATTTCTTCAAATTCACATTTGTACCCAAACGGGACGATTTTCTTCCAAAAGTTTCAAAACTATAGTTAGGACAATATATTAGTTAGAATCCATTCTAAAGGGGTTCAAAGCTATAAATAGACTATTATACTAATATATTGAACTTTTTTTACTCCTTGGTCACAAATTTTGTGTACATTTCTTCAAATTCTCATTTGTACCAAAACGCTTCCTAAAGTTTCAAAACAATAGTTAGGACTATATATTGCTTAGAATCCATTCTAAAGGGGTTCAAAGCTATATTTAGACTATTATACTAATATATTGAACTTTGGTTACTCCTTGGTCACCAATTATGTCTACATTTCTTCAAATTCCCATTTGTACCAAAACGGGACGATTTTCTTTCCAAAGTTTCAAAACTATAGTTAGGACTATATATTGGGTAGAATCCATTCTAAAGGGGTTCAAAGCTATATTTAGACTATTATACTAATATATTGAACTTTGGTTACTCCTTGGTCACCAATTTTGGTACATTTCTTCAAATTCCAATTTGTACCAAAACAGGACGATTTTCTTCCCAAAGTTTCAAAACAATAGTTAGGACTATATATTGCTTAGAATCCATTCTAAAGGGTTTCAAAGCTATATTTAGACTATTATACTAATATATTGAACTTTGGTTACTCCTTGGTCACCAATTATGTCTACATTTCTTCAAATTCCCATTTGTACCAAAATGGGACGCTTTTCTTTCCAAAGTTTCAAAACTATAGTTAGCACTATATATTGGGTAGAATCCATTCTAAAGGGGTTCAAAGCTATATTTAGACTATTATACTAATATATTGAACTTTGATTACTCCTTGGTCACCAATTTTGTCTACATTTTTTCAAATTCCCATTTGTACCAAAACGGAACGATTTTCTTCCCATAGTTTCAAAACTATAGTTAGGACTATATATTGGGTAGAATCCATTCTAAAGGGGTTCAAAGCTATATTTAGACTATTATACTAGTATATTGGACTTTGGTTACTCCTTGGTCACCAATTATGTCTACATTTCTTCAAATTCACATTTGTACCCAAACGGGACGATTTTCTTCCCAAAGTTTCAAAACTATAGTTAGGACAATATATTAGTTAGAATCCATTCCAAAGGGGTTCAAAGCTATAATTAGACTATTATACTAATATATTGAACTTTGGTTACTCCTTGGTCACAAATTTTGTGTACATTTCTTCAAATTCTCATTTGTACCAAAACGCTTCCTAAAGTTTCAAAACAATAGTTAGGACTATATATTGCTTAGAATCCATTCTAAAGGGGTTCAAAGCTATATTTAGACTATTATACTAATATATTGAACTTTGGTTACTCCTTGGTCACCAATTATGTCTACATTTCTTCAAATTCCCATTTGTACCAAAACGGGACGATTTTCTTTCCAAAGTTTCAAAACTATAGTTAGGACTATATATTGGGTAGAATCCATTCTAAAGGGGTTCAAAGCTATATTTAGACTATTATACTAATTTATTGAACTTTGGTTACTCCTTGGTCACCAATTTTGGTACATTTCTTCAAATTCCAATTTGTACCAAAACAGGACGATTTTCTTCCCAAAGTTTCAAAACAATAGTTAGGACTATATATTGCTTAGAATCCATTCTAAAGGGTTTCAAAGCTATATTTAGACTATTATACTAATATATTGAACTTTGGTTACTCCTTGGTCACCAATTATGTCTACATTTCTTCAAATTCCCATTTGTACCAAAATGGGACGCTTTTCTTTCCAAAGTTTCAAAACTATAGTTAGCACTATATATTGGGTAGAATCCATTCTAAAGGGGTTCAAAGCTATATTTAGACTATTATACTAATATATTGAACTTTGATTACTCCTTGGTCACCAATTTTGTCTACATTTCTTCAAATTCCCATTTGTACCAAAACGGAACGATTTTCTTCCCATAGTTTCAAAACTATAGTTAGGACTATATATTGGTTAGAATCCATTCTAAAGGGGTTCAAAGCTATATTTAAACTATTATACTAATATATTGAACTTTGGTTACTCCTTGGTCACCAATTTTGTGTACATTTCTTCAAATTCCAATTTGTACCAAAACGGGACGATTTTCTTCCCAAAGTTTCAAAACTATAGTTAGGACTATATATTGCTTAGAATCCATTCTAAAGGGGTTCAAAGCTATATTTAGACTATTATACTAATATATTGAAGTTTGGTTCTCCTTGGTCACCAATTTTGTCTACATTTCTTCAAATTCCCATTTGTACCAAAACGCTTTCCAAAGTTTCAAAACTATAGTTAGGACTATATATTGGGTAGAATCCATTCTAAAGGAGTTCAAAGCTATATTTAGACTATTATACTAGTATATTGAACTTTGGTTACTCCTTGGTCACCAATTATGTCTACATTTCTTCAAATTCCCATTTGTACCAAAACGGGACGATTTTCTTTCCAAAGTTTCAAAACTATAGTTAGGACTATATATTGGGTAGAATCCATTCTAAAGGGGTTCAAAGCTATATTTAGACTATTATACTAATTTATTGAACTTTGGTTACTCCTTGGTCACCAATTTTGGTACATTTCTTCAAATTCCAATTTGTACCAAAACAGGACGATTTTCTTCCCAAAGTTTCAAAACAATAGTTAGGACTATATATTGCTTAGAATCCATTCTAAAGGGTTTCAAAGCTATATTTAGACTATTATACTAATATATTGAACTTTGGTTACTCCTTGGTCACCAATTATGTCTACATTTCTTCAAATTCCCATTTGTACCAAAATGGGACGCTTTTCTTTCCAAAGTTTCAAAACTATAGTTAGCACTATATATTGGGTAGAATCCATTCTAAAGGGGTTCAAAGCTATATTTAGACTATTATACTAATATATTGAACTTTGATTACTCCTTGGTCACCAATTTTGTCTACATTTCTTCAAATTCCCATTTGTACCAAAACGGAACGATTTTCTTCCCATAGTTTCAAAACTATAGTTAGGACTATATATTGGTTAGAATCCATTCTAAAGGGGTTCAAAGCTATATTTAAACTATTATACTAATATATTGAACTTTGGTTACTCCTTGGTCACCAATTTTGTGTACATTTCTTCAAATTCCAATTTGTACCAAAACGGGACGATTTTCTTCCCAAAGTTTCAAAACTATAGTTAGGACTATATATTGCTTAGAATCCATTCTAAAGGGGTTCAAAGCTATATTTAGACTATTATACTAATATATTGAAGTTTGGTTCTCCTTGGTCACCAATTTTGTCTACATTTCTTCAAATTCCCATTTGTACCAAAACGCTTTCCAAAGTTTCAAAACTATAGTTAGGACTATATATTGGGTAGAATCCATTCTAAAGGAGTTCAAAGCTATATTTAGACTATTATACTAGTATATTGAACTTTGGTTACTCCTTGGTCACCAATTATGTCTAGATTTCTTCAAATTCACATTTGTACCCAAACGCGACGATTTTCTTCCTAAAGTTTCAAAACTATAGTTAGGACTATATATTGGGTAGAATCCATTCTAAAGGGGTTCAAAGCTATATTTAGACTATTATACTAGTATATTGAACTTTGGTTACTCCTTGGTCACCAATTATGTCTACATTTCTTCAAATTCACATTTGTACCCAAACGACACGATTTTCTTCCCAAACTTTCAAAACTATAGTTAGGACAATATATTGGTTAGAATCCATTCTAAAGGGGTTCAAAGCTATATTTAGACTATTATACTAATATATTGAACTTTGGTTACTCCTTGGTCTCAAATTTTGTGTACATTTCTTCAAATTCCCATTTGTACCAAAACGTTTCCTAAAGTTTCAAAACAATAGTTAGGACTATATATTGCTTAGATTCCATTCTAAAGGGGTTCAAAGCTATAATTAGACTATTATACTAATATATTGAACTTTTTTTACTACTTGGTCACAAATTTTGTGTACATTTCTTCAAATTCCCATTTGTACCAAAACGCTTCCTAACGTTTCAAAACAATAGTTAGGACTATATAGTGCTTAGAATCCATTCTAAAGGGGTTCAAAGCTATATTTAGACTATTATACTAATATATTGAACTTTGGTTACTCCTTGGTCACCAATTATGTCTACATTTCTTCAAATTCCCATTTGTACCACAACGGGACGATTTTCTTTCCAAAGTTTCAAAACTATAGTTAGGACTATATATTGGGTAAAATCCATTCTAAAGGGGTTCAAAGCTATATTTAGACTATTATACTAATATATTGGACTTTGGTTACTCCTTGGTCACCAATTATGTCTACATTTCTTCAAATTCACATTTGTACCCAAACGGGACGATTTTCTTCCCAAAGTTTCAAAACTATAGTTAGGACAATATATTAGTTAGAATCCATTCTAATGGGGTTCAAAGCTATAATTAGACTATTATACTAATATATTGAACTTTTTTTACTCCTTGGTCACAAATTTTGTGTACATTTCTTCAAATTCTCATTTGTACCAAAACGCTTCCTAAAGTTTCAAAACAATAGTTAGGACTATATATTGCTTAGAATCCATTCTAAAGGGGTTCAAAGCTATATTTAGACTATTATACTAATATATTGAACTTTGGTTACTCCTTGGTCACCAATTTTGTGTACATTTCTTCAAATTCCAATTTGTACCAAAACGGGACGATTTTCTTCCCAAAGTTTCAAAACTATAGTTAGGACTATATATTGGGTAGAATCCATTCTAAAGGGGTTCAAAGCTATATTTAGACTATTATACTAGTATATTGAACTTTGGTTACTCCTTGGTCACCAATTATGTCTACATTTCTTCAAATTCACATTTGTACCCAAACGACACGATTTTCTTCCCAAACTTTCAAAACTATAGTTAGGACAATATATTGGTTAGAATCCATTCTAAAGGGGTTCAAAGCTATATTTAGACTATTATACTAATATATTGAACTTTGGTTACTCCTTGGTCTCAAATTTTGTGTACATTTCTTCAAATTCCCATTTGTACCAAAACGTTTCCTAAAGTTTCAAAACAATAGTTAGGACTATATATTGCTTAGATTCCATTCTAAAGGGGTTCAAAGCTATATTTAGACTATTATACTAATATATTGAACTTTTTTTACTACTTGGTCACAAATTTTGTGTACATTTCTTCAAATTCCCATTTGTACCAAAACGCTTCCTAACGTTTCAAAACAATAGTTAGGACTATATAGTGCTTAGAATCCATTCTAAAGGGGTTCAAAGCTATATTTAGACTATTATACTAATATATTGAACTTTGGTTACTCCTTGGTCACCAATTATGTCTACATTTCTTCAAATTCCCATTTGTACCAAAACGGGACGATTTTCTTTCCAAAGTTTCAAAACTATAGTTAGGACTATATATTGGGTAAAATCCATTCTAAAGGGGTTCAAAGCTATATTTAGACTATTATACTAATATATTGGACTTTGGTTACTCCTTGGTCACCAATTATGTCTACATTTCTTCAAATTCACATTTGTACCCAAACGGGACGATTTTCTTCCCAAAGTTTCAAAACTATAGTTAGGACAATATATTAGTTAGAATCCATTCTAATGGGGTTCAAAGCTATAATTAGACTATTATACTAATATATTGAACTTTTTTTACTCCTTGGTCACAAATTTTGTGTACATTTCTTCAAATTCTCATTTGTACCAAAACGCTTCCTAAAGTTTCAAAACAATAGTTAGGACTATATATTGCTTAGAATCCATTCTAAAGGGGTTCAAAGCTATATTTAGACTATTATACTAATATATTGAACTTTGGTTACTCCTTGGTCACCAATTTTGTGTACATTTCTTCAAATTCCAATTTGTACCAAAACGGGACGATTTTCTTCCCAAAGTTTCAAAACTATAGTTAGGACTATATATTGCTTAGAATCCATTCTAAAGGGGTTCAAAGCTATATTTAGACTATTATACTAATATATTGAAGTTTGGTTCTCCTTGGTCACCAATTTTGTCTACATTTCTTCAAATTCCCATTTGTACCAAAACGCTTTCCAAAGTTTCAAAACTATAGTTAGGACTATATATTGGGTAGAATCCATTCTAAAGGGGTTCAAAGCTATATTTAGACTATTATACTAGTATATTGAACTTTGGTTACTCCTTGGTCACCAATTATGTCTAGATTTCTTCAAATTCACATTTGTACCCAAACGCGACGATTTTCTTCCTAAAGTTTCAAAACTATAGTTAGGACTATATATTGGGTAGAATCCATTCTAAAGGGGTTCAAAGCTATATTTAGACTATTATACTAGTATATTGAACTTTGGTTACTCCTTGGTCACCAATTATGTCTACATTTCTTCAAATTCACATTTGTACCCAAACGACACGATTTTCTTCCCAAACTTTCAAAACTATAGTTAGGACAATATATTGGTTAGAATCCATTCTAAAGGGGTTCAAAGCTATATTTAGACTATTATACTAATATATTGAACTTTGGTTACTCCTTGGTCTCAAATTTTGTGTACATTTCTTCAAATTCCCATTTGTACCAAAACGTTTCCTAAAGTTTCAAAACAATAGTTAGGACTATATATTGCTTAGATTCCATTCTAAAGGGGTTCAAAGCTATAATTAGACTATTATACTAATATATTGAACTTTTTTTACTACTTGGTCACAAATTTTGTGTACATTTCTTCAAATTCCCATTTGTACCAAAACGCTTCCTAACGTTTCAAAACAATAGTTAGGACTATATAGTGCTTAGAATCCATTCTAAAGGGGTTCAAAGCTATATTTAGACTATTATACTAATATATTGAACTTTGGTTACTCCTTGGTCACCAATTATGTCTACATTTCTTCAAATTCCCATTTGTACCAAAACGGGACGATTTTCTTTCCAAAGTTTCAAAACTATAGTTAGGACTATATATTGGGTAAAATCCATTCTAAAGGGGTTCAAAGCTATATTTAGACTATTATACTAATATATTGGACTTTGGTTACTCCTTGGTCACCAATTATGTCTACATTTCTTCAAATTCACATTTGTACCCAAACGGGACGATTTTCTTCCCAAAGTTTCAAAACTATAGTTAGGACAATATATTAGTTAGAATCCATTCTAAAGGGGTTCAAAGCTATAATTAGACTATTATACTAATATATTGAACTTTTTTTACTCCTTGGTCACAAATTTTGTGTACATTTCTTCAAATTCTCATTTGTACCAAAACGCTTCCTAAAGTTTCAAAACAATAGTTAGGACTATATATTGCTTAGAATCCATTCTAAAGGGGTTCAAAGCTATATTTAGACTATTATACTAATATATTGAACTTTGGTTACTCCTTGGTCACCAATTATGTCTACATTTCTTCAAATTCCCATTTGTACCAAAACGGGACGATTTTCTTTCCAAAGTTTCAAAACTATAGTTAGGACTATATATTGGGTAGAATCCATTCTAAAGGGGTTCAAAGCTATATTTAGACTATTATACTAATATATTGAACTTTGATTACTCCTTGGTCACCAATTTTGTCTACATTTCTTCAAATTCCCATTTGTACCAAAACGTTTCCTAAAGTTTCAAAACAATAGTTAGGACTATATATTGCTTAGATTCCATTCTAAAGGGGTTCAAAGCTATAATTAGACTATTATACTAATATATTGAACTTTTTTTACTACTTGGTCACAAATTTTGTGTACATTTCTTCAAATTCCCATTTGTACCAAAACGCTTCCTAACGTTTCAAAACAATAGTTAGGACTATATAGTGCTTAGAATCCATTCTAAAGGGGTTCAAAGCTATATTTAGACTATTATACTAATATATTGAACTTTGGTTACTCCTTGGTCACCAATTATGTCTACATTTCTTCAAATTCCCATTTGTACCAAAACGGGACGATTTTCTTTCCAAAGTTTCAAAACTATAGTTAGGACTATATATTGGGTAAAATCCATTCTAAAGGGGTTCAAAGCTATATTTAGACTATTATACTAATATATTGAACTTTGGTTACTCCTTGGTCACCAATTATGTCTACATTTCTTCAAATTCACATTTGTACCCAAACGGGACGATTTTCTTCCCAAAGTTTCAAAACTATAGTTAGGACAATATATTAGTTAGAATCCATTCTAAAGGGGTTCAAAGCTATAATTAGACTATTATACTAATATATTGAACTTTTTTTACTCCTTGGTCACAAATTTTGTGTACATTTCTTCAAATTCTCATTTGTACCAAAACGCTTCCTAAAGTTTCAAAACAATAGTTAGGACTATATATTGCTTAGAATCCATTCTAAAGGGGTTCAAAGCTATATTTAGACTATTATACTAATATATTGAACTTTGGTTACTCCTTGGTCACCAATTATGTCTACATTTCTTCAAATTCCCATTTGTACCAAAACGGGACGATTTTCTTTCCAAAGTTTCAAAACTATAGTTAGGACTATATATTGGGTAAAATCCATTCTAAAGGGGTTCAAAGCTATATTTAGACTATTATACTAATATATTGGACTTTGGTTACTCCTTGGTCACCAATTATGTCTACATTTCTTCAAATTCACATTTGTACCCAAACGGGACGATTTTCTTCCCAAAGTTTCAAAACTATAGTTAGGACAATATATTAGTTAGAATCCATTCTAAAGGGGTTCAAAGCTATAATTAGACTATTATACTAATATATTGAACTTTTTTTACTCCTTGGTCACAAATTTTGTGTACATTTCTTCAAATTCTCATTTGTACCAAAACGCTTCCTAAAGTTTCAAAACAATAGTTAGGACTATATATTGCTTAGAATCCATTCTAAAGGGGTTCAAAGCTATATTTAGACTATTATACTAATATATTGAACTTTGGTTACTCCTTGGTCACCAATTATGTCTACATTTCTTCAAATTCCCATTTGTACCAAAACGGGACGATTTTCTTTCCAAAGTTTCAAAACTATAGTTAGGACTATATATTGGGTAGAATCCATTCTAAAGGGGTTCAAAGCTATATTTAGACTATTATACTAATATATTGAACTTTGATTACTCCTTGGTCACCAATTTTGTCTACATTTCTTCAAATTCCCATTTGTACCAAAACGCTTCCTAAAGTTTCAAAACAATAGTTAGGACTATATATTGCTTAGAATCCATTCTAAAGGGGTTCAAAGCTATATTTAGACTATTATACTAATATATTGAACTTTGATTACTCCTTGGTCACCAATTTTGTCTACATTTCTTCAAATTCCCATTTGTACCAAAACGTTTCCTAAAGTTTCAAAACAATAGTTAGGACTATATATTGCTTAGATTCCATTCTAAAGGGGTTCAAAGCTATAATTAGACTATTATACTAATATATTGAACTTTTTTTACTACTTGGTCACAAATTTTGTGTACATTTCTTCAAATTCCCATTTGTACCAAAACGCTTCCTAACGTTTCAAAACAATAGTTAGGACTATATAGTGCTTAGAATCCATTCTAAAGGGGTTCAAAGCTATATTTAGACTATTATACTAATATATTGAACTTTGGTTACTCCTTGGTCACCAATTATGTCTACATTTCTTCAAATTCCCATTTGTACCAAAACGGGACGATTTTCTTTCCAAAGTTTCAAAACTATAGTTAGGACTATATATTGGGTAAAAACCATTCTAAAGGGGTTCAAAGCTATATTTAGACTATTATACTAATATATTGGACTTTGGTTACTCCTTGGTCACCAATTATGTCTACATTTCTTCAAATTCACATTTGTACCCAAACGGGACGATTTTCTTCCCAAAGTTTCAAAACTATAGTTAGGACAATATATTAGTTAGAATCCATTCTAAAGGGGTTCAAAGCTATAATTAGACTATTATACTAATATATTGAACTTTTTTTACTCCTTGGTCACAAATTTTGTGTACATTTCTTCAAATTCTCATTTGTACCAAAACGCTTCCTAAAGTTTCAAAACAATAGTTAGGACTATATATTGCTTAGAATCCATTCTAAAGGGGTTCAAAGCTATATTTAGACTATTATACTAATATATTGAACTTTGGTTACTCCTTGGTCACCAATTATGTCTACATTTCTTCAAATTCACATTTGTACCCAAACGCGACGATTTTCTTCCTAAAGTTTCAAAACTATAGTTAGGACTATATATTGGGTAGAATCCATTCTAAAGGGGTTCAAAGCTATATTTAGACTATTATACTAATATATTGAACTTTGGTTACTCCTTGGTCACCAATTATGTCTACATTTCTTCAAATTCCCATTTGTACCAAAACGGGACGATTTTCTTTCCAAAGTTTCAAAACTATAGTTAGGACTATATATTGGGTAAAATCCATTCTAAAGGGGTTCAAAGCTATATTTAGACTATTATACTAATATATTGGACTTTGGTTACTCCTTGGTCACCAATTTTGTCTACATTTCTTCAAATTCACATTTGTACCCAAACGGGACGATTTTCTTCCCAAAGTTTCAAAACTATAGTTAGGACAATATATTAGTTAGAATCCATTCTAAAGGGGTTCAAAGCTATAATTAGACTATTATACTAATATATTGAACTTTTTTTACTCCTTGGTCACAAATTTTGTGTACATTTCTTCAAATTCTCATTTGTACCAAAACGCTTCCTAAAGTTTCAAAACAATAGTTAGGACTATATATTGCTTAGAATCCATTCTAAAGGGGTTCAAAGCTATATTTAGACTATTATACTAATATATTGAACTTTGGTTACTCCTTGGTCACCAATTATGTCTACATTTCTTCAAATTCCCATTTGTACCAAAACGGGACGATTTTCTTTCCAAAGTTTCAAAACTATAGTTAGGACTATATATTGGGTAGAATCCATTCTAAAGGGGTTCAAAGCTATATTTAGACTATTATACTAATATATTGAACTTTGATTACTCCTTGGTCACCAATTTTGTCTACATTTCTTCAAATTCCCATTTGTACCAAAACGTTTCCTAAAGTTTCAAAACAATAGTTAGGACTATATATTGCTTAGATTCCATTCTAAAGGGGTTCAAAGCTATAATTAGACTATTATACTAATATATTGAACTTTTTTTACTACTTGGTCACAAATTTTGTGTACATTTCTTCAAATTCCCATTTGTACCAAAACGCTTCCTAACGTTTCAAAACAATAGTTAGGACTATATAGTGCTTAGAATCCATTCTAAAGGGGTTCAAAGCTATATTTAGACTATTATACTAATATATTGAACTTTGGTTACTCCTTGGTCACCAATTATGTCTACATTTCTTCAAATTCCCATTTGTACCAAAACGGGACGATTTTCTTTCCAAAGTTTCAAAACTATAGTTAGGACTATATATTGGGTAAAATCCATTCTAAAGGGGTTCAAAGCTATATTTAGACTATTATACTAATATATTGAACTTTGGTTACTCCTTGGTCACCAATTATGTCTACATTTCTTCAAATTCACATTTGTACCCAAACGGGACAATTTTCTTCCCAAAGTTTCAAAACTATAGTTAGGACAATATATTAGTTAGAATCCATTCTAAAGGGGTTCAAAGCTATAATTAGACTATTATACTAATATATTGAACTTTTTTTACTCCTTGGTCACAAATTTTGTGTACATTTCTTCAAATTCTCATTTGTACCAAAACGCTTCCTAAAGTTTCAAAACAATAGTTAGGACTATATATTGCTTAGAATCCATTCTAAAGGGGTTCAAAGCTATATTTAGACTATTATACTAATATATTGAGCTTTGGTTACTCCTTGGTCACCAATTATGTCTACATTTCTTCAAATTCCCATTTGTACCAAAACGGGACGATTTTCTTTCCAAAGTTTCAAAACTATAGTTAGGACTATATATTGGGTAAAATCCATTCTAAAGGGGTTCAAAGCTATATTTAGACTATTATACTAATATATTGGACTTTGGTTACTCCTTGGTCACCAATTATGTCTACATTTCTTCAAATTCACATTTGTACCCAAACGGGACGATTTTCTTCCCAAAGTTTCAAAACTATAGTTAGGACAATATATTAGTTAGAATCCATTCTAAAGGGGTTCAAAGCTATAATTAGACTATTATACTAATATATTGAACTTTTTTTACTCCTTGGTCACAAATTTTGTGTACATTTCTTCAAATTCTCATTTGTACCAAAACGCTTCCTAAAGTTTCAAAACAATAGTTAGGACTATATATTGCTTAGAATCCATTCTAAAGGGGTTCAAAGCTATATTTAGACTATTATACTAATATATTGAACTTTGGTTACTCCTTGGTCACCAATTATGTCTACATTTCTTCAAATTCCCATTTGTACCAAAACGGGACGATTTTCTTTCCAAAGTTTCAAAACTATAGTTAGGACTATATATTGGGTAGAATCCATTCTAAAGGGGTTCAAAGCTATATTTAGACTATTATACTAATATATTGAACTTTGATTACTCCTTGGTCACCAATTTTGTCTACATTTCTTCAAATTCCCATTTGTACCAAAACGTTTCCTAAAGTTTCAAAACAATAGTTAGGACTATATATTGCTTAGATTCCATTCTAAAGGGGTTCAAAGCTATAATTAGACTATTATACTAATATATTGAACTTTTTTTACTACTTGGTCACAAATTTTGTGTACATTTCTTCAAATTCCCATTTGTACCAAAACGCTTCCTAACGTTTCAAAACAATAGTTAGGACTATATAGTGCTTAGAATCCATTCTAAAGGGGTTCAAAGCTATATTTAGACTATTATACTAATATATTGAACTTTGGTTACTCCTTGGTCACCAATTATGTCTACATTTCTTCAAATTCCCATTTGTACCAAAACGGGACGATTTTCTTTCCAAAGTTTCAAAACTATAGTTAGGACTATATATTGGGTAAAATCCATTCTAAAGGGGTTCAAAGCTATATTTAGACTATTATACTAATATATTGGACTTTGGTTACTCCTTGGTCACCAATTATGTCTACATTTCTTCAAATTCACATTTGTACCCAAACGGGACGATTTTCTTCCCAAAGTTTCAAAACTATAGTTAGGACAATATATTAGTTAGAATCCATTCTAAAGGGGTTCAAAGCTATAATTAGACTATTATACTAATATATTGAACTTTTTTTACTCCTTGGTCACAAATTTTGTGTACATTTCTTCAAATTCTCATTTGTACCAAAACGCTTCCTAAAGTTTCAAAACAATAGTTAGGACTATATATTGCTTAGAATCCATTCTAAAGGGGTTCAAAGCTATATTTAGACTATTATACTAATATATTGAACTTTGGTTACTCCTTGGTCACCAATTATGTCTACATTTCTTCAAATTCCCATTTGTATCAAAACGGGACGATTTTCTTTCCAAAGTTTCAAAACTATAGTTAGGACTATATATTGGGTAGAATCCATTCTAAAGGGGTTCAAAGCTATATTTAGACTATTATACTAATATATTGAACTTTGGTTACTCCTTGGTCACCAATTTTGGTACATTTCTTCAAATTCCAATTTGTACCGAAACAGGACGATTTTCTTCCCAAAGTTTCAAAACAATAGTTAGGACTATATATTGCTTAGAATCCATTCTAAAGGGTTTCAAAGCTATATTTAGACTATTATACTAATATATTGAACTTTGGTTACTCCTTGGTCACCAATTATGTCTACATTTCTTCAAATTCCCATTTGTACCAAAATGGGACGCTTTTCTTTCCAAAGTTTCAAAACTATAGTTAGCACTATATATTGGGTAGAATCCATTCTAAAGGGGTTCAAAGCTATATTTAGACTATTATACTAATATATTGAACTTTGATTACTCCTTGGTCACCAATTTTGTCTACATTTCTTCAAATTCCCATTTGTACCAAAACGGAACGATTTTCTTCCCAAAGTTTCAAAACTATAGTTAGGACTATATATTGGTTAGAATCCATTCTAAAGGGGTTCAAAGCTATATTTAAACTATTATACTAATATATTGAACTTTGGTTACTCCTTGGTCACCAATTTTGTGTACATTTCTTCAAATTCCAATTTGTACCAAAACGGGACGATTTTCTTCCCAAAGTTTCAAAACTATAGTTAGGACTATATATTGCTTAGAATCCATTCTAAAGGGGTTCAAAGCTATATTTAGACTATTATACTAATATATTGAAGTTTGGTTCTCCTTGGTCACCAATTTTGTCTACATTTCTTCAAATTCCCATTTGTACCAAAACGCTTTCCAAAGTTTCAAAACTATAGTTAGGACTATATATTGGGTAGAATCCATTCTAAAGGGGTTCAAAGCAATATTTAGACTATTATACTAGTATATTGAACTTTGGTTACTCCTTGGTCACCAATTATGTCTACATTTCTTCAAATTCACATTTGTACCCAAACGCGACGATTTTCTTCCTAAAGTTTCAAAACTATAGTTAGGACTATATATTGGGTAGAATCCATTCTAAAGGGGTTCAAAGCTATATTTAGACTATTATACTAGTATATTGAACTTTGGTTACTCCTTGGTCACCAATTATGTCTACATTTCTTCAAATTCACATTTGTACCCAAACGACACGATTTTCTTCCCAAAGTTTCAAAACTATAGTTAGGACAATATATTGGTTAGAATCCATTCTAAAGGGGTTCAAAGCTATATTTAGACTATTATACTAATATATTGAACTTTGGTTACTCCTTGGTCTCAAATTTTGTGTACATTTCTTCAAATTCCCATTTGTACCAAAACGCTTCCTAAAGTTTCAAAACAATAGTTAGGACAATATATTGCTTAGAATCCATTCTAAAGGGGTTCAAAGCTATAATTAGACTATTATACTAATATATTGAACTTTTTTTACTCCTTGGTCACAAATTTTGTGTACATTTCTTCAAATTCCCATTTGTACCAAAACGCTTCCTAACGTTTCAAAACAATAGTTAGGACTATATAGTGCTTAGAATCCATTCTAAAGGGGTTCAAAGCTATATTTAGACTATTATACTAATATATTGAACTTTGGTTACTCCTTGGTCACCAATTATGTCTACATTTCTTCAAATTCCCATTTGTACCAAAACGGGACGATTTTCTTTCCAAAGTTTCAAAACTATAGTTAGGACTATATATTGGGTAAAATCCATTCTAAAGGGGTTCAAAGCTATATTTAGACTATTATACTAATATATTGAACTTTGGTTACTCCTTGGTCACCAATTTTGGTACATTTCTTCAAATTCCAATTTGTACCAAAATAGGACGATTTTCTTCCCAAAGTTTCAAAACAATAGTTAGGACTATATATTGCTTAGAATCCATTCTAAAGGGTTTCAAAGCTATATTTAGACTATTATACTAATATATTGAACTTTGGTTACTGCTTGGTCACCAATTATGTCTACATTTCTTCAAATTCCCATTTGTACCAAAACGCTTTCCAAAGTTTCAAAACTATAGTTAGGACTATATATTGGGTAGAATCCATTCTAAAGGGGTTCAAAGCTATATTTAGACTATTATACTAGTATATTGAACTTTGGTTACTCCTTGGTCACCAATTATGTCTACATTTCTTCAAATTCACATTTGTACCCAAACGCGACGATTTTCTTCCTAAAGTTTCAAAACTATAGTTAGGACTATATATTGGGTAGAATCCATTCTAAAGGGATTCAAAGCTATATTTAGACTATTATACTAGTATATTGAACTTTGGTTACTCCTTGGTCACCAATTATGTCTACATTTCTTCAAATTCACATTTGTACCCAAACGACACGATTTTCTTCCCAAAGTTTCAAAACTATAGTTAGGACAATATATTGGTTAGAATCCATTCTAAAGGGGTTCAAAGCTATATTTAGACTATTATACTAATATATTGAACTTTGGTTACTCCTTGGTCTCAAATTTTGTGTACATTTCTTCAAATTCCCATTTGTACCAAAACTCTTCCTATAGTTTCAAAACAATAGTTAGGACTATATATTGCTTAGAATCCATTCTAAAGGGGTTCAAAGCTATAATTAGACTATTATACTAATATATTGAACTTTTTTTACTCTTTGGTCACAAATTTTGTGTACATTTCTTCAAATTCCCATTTGTACCAAAACGCTTCCTAAAGTTTCAAAACAATAGTTAGGACTATATATTGCTTAGAATCCATTCTAAAGGGGTTCAAAGCTATATTTAGACTATTATACTAATATATTGAACTTTGGTTACTCCTTGGTCACCAATTATGTCTACATTTCTTCAAATTCCCATTTGTACCAAAACGGGACAATTTTCTTTCCAAAGTTTCAAAACTATAGTTAGGACTATATATTGGGTAAAATCCATTCTAAAGGGGTGCAAAGCTATATTTAGACTATTATACTAATATATTGAACTTTGGTTACTCCTTGATCACCAATTTTGGTACATTTCTTCAAATTCCAATTTGTACCAAAACGGGACGATTTTCTTCCCAAAGTTTCAAAACAATAGTTAGGACTATATATTGCTTAGAATTCATTCTAAAGGGTTTCAAAGCTATATTTAGACTATTATACTAATATATTGAACTTTGGTTACTCCTTGGTCACCAATTATGTCTACATTTCTTCAAATTCCCATTTGTACCAAAATGGGACGCTTTTCTTTCCAAAGTTTCAAAACTATAGTTAGCACTATATATTGGGTAGAATCCATTCTAAAGGGGTTCAAAGCTATATTTAGACTATTATACTAATATATTGAACTTTGATTACTCCTTGGTCACCAATTTTGTCTACATTTCTTCAAATTCCAATTTGTACCAAAACGGAACGATTTTCTTCCCATAGTTTCAAAACTATAGTTAGGACTATATATTGGTTAGAATCCATTCTAAAGGGGTTCAAAGCTATATTTAAACTATTATACTAATATATTGAACTTTGGTTACTCCTTGGTCACCAATTTTGTGTACATTTCTTCAAATTCCAATTTGTACCAAAACGGGACGATTTTCTTCCCAAAGTTTCAAAACTATAGTTAGGACTATATATTGCTTAGAATCCATTCTAAAGGGGTTCAAAGCTATATTTAGACTATTATACTAATATATTGAAGTTTGGTTCTCCTTGGTCACCAATTTTGTCTACATTTCTTCAAATTCCCATTTGTACCAAAACGCTTTCCAAAGTTTCAAAACTATAGTTAGGACTATATATTGAGTAGAATCCATTCTAAAGGGGATCAAAGCTATATTTAGACTATTATACTAGTATATTGAACTTTGGTTACTCCTTGGTCACCAATTATGTCTACATTTCTTCTAATTCACATTTGTACCCAAACGCGATGATTTTCTTCCTAAAGTTTCAAAACTATAGTTAGGACTATATATTGGGTAGAATCCATTCTAAAGGGGTTCAAAGCTATATTTAGACTATTATACTAGTATATTGAACTTTCGTTACTCCTTGGTCACCAATTATGTCTACATTTCTTCAAATTCACATTTGTACCCAAACGACACGATTTTCTTCCCAAAGTTTCAAAACTATAGTTAGGACAATATATTGGTTAGAATCCATTCTAAAGGGGTTCAAAGCTATATTTAGACTATTATACTAATATATTGAACTTTGGTTACTCCTTGGTCTCAAATTTTGTGTACATTTCTTCAAATTCCCATTTGTACCAAAACGCTTCCTAAAGTTTCAAAACAATAGTTAGGACTATATATTGCTTAGAATCCATTCTAAAGGGGTTCAAAGCTATAATTAGACTATTATACTAATATATTGAACTTTTTTTACTCCTTGGTCACAAATTTTGTGTACATTTCTTCAAATTCCCATTTGTACCAAAACGCTTCCTAAAGTTTCAAAACAATAGTTAGGACTATATAGTGCTTAGAATCCATTCTAAAGGGGTTCAAAGCTATATTTAGACTATTATACTAATATATTGAACTTTGGTTACTCCTTGGTCACCAATTATGTCTACATTTCTTCAAATTCCCATTTGTACCAAAACGGGACGATTTTCTTTCCAAAGTTTCAAAACTATAGTTAGGACTATATATTGGGTAAAATCCATTCTAAAGGGGTTCAAAGCTATATTTAGACTATTATACTAATATATTGAACTTTGGTTACTCCTTGGTCACCAATTTTGGTACATTTCTTCAAATTCCAATTTGTACCAAAATAGGACGATTTTCTTCCCAAAGTTTCAAAACAATAGTTAGGACTATATATTGCTTAGAATCCATTCTAAAGGGTTTCGAAGCTATATTTAGACTATTATACTAATATATTGAACTTTGGTTACTCCTTGGTCACCAATTATGTCTACATTTCTTCAAATTCCCATTTGTACCAAAACGCTTTCCAAAGTTTCAAAACTATAGTTAGGACTATATATTGGGTAGAATCCATTCTAAAGGGGTTCAAAGCTATATTTAGACTATTATACTAGTATATTGAACTTTGGTTACTCCTTGGTCACCAATTATGTCTACATTTCTTCAAATTCACATTTGTACCCAAACGCGACGATTTTCTTCCTAAAGTTTCAAAACTATAGTTAGGACTATATATTGGGTAGAATCCATTCTAAAGGGGTTCAAAGCTATATTTAGACTATTATACTAGTATATTGAACTTTGGTTACTCCTTGGTCACCAATTATGTCTACATTTCTTCAAATTCACATTTGTACCCAAACGACACGATTTTCTTCCCAAAGTTTCAAAACTATAGTTAGGACAATATATTGGTTAGAATCCATTCTAAAGGGGTTCAAAGCTATATTTAGACTATTATACTAATATATTGAACTTTGGTTACTCCTTGGTCACCAATTATGTCTACATTTCTTCAAATTCCCATTTGTACCAAAACGGGACGATTTTCTTTCCAAAGTTTCAAAACTATAGTTAGGACTATATATTGGGTAAAATCCATTCTAAAGGGGTTCAAAGCTATATTTAGACTATTATACTAATATATTGAACTTTGGTTACTCCTTGGTCACCAATTTTGGTACATTTCTTCAAATTCCAATTTGTACCAAAACAGGAAGATTTTCTTCCCAAAGTTTCAAAACAATAGTTAGGACTATATATTGCTTAGAATCCATTCTAAAGGGTTTCGAAGCTATATTTAGACTATTATACTAATATATTGAACTTTGGTTACTCCTTGGTCACCAATTATGTCTACATTTCTTCAAATTCCCATTTGTACCAAAACGCTTTCCAAAGTTTCAAAACTATAGTTAGGACTATATATTGGGTAGAATCCATTCTAAAGGGGTTCAAAGCTATATTTAGACTATTATACTAGTATATTGAACTTTGGTTACTCCTTGGTCACCAATTATGTCTACATTTCTTCAAATTCACATTTGTACCCAAACGCGACGATTTTCTTCCTAAAGTTTCAAAACTATAGTTAGGACTATATATTGGGTAGAATCCATTCTAAAGGGGTTCAAAGCTATATTTAGACTATTATACTAGTATATTGAACTTTGGTTACTCCTTGGTCACCAATTATGTCTACATTTCTTCAAATTCACATTTGTACCCAAACGACACGATTTTCTTCCCAAAGTTTCAAAACTATAGTTAGGACAATATATTGGTTAGAATCCATTCTAAAGGGGTTCAAAGCTATATTTAGACTATTATACTAATATATTGAACTTTGGTTACTCCTTGGTCACCAATTATGTCTACATTTCTTCAAATTCCCATTTGTACCAAAACGGGACGATTTTCTTTCCAAAGTTTCAAAACTATAGTTAGGACTATATATTGGGTAAAATCCATTCTAAAGGGGTTCAAAGCTATATTTAGACTATTATACTAATATATTGAACTTTGGTTACTCCTTGGTCACCAATTTTGGTACATTTCTTCAAATTCCAATTTGTACCAAAACAGGACGATTTTCTTCCCAAAGTTTCAAAACAATAGTTAGGACTATATAGTGCTTAGAATCCATTCTAAAGGGGTTCAAAGCTATATTTAGACTATTATACTAATATATTGAACTTTGGTTACTCCTTGGTCACCAATTATGTCTACATTTCTTCAAATTCCCATTTGTACCAAAACGGGACGATTTTCTTTCCAAAGTTTCAAAACTATAGTTAGGACTATATATTGGGTAAAATCCATTCTAAAGGGGTTCAAAGCTATATTTAGACTATTATACTAATATATTGAACTTTGGTTACTCCTTGGTCACCAATTTTGGTACATTTCTTCAAATTCCAATTTGTACCAAAACAGGACGATTTTCTTCCCAAAGTTTCAAAACAATAGTTAGGACTATATATTGCTTAGAATCCATTCTAAAGGGTTTCGAAGCTATATTTAGACTATTATACTAATATATTGAACTTTGGTTACTCCTTGGTCACCAATTATGTCTACATTTCTTCAAATTCCCATTTGTACCAAAACGCTTTCCAAAGTTTCAAAACTATAGTTAGGACTATATATTGGGTAGAATCCATTCTAAAGGGGTTCAAAGCTATATTTAGACTATTATACTAGTATATTGAACTTTGGTTACTCCTTGGTCACCAATTATGTCTACATTTCTTCAAATTCACATTTGTACCCAAACGCGACGATTTTCTTCCTAAAGTTTCAAAACTATAGTTAGGACTATATATTGGGTAGAATCCATTCTAAAGGGGTTCAAAGCTATATTTAGACTATTATACTAGTATATTGAACTTTGGTTACTCCATGGTCACAAATTATGTCTACATTTCTTCAAATTCACATTTGTACCCAAACGACACGATTTTCTTCCCAAAGTTTCAAAACTATAGTTAGGACAATATATTGGTTAGAATCCATTCTAAAGGGGTTCAAAGCTATATTTAGACTATTATACTAATATATTGAACTTTGGTTACTCCTTGGTCACCAATTATGTCTACATTTCTTCAAATTCCCATTTGTACCAAAACGGGACGATTTTCTTTCCAAAGTTTCAAAACTATAGTTAGGACTATATATTGGGTAAAATCCATTCTAAAGGGGTTCAAAGCTATATTTAGACTATTATACTAATATATTGAACTTTGGTTACTCCTTGGTCACCAATTTTGGTACATTTCTTCAAATTCCAATTTGTACCAAAACAGGACGATTTTCTTCCCAAAGTTTCAAAACAATAGTTAGGACTATATATTGCTTAGAATCCATTCTAAAGGGTTTCGAAGCTATATTTAGACTATTATACTAATATATTGAACTTTGGTTACTCCTTGGTCACCAATTATGTCTACATTTCTTCAAATTCCCATTTGTACCAAAACGCTTTCCAAAGTTTCAAAACTATAGTTAGGACTATATATTGGGTAGAATCCATTCTAAAGGGGTTCAAAGCTATATTTAGACCTAAACCCTATATTGAACTTTGGTTACTCCTTGGTCACCAATTATGTCTACATTTCTTCAAATTCACATTTGTACCCAAACGCGACGATTTTCTTCCTAAAGTTTCAAAACTATAGTTAGGACTATATATTGGGTAGAATCCATTCTAAAGGGGTTCAAAGCTATATTTAGACTATTATACTAGTATATTGAACTTTGGTTACTCCTTGGTCACCAATTATGTCTACATTTCTTCAAATTCACATTTGTACCCAAACGCGACGATTTTCTTCCTAAAGTTTCAAAACTATAGTTAGGACTATATATTGGGTAGAATCCATTCTAAAGGGGTTCAAAGCTATATTTAGACTATTATACTAGTATATTGAACTTTGGTTACTCCTTGGTCACAAATTTTGTGTACATTTCTTCAAATTCCCATTTGTACCAAAACGCTTCCTAAAGTTTCAAAACAATAGTTAGGACTATATAGTGCTTAGAATCCATTCTAAAGGGGTTCAAAGCTATATTTAGACTATTATACTAATATATTGAACTTTGGTTACTCCTTGGTCACCAATTATGTCTACATTTCTTCAAATTCCCATTTGTACCAAAATGGGACGATTTTCTTTCCAAAGTTTCAAAACTATAGTTAGGACTACATATTGGGTAGAATCCATTCTAAAGGGGTTCAAAGCTATATTTAGACTATTATACTAATATATTGAACTTTGGTTCTCCTTGGTCACCAATTTTGTCTACATTTCTTCAAATTCCCATTTGTACCAAAACGCTTCCCAAAGTTTCAAAACTATAGTTAGGACAATATATTTGTTAGAATCCATTCTAAAGGGGTTCAAAGCTATATTTAGACTATTATATTAGTATATTGAACTTTGGTTACTCCTTGGTCACCAATTATGTCTATATTTCTTCAAATTCCCATTTGTACCAAACTGGTACGATTTTCTTCCCAAAGTTTCAAAACTATAGTTAGGACTATATATTGGTTAGAATCCATTCTAAAGGGTTTCAAAGCTATATTTAGACTATTATACTAGTATATTGAACTTTGGTTACTCCTTGGTCACCAATTATGTCTACATTTCTTCAAATTCACATTTGTACCCAAACGGGACGATTTTCTTCCCAAAGTTTCAAAACTAGAGTTAGGACTATATATTGGGTAGAATCCATTCTAAAGGGGTTCAAAGCTATATTTAGACTATTATACTAATATATTGAACTTTGGTTCTCCTTGGTCACCAATTTTGTCTACATTTCTTCAAATTCCCATTTGTACCAAAACACTTCCCAAAGTTTCAAAACTATAGTTAGGACAATATATTTGTTAGAATCCATTCTAAAGGGGTTCAAAGCTATATTTAGACTATTATACTAGTATATTGAACTTTGGTTACTCCTTGGTCACCAATTATGTCTACATTTCTTCAAATTCCCATTTGTACCAAAATGGGACGCTTTTCTTTCCAAAGTTTCAAAACTATAGTTAGCACTATATATTGGGTAGAATCCATTCTAAAGGGGTTCAAAGCTATATTTAGACTATTATACTAATATATTGAACTTTGATTACTCCTTGGTCACCAATTATGTCTACATTTCTTCAAATTCCCATTTGTACCAAACTGGTACGATTTTCTTCCCAAAGTTTCAAAACTAGAGTTAGGACTATATATTGGGTAGAATCCATTCTAAAGGGGTTCAAAGCTATATTTAAACTATTATACTAATATATTGAACTTTGGTTACTCCTTGGTCACCAATTTTGTGTACATTTCTTCAAATTCCAATTTGTACCAAAACGGGACGATTTTGTTCCCAAAGTTTCAAAACAATAGTTAGGACTATATATTGCTTAGAATCCATTCTAAAGGGTTTCAAAGCTATATTTAGACTATTATACTAATATATTGAACTTTGGTTACTCCTTGGTCACCAATTATGTCTACATTTCTTCAAATTCCCATTTGTACCAAACTGGTACGATTTTCTTCCCAAAGTTTCAAAACTATAGTTAGGACTATATATTGGTTAGAATCCATTCTAAAGGGTTTCAAAGCTATATTTAGACTATTATACTAGTATATTGAACTTTGGTTACTCCTTGGTCACCAATTATGTCTACATTTCTTCAAATTCACATTTGTACCCAAACGACACGATTTTCTTCCCAAAGTTTCAAAACTATAGTTAGGACAATATATTGGTTAGAATCCATTCTAAAGGGGTTCAAAGCTATATTTAGACTATTATACTAATATATTGAACTTTGGTTACTCCTTGGTCTCAAATTTTGTGTACATTTCTTCAAATTCCCATTTGTACCAAAACGCTTCCTAAAGTTTCAAAACAATAGTTAGGACTATATATTGCTTAGAATCCATTCTAAAGGGGTTCAAAGCTATAATTAGACTATTATACTAATATATTGAACTTTTTTTACTCCTTGGTCACAAATTTTGTGTACATTTCTTCAAATTCCCATTTGTACCAAAACGCTTCCTAAAGTTTCAAAACAATAGTTAGGACTATATATTGCTTAGAATCCATTCTAAAGGGGTTCAAAGCTATATTTAGACTATTATACTAATATATTGAACTTTGGTTACTCCTTGGTCACCAATTATGTCTACATTTCTTCAAATTCCCATTTGTACCAAAACGGGACGATTTTCTTTCCAAAGTTTCAAAACTATAGTTAGGACTATATATTGGGTAAAATCCATTCTAAAGGGGTGCAAAGCTATATTTAGACTATTATACTAATATATTGAACTTTGGTTACTCCTTGATCACCAATTTTGGTACATTTCTTCAAATTCCAATTTGTACCAAAACGGGACGATTTTCTTCCCAAAGTTTCAAAACAATAGTTAGGACTATATATTGCTTAGAATCCATTCTAAAGGGTTTCAAAGCTATATTTAGACTATTATACTAATATATTGAACTTTGGTTACTCCTTGGTCACCAATTATGTCTACATTTCTTCAAATTCCCATTTGTACCAAAATGGGACGCTTTTCTTTCCAAAGTTTCAAAACTATAGTTAGCACTATATATTGGTTAGAATCCATTCTAAACGGGTTCAAAGCTATATTTAAACTATTATACTAATATATTGAACTTTGGTTACTCCTTGGTCACCAATTTTGTGTACATTTCTTCAAATTCCAATTTGTACCAAAACGGGACGATTTTCTTCCCAAAGTTTCAAAACTATAGTTAGGACTATATATTGCTTAGAATCCATTCTAAAGGGGTTCAAAGCTATATTTAGACTATTATACTAATATATTGAAGTTTGGTTCTCCTTGGTCACCAATTTTGTCTACATTTCTTCAAATTCCCATTTGTACCAAAACGCTTTCCAAAGTTTCAAAACTATAGTTAGGACTATATATTGGGTAGAATCCATTCTAAAGGGGTTCAAAGCTATATTTAGACTATTATACTAGTATATTGAACTTTGGTTACTCCTTGGTCACCAATTTTGGTACATTTCTTCAAATTCCAATTTGTACCAAAACGGGACGATTTTCTTCCCAAAGTTTCAAAACAATAGTTAGGACTATATATTGCTTAGAATCCATTCTAAAGGGTTTCAAAGCTATATTTAGACTATTATACTAATATATTGAACTTTGGTTACTCCTTGGTCACCAATTTTGTGTACATTTCTTCAAATTCCAATTTGTACCAAAACGGGACGATTTTCTTCCCAAAGTTTCAAAACTATAGTTAGGACTATATATTGCTTAGAATCCATTCGAAAGGGGTTCAAAGCAATATTTAGACTATTATACTAGTATATTGAACATTGGTTACTCCTTGGTAACCAATTATGTCTACATTTCTTCAAATTCCCATTTGTACCAAAACGGAACGATTTTCTTCCCATAGTTTCAAAACTATAGTTAGGACTATATATTGGTTACAATCCCTTCTAAAGGGGTTCAAAGCTATATTTAGACTATTATACTAATATATTGAACTTTTTTTACTCCTTGGTCACAAATTTTGTGTACATTTCTTCAAATTCCCATTTGTACCAAAACGCTTCTGATACGAATTAGAGTAAGGATAGCGGAAGCAAACAACCAATAACGAAGGTACTAGGTACCACCCTTATTAGTCGAATTCTATCAAGTATTTGAGTATTTGTTTAGTGAAAACAGCAAGGGACAAGCAATGTTAAACTACACCAATAGTCTAACAAAGAGATTAGCACTCAACACCAATTGAGCTAATCGGACTATTTTCAAGGCGACGCTTGCAAATAATCAGGCGAAAATGTAGACACAAATTCTAATGTGACTAAAATTGTTCTTGTTTATTGAAATTGCTAAAAATGATCAGCATACAAGCTTATATGGCCGAAAATGCCTGGCCTGATTAAAACAGCAATAAAAATACAACATAAAATGCAATGAAACTAGTAATAAAATGACATTAATGCAATCAGCTATTGTAACTCCTCCTCCATGATTAGTCACGCCCATTTAAGGTCTTGAATGTCCCTTTTATGCTCCTTTTGTAACCACTTTGGATAGGCTTTTAAATGGCTGAATTTTATTTGCTTAATTGATGAAAATGATTAAAATAGCCAAGTAATTAAACTCAGCCCTTGATGCTGACTCAAAACAACCCCCACGCCCTTAACATCCTTTTGAATGTCACTTGTGTTGATTTCAAATTCTTCTGGATAAATTTTCGTACCATCCCCTCCCCCTTTGAAAGGAATTGACCTCAATTCTTGAATACCGTCATCATCTAAATAGGGTGAGAGATCTCCAACATTGAAAGTAGCATGTACTCCATATTCTCCGGGCAACTCAATCTTGTATGCATTGTCATTGATCTTTGATATGACTTTGAAAGGACCATCAGCTCTAGGCATGAGCTTATTCTTTCTCTTGCTTGGGAATCTTTCTTTTCTCAAATGAACCCACACAAGATCACCTTCATTGAACAACTTAGGCTTCTTATTCTTAGACCTTTGCTTGTAGACTTCATTTACCACTTTGATTCTGTCTTGCACTTGCTCATGTAGTTTGATCATTGATTTGAGTTTGGCCTCGGCATCTGGATGAACTAACTCCTCTTTTGGCATAGTTATCAAATCCAATGGCAAGTAAGGATTCACACCATAAACAACTTCGAAAGGAGAATGATTAGTAGCATATGTAGGGGACCGGTTGTAGGCAAATTCAGCATGAGCTAGCTTCAAGTCCCAATCCTTTTGAGTCTTACTAACCAAACCACGCAGCAAAGTACCAAGAGTTCTATTAGTCACCTCGGTTTGTCCATCGGTTTGAGGGTGATGGGAAGTACTAAACAGCAACTTAGTACCCAATTTCCTCCATAATGTGTTTCAAAAATAACTCAAAAATTTTGAATCACGATCGGAAACAATAGTTTTAGGAACTCCATGTAAACGTACAATCTCACGAAAGTACAAATCAGCAACATTACTAGCATCATCTGTTTTGTGACAAGCTACAAAGTGTGCCATCTTTGAAAATCTATCAACAACAACCATAATAGCATCTTTACCTCGCTGTGTACGGGGCAAAGCCACAATGAAATCCATGCTCACATCCATCCAAGGACCACTAGGTGTTGGTAATGGAGTATATGCCCCTGGTTTGAAAGAACTCTTTGCCATATGACAAGTAACACACTTGCTAATGACCTTTTGCACATCTCCTAACATCTTTGGCCAGTGAAAGTGTTCTTTTAAAATCTCCAAGGTCTTTGTATTGCCAAAATGACCAGCCAAACCTCCACCATGAGCTTCACGAACTAGTAACTCACGAATTGAATGCTTGGGGATGCAAAGCCGATTCTCCTTGAACAAAAATCCACCCTGCACTATGTACTTTCCAAATGCTCCATTTTCACAATTAGAGTATATTTCACCAAAATCCACGTCCTCTTTATAATAATCTTTCAAAGTCTCAAAACCAAGTAAGCGAGTTTCAAGAATTGAAATTAACGCATACCTCCTGGAAAGTGCATCAGCCACCACATTACTCTTACCATCCTTGTATTTTGAAGAGAAATTAAAAGATTGAAGAAATTCCACCCATTTAGCATGCCTTGGACTCAACTTTTGTTGCCCATTGATATACTTCAAAGACTCATGATCTGAATGCAATATAAAGTGATTAGAACGTAAATAATGGCTCCAATGATCAAGAGCTCTCACAATGGCATAGAACTCTTTGTCATAGGTGCAATAGTTCAATCTGGCTCCTCCCAATTTCTCCGAGAAATAAGCTATAGGCCTTTTGTTTTGTATCAAAACAGCCCCAATGCCAACTCCACTAGCATCACATTCAACTTCAAATGGTTGAGTGAAGTCGGGTAAAGCTAAAACAGGAGCTTCACAAAGCTTTAACTTAATCAATTCAAAAGCCTTTTGTGCTTGCTCATTCCACACAAACGCACCCTTCTTCAAACATTCGGTTATGGGACTTGTTATAGTGCTAAAATTCTGGATAAAGCGCCGATAAAATGATGCAAGACCAAGGAAAGATCTCACCTCTGAAACTGTTGTAGGGCTCGGCCAAGTCTTGATAGCTCCCACCTTTGTTTGATCAACTGATACTCCATCCTTAGACACCACATATCCAAGAAATACCACACTTTCAACCAAAAAATCGCACTTTTCCTTTTTTCCATAGAGTTTTTGTGCTCTTAGGGTCTCAAAGATTTGTTTCAAATGAGTGAAATGCTCCTCAATAGACTTGCTATACACCAATATGTCATCAAGATAAACAACAACAAACTTACCCAAAAAAGGTTTGAGTACTTCGTTCATGAGCCTCATAAAGGTGCTAGGTGCATTTGTGAGCCCAAACGGCATAACTAGCCATTCATAGAGACCATGCTTAGTCTTGAATGCCGTCTTCCATTCATCACCTTCGCGCATTCTGATTTGGTGATATCCACTCCTTAGATCGATTTTTGAGAAGATAACCGACCCATGTAACTCATCAAGCATATCATCTAGTCTTGGAATGGGAAAACGATATTTGATGGTTATGTTGTTCACCGCTCTACTATCAATACACATTCTCCATGAACCATCCTTCTTAGGAACCAACAATGCCGGGACAGCACATGGGCTCATTGATTCACGCACATAACCCATGCTTATCAATTCTTCAATTTGTCGTTGCAACTCCTTTGTCTCCTCTGGATTACACCTATAGGCAGCCTTGTTTGGTAATGGAGCTCCCGGAATTAGATCAATTTGATGCTCAATCCCACGGATAGGTGGCAAACCAATTGGTAGTTCACTTGGAAACACATCTTCATACTCACCCAAGACAGCCTCCAATTGTTGTTTAAGAGGAGTCTCTACATTATCTTGTTTAGCACTCTTTGCAACCAACATGTAGACTAATTCACCATTATCAATAGCATCCTTCACTTCATTTTCAGTAGCAAACATAGTGAGGCTAGGCTTTTTACCTCTTTTTGTAATCATGGAACGGACTTCATTTGATGCCATTGGTTTCAACACAATCCTCTTGCCATTGAAGTTCAATTCATGCTCATTGGACCTTCCTCTATGCGTCACATCCCTATCAAATTGCCAAGGGCGTCCTAAAAGTATGTGACTTGCATCCATAGGCACCACATCACACAAGATCTCATCAACATAAGACCCCATGGTCAATCCCACACGCGTCTGCCTTGTAACATTTATGCTACTCCCATTGTCCAGCCAATGTAGTGCATAAGGCTTAGGATGTTTTGTTGTGAGCAATCCTAATTTAGACACCATTTCAGTTGAAGCTGCATTGGTACAACTACCTCCATCCACAATGACACTACACCACTTATCCTTCACTTGACACTTAGTGTAGAAGATTTGATTCCTTTGATCTCCTTCCATGGGTACAGCCTTGGCTTGCAAAGTTCTGAGCATCAAAGTATCATATATGGGAGGTCCATATACTTCTACTTTATCATCATCATCTTCAACAATTTCATCTCCATCACCTTCAATATTCTCACCAAATGAACCACCAGATTCTTCCTCTTCCTTAACCAACTCATCACGCATGCTAATTGCTTCTCGGAGGGTCACAACTCGTTGATTAGGACAAGTTCTAGAAAAGTGTCCAAAGCCTTGACACTTAAAACACCTAACCTTTGACAGGTTAGTCTCCTTGGCCGTGGCAATGGGTTGTTTAGGAGTAGGCTCACTTTGTTTTGGTTGATTCACCATTGGTTTAGTGTTACGGGCTTGACTTGCACTGCCCGACACACCTCCCTTGGACCAGCCACTTGAACTCCCAGCAACATTATATCTACTCTTGTTTTGATTTTCAATCTTCAAACACAAGGTGCACAAATTGTTGAAATCTGTGTAATTACATAGCTCAACAGCAAAGGCTATGTTCTTATTCAGCCCACGAAGGAAACGGCTCATTCTTTGCTCTTCATTTTCCTCCACTTCACCCATTAGACATAGGTTCTCAAACTCATCAATGTACTCAGTGACACTCATTTTTCCTTGCACCAAATCTGAAATCTTCTTATACAAATTCAGTCGGTGGTTTGATGGTACATATCTTTTGCGCAACTTCCTCTTCAAGGACTCCCAAGACTGGATTTTCTCCTTCCCATCTCGTGTTCTTCTAGCCTTCAATCCCTCATACCACAACGATGCACTTTTGCCAAGTTTCAGAATAGCATATTTGCAACGCTTCTCATCATCAAGATCCTTGAAGTCAAACATTCTATCAATCTTGCGCTCCCATTCTAAATAAATCTCCGGGTCTGTACTACCATTGAATTCAGGTAGTTCGGTGATTTTGAACTCATCCACGTTTGGACGTGGTTCACCCCTTCTAGGCCTCCGTCGTTCATCTCTCAAATCGACGTTCCTTAAGGCTTCACGCAATCTGTCCATGAAATCATCACTGTCGAAATCCATTGTTGTTACGTAACACGGAATCAGAACCGTGCTCTGATTACCACTAATGATACGAATTAGAGTAAGGATAGCGGAAGCAAACAACCAATAACGAAGGTACTAGGTACCACCCTTATTAGTCGAATTCTATCAAGTATTTGAGTATTTGTTTAGTGAAAACAGCAAGGGACAAGCAATGTTAAACTACACCAATAGTCTAACAAAGAGATTAGCACTCAACACCAATTGAGCTAATCGGACTATTTTCAAGGCGACGCTTGCAAATAATCAGGCGAAAATGTAGACACAAATTCTAATGTGACTAAAATTGTTCTTGTTTATTGAAATTGCTAAAAATGATCAGCATACAAGCTTATATGGCCGAAAATGCCTGGCCTGATTAAAACAGCAATAAAAATACAACATAAAATGCAATGAAACTAGTAATAAAATGACATTAATGCAATCAGCTATTGTAACTCCTCCTCCATGATTAGTCACGCCCATTTAAGGTCTTGAATGTCCCTTTTATGCTCCTTTTGTAACCACTCTGGATAGGCTTTTAAATGGCTGAATTTTATTTGCTTAATTGATGAAAATGATTAAAATAGCCAAGTAATTAAACTCAGCCCTTGATGCTGACTCAAAACAACCCCCACGCCCTTAACATCCTTTTGAATGTCACTTGTGTTGATTTCAAATTCTTCTGGATAAATTTTCGTACCAGCTTCCTAAAGTTTCAAAACAATAGTTAGGACTATATATTGCTTAGAATCCATTCTAAAGGGGTTCAAAGCTATATTTAGACTATTATACTAATATATTGAACTTTGGTTACTCCTTGGTCACCAATTATGTCTACATTTCTTCAAATTCCCATTTGTACCAAAATGGGACGATTTTCTTTCCAAAGTTTCAAAACTATAGTTAGGACTACATATTGGGTAGAATCCATTCTAAAGGGGTTCAAAGCTATATTTAGACTATTATACTAATATATTGAACTTTGGTTCTCCTTGGTCACCAATTTTGTCTACATTTCTTCAAATTCCCATTTGTACCAAAACGCTTCCCAAAGTTTCAAAACTATAGTTAGGACAATATATTTGTTAGAATCCATTCTAAAGGGGTTCAAAGCTATATTTAGACTATTATATTAGTATATTGAACTTTGGTTACTCCTTGGTCACCAATTATGTCTATATTTCTTCAAATTCCCATTTGTACCAAACTGGTACGATTTTCTTCCCAAAGTTTCAAAACTATAGTTAGGACTATATATTGGTTAGAATCCATTCTAAAGGGTTTCAAAGCTATATTTAGACTATTATACTAGTATATTGAACTTTGGTTACTCCTTGGTCACAAATTTTGTGTACATTTCTTCAAATTCCCATTTGTACCAAAACGCTTCCAAAGTTTCAAAACAATAGTTAGGACTATATATTGCTTAGAATCCATTCTAAAGGGGTTCAAAGCTATATTTAGACTATTATACTAATATATTGAACTTTGGTTACTCCTTGGTCACCAATTATGTCTACATTTCTTCAAATTCCCATTTGTACCAAAATGGGACGATTTTCTTTCCAAAGTTTCAAAACTATAGTTAGGACTACATATTGGGTAGAATCCATTCTAAAGGGGTTCAAAGCTATATTTAGACTATTATACTAATATATTGAACTTTGGTTCTCCTTGGTCACCAATTTTGTCTACATTTCTTCAAATTCCCATTTGTACCAAAACGCTTCCCAAAGTTTCAAAACTATAGTTAGGACAATATATTTGTTAGAATCCATTCTAAAGGGGTTCAAAGCTATATTTAGACTATTATATTAGTATATTGAACTTTGGTTACTCCTTGGTCACCAATTATGTCTATATTTCTTCAAATTCCCATTTGTACCAAACTGGTACGATTTTCTTCCCAAAGTTTCAAAACTATAGTTAGGACTATATATTGGTTAGAATCCATTCTAAAGGGTTTCAAAGCTATATTTAGACTATTATACTAGTATATTGAACTTTGGTTACTCCTTGGTCACAAATTTTGTGTACATTTCTTCAAATTCCCATTTGTACCAAAACGCTTCCAAAGTTTCAAAACAATAGTTAGGACTATATATTGCTTAGAATCCATTCTAAAGGGGTTCAAAGCTATATTTAGACTATTATACTAATATATTGAACTTTGGTTACTCCTTGGTCACCAATTATGTCTACATTTCTTCAAATTCCCATTTGTACCAAAATGGGACGATTTTCTTTCCAAAGTTTCAAAACTATAGTTAGGACTACATATTGGGTAGAATCCATTCTAAAGGGGTTCAAAGCTATATTTAGACTATTATACTAATATATTGAACTTTGGTTCTCCTTGGTCACCAATTTTGTCTACATTTCTTCAAATTCCCATTTGTACCAAAACGCTTCCCAAAGTTTCAAAACTATAGTTAGGACAATATATTTGTTAGAATCCATTCTAAAGGGGTTCAAAGCTATATTTAGACTATTATATTAGTATATTGAACTTTGGTTACTCCTTGGTCACCAATTATGTCTATATTTCTTCAAATTCCCATTTGTACCAAACTGGTACGATTTTCTTCCCAAAGTTTCAAAACTATAGTTAGGACTATATATTGGTTAGAATCCATTCTAAAGGGTTTCAAAGCTATATTTAGACTATTATACTAATATATTGAAGTTTGGTTCTCCTTGGTCACCAATTTTGTCTACATTTCTTCAAATTCCCATTTGTACCAAAACGCTTTCCAAAGTTTCAAAACTATAGTTAGGACTATATATTGGGTAGAATCCATTCTAAAGGGGTTCAAAGCTATATTTAGACTATTATACTAGTATATTGAACTTTGGTTACTCCTTGGTCACCAATTTTGGTACATTTCTTCAAATTCCAATTTGTACCAAAACGGGACGATTTTCTTCCCAAAGTTTCAAAATAATAATTAGGACTATATATTGCTTAGAATCCATTCTAAAGGGTTTCAAAGCTATATTTAGACTATTATACTAATATATTGAACTTTGGTTACTCCTTGGTCACCAATTTTGTGTACATTTCTTCAAATTCCAATTTGTACCAAAATGGGACGCTTTTCTTTCCAAAGTTTCAAAACTATAGTTAGCACTATATATTGGGTAGAATCCATTCTACAGGGGTTCAAAGCTATATTTAGACTATTATACTAATATATTGAACTTTGATTACTCCTTGGTCACCAATTATGTCTACATTTCTTCAAATTCCCATTTGTACCAAACTGGTACGATTTTCTTCCAAAAGTTTCAAAACTATAGTTAGGACTATATATTGGTTAGAATCCATTCTAAAGGGTTTCAAAGCTATATTTAGACTATTATACTAGTATATTGAACTTTGGTTACTCCTTGGTCACCAATTATGTCTACATTTCTTCAAATTCACATTTGTACCCAAACGGGACGATTTTCTTCCCAAAGTTTCAAAACTAGAGTTAGGACTATATATTGGGTAGAATCCATTCTAAAGGGGTTCAAAGCTATATTTAAACTATTATACTAATATATTGAACTTTGGTTACTCCTTGGTCAACAATTTTGTGTACATTTCTTCAAATTCCAATTTGTACCAAAACGGGACGATTTTGTTCCCAAAGTTTCAAAACTATAGTTAGGACTATATATTGCTTAGAATCCATTCTAAAGGGGTTCAAAGCTATATTTAGAATATTATACTAATATATTGAAGTTTGGTTCTCCTTGGTCACCAATTTTGTCTACATTTCTTCAAATTCCCATTTGTACCAAAACGCTTTCCAAAGTTTCAAAACTATAGTTAGGACTATATATTGGGTAGAATCCATTCTAAAGGGGTTCAAAGCTATATTTAGACTATTATACTAGTATATTGAACTTTGGTTACTCCTTGGTCACCAATTTTGGTACATTTCTTCAAATTCCAATTTGTACCAAAACGGGACGATTTTCTTCCCAAAGTTTCAAAACAATAGTTAGGACTATATATTGCTTAGAATCCATTCTAAAGGGTTTCAAAGCTATATTTAGACTATTATACTAATATATTGAACTTTGGTTACTCCTTGGTCACCAATTTTGTGTACATTTCTTCAAATTCCAATTTGTACCAAAACGGGACGATTTTCTTCCCAAAGTTTCAAAACTATAGTTAGGACTATATATTGCTTAGAATCCATTCTAAAGGGGTTCAAAGCAATATTTAGACTATTATACTAGTATATTGAACATTGGTTACTCCTTGGTCACCAATTATGTCTACATTTCTTCAAATTCCCATTTGTACCAAAACGGAACGATTTTCTTCCCATAGTTTCAAAACTATAGTTAGGACTATATATTGGTTACAATCCCTTCTAAAGGGGTTCAAAGCTATATTTAGACTATTATACTAATATATTGAACTTTTTTTACTCCTTGGTCACAAATTTTGTGTACATTTCTTCAAATTCCCATTTGTACCAAAACGCTTCCTAAAGTTTCAAAACAATAGTTAGGACTATATATTGCTTAGAATCCATTCTAAAAGGGTTCAAAGCTATATTTAGACTATTATACTAATATATTGAACTTTGGTTACTCCTTGGTCACCAATTATGTCTACATTTCTTCAAATTCCCATTTGTACCAAAATGGGACGATTTTCTTTCCAAAGTTTCAAAACTATAGTTAGGACTACATATTGGGTAGAATCCATTCTAAAGGGGTTCAAAGCTATATTTAGACTATTATACTAATATATTGAACTTTGGTTCTCCTTGGTCACCAATTTTGTCTACATTTCTTCAAATTCCCATTTGTACCAAAACGCTTCCCAAAGTTTCAAAACTATAGTTAGGACAATATATTTGTTAGAATCCATTCTAAAGGGGTTCAAAGCTATATTTAGACTATTATATTAGTATATTGAACTTTGGTTACTCCTTGGTCACCAATTATGTCTATATTTCTTCAAATTCCCATTTGTACCAAACTGGTACGATTTTCTTCCCAAAGTTTCAAAACTATAGTTAGGACTATATATTGGTTAGAATCCATTCTAAAGGGTTTCAAAGCTATATTTAGACTATTATATTAGTATATTGAACTTTGGTTACTCCTTGGTCACCAATTATGTCTATATTTCTTCAAATTCCCATTTGTACCAAACTGGTACGATTTTCTTCCCAAAGTTTCAAAACTATAGTTAGGACTATATATTGGTTAGAATCCATTCTAAAGGGTTTCAAAGCTATATTTAGACTATTATACTAATATATTGAAGTTTGGTTCTCCTTGGTCACCAATTTTGTCTACATTTCTTCAAATTCCCATTTGTACCAAAACGCTTTCCAAAGTTTCAAAACTATAGTTAGGACTATATATTGGGTAGAATCCATTCTAAAGGGGTTCAAAGCTATATTTAGACTATTATACTAGTATATTGAACTTTGGTTACTCCTTGGTCACCAATTTTGGTACATTTCTTCAAATTCCAATTTGTACCAAAACGGGACGATTTTCTTCCCAAAGTTTCAAAATAATAATTAGGACTATATATTGCTTAGAATCCATTCTAAAGGGTTTCAAAGCTATATTTAGACTATTATACTAATATATTGAACTTTGGTTACTCCTTGGTCACCAATTTTGTGTACATTTCTTCAAATTCCAATTTGTACCAAAATGGGACGCTTTTCTTTCCAAAGTTTCAAAACTATAGTTAGCACTATATATTGGGTAGAATCCATTCTACAGGGGTTCAAAGCTATATTTAGACTATTATACTAATATATTGAACTTTGATTACTCCTTGGTCACCAATTATGTCTACATTTCTTCAAATTCCCATTTGTACCAAACTGGTACGATTTTCTTCCAAAAGTTTCAAAACTATAGTTAGGACTATATATTGGTTAGAATCCATTCTAAAGGGTTTCAAAGCTATATTTAGACTATTATACTAGTATATTGAACTTTGGTTACTCCTTGGTCACCAATTATGTCTACATTTCTTCAAATTCACATTTGTACCCAAACGGGACGATTTTCTTCCCAAAGTTTCAAAACTAGAGTTAGGACTATATATTGGGTAGAATCCATTCTAAAGGGGTTCAAAGCTATATTTAAACTATTATACTAATATATTGAACTTTGGTTACTCCTTGGTCAACAATTTTGTGTACATTTCTTCAAATTCCAATTTGTACCAAAACGGGACGATTTTGTTCCCAAAGTTTCAAAACTATAGTTAGGACTATATATTGCTTAGAATCCATTCTAAAGGGGTTCAAAGCTATATTTAGAATATTATACTAATATATTGAAGTTTGGTTCTCCTTGGTCACCAATTTTGTCTACATTTCTTCAAATTCCCATTTGTACCAAAACGCTTTCCAAAGTTTCAAAACTATAGTTAGGACTATATATTGGGTAGAATCCATTCTAAAGGGGTTCAAAGCTATATTTAGACTATTATACTAGTATATTGAACTTTGGTTACTCCTTGGTCACCAATTTTGGTACATTTCTTCAAATTCCAATTTGTACCAAAACGGGACGATTTTCTTCCCAAAGTTTCAAAACAATAGTTAGGACTATATATTGCTTAGAATCCATTCTAAAGGGTTTCAAAGCTATATTTAGACTATTATACTAATATATTGAACTTTGGTTACTCCTTGGTCACCAATTTTGTGTACATTTCTTCAAATTCCAATTTGTACCAAAACGGGACGATTTTCTTCCCAAAGTTTCAAAACTATAGTTAGGACTATATATTGCTTAGAATCCATTCTAAAGGGGTTCAAAGCAATATTTAGACTATTATACTAGTATATTGAACATTGGTTACTCCTTGGTCACCAATTATGTCTACATTTCTTCAAATTCCCATTTGTACCAAAACGGAACGATTTTCTTCCCATAGTTTCAAAACTATAGTTAGGACTATATATTGGTTACAATCCCTTCTAAAGGTGTTCAAAGCTATATTTAGACTATTATACTAATATATTGAACTTTTTTTACTCCTTGGTCACAAATTTTGTGTACATTTCTTCAAATTCCCATTTGTACCAAAACGCTTCCTAAAGTTTCAAAACAATAGTTAGGACTATATATTGCTTAGAATCCATTCTAAAAGGGTTCAAAGCTATATTTAGACTATTATACTAATATATTGAACTTTGGTTACTCCTTGGTCACCAATTATGTCTACATTTCTTCAAATTCCCATTTGTACCAAAATGGGACGATTTTCTTTCCAAAGTTTCAAAACTATAGTTAGGACTACATATTGGGTAGAATCCATTCTAAAGGGGTTCAAAGCTATATTTAGACTATTATACTAATATATTGAACTTTGGTTCTCCTTGGTCACCAATTTTGTCTACATTTCTTCAAATTCCCATTTGTACCAAAACGCTTCCCAAAGTTTCAAAACTATAGTTAGGACAATATATTTGTTAGAATCCATTCTAAAGGGGTTCAAAGCTATATTTAGACTATTATATTAGTATATTGAACTTTGGTTACTCCTTGGTCACCAATTATGTCTATATTTCTTCAAATTCCCATTTGTACCAAACTGGTACGATTTTCTTCCCAAAGTTTCAAAACTATAGTTAGGACTATATATTGGTTAGAATCCATTCTAAAGGGTTTCAAAGCTATATTTAGACTATTATACTAGTATATTGAACTTTGGTTACTCCTTGGTCACCAATTATGTCTACATTTCTTCAAATTCACATTTGTACCCAAACGGGACGATTTTCTTCCCAAAGTTTCAAAACTAGAGTTAGGACTATATATTGGGTAGAATCCATTCTAAAGGGGTTCAAAGCTATATTTAGACTATTATACTAATATATTGAACTTTGGTTCTCCTTGGTCACCAATTTTGTCTACATTTCTTCAAATTCCCATTTGTACCAAAACGCTTCCCAAAGTTTCAAAACTATAGTTAGGACAATATATTTGTTAGAATCCATTCTAAAGGGGTTCAAAGCTATATTTAGACTATTATACTAGTATATTGAACTTTGGTTACTCCTTGGTCACCAATTATGTCTACATTTCTTCAAATTCCCATTTGTACCAAAATGGGACGCTTTTCTTTCCAAAGTTTCAAAACTATAGTTAGCACTATATATTGGGTAGAATCCATTCTAAAGGGGTTCAAAGCTATATTTAGACTATTATACTAATATATTGAACTTTGATTACTCCTTGGTCACCAATTATGTCTACATTTCTTCAAATTCCCATTTGTACCAAACTGGTACGATTTTCTTCCCAAAGTTTCAAAACTATAGTTAGGACTATATATTGGTTAGAATCCATTCTAAAGGGTTTCAAAGCTATATTTAGACTATTATACTAGTATATTGAACTTTGGTTATTCCTTGGTCACCAATTATGTCTACATTTCTTCAAATTCACATTTGTACCCAAACGGGACGATTTTCTTCCCAAAGTTTCAAAACTAGAATTAGGACTATATATTGGGTAGAATCCATTCTAAAGGGGTTCAAAGCTATATTTAAACTATTATACTAATATATTGAACTTTGGTTACTCCTTGGTCACCAATTTTGTGTACATTTCTTCAAATTCCAATTTGTACCAAAACGGGACGATTTTCTTCCCAAAGTTTCAAAACTATAGTTAGGACTATATATTGCTTAGAATCCATTCTAAAGGGGTTCAAAGCAATATTTAGACTATTATACTAGTATATTGAACATTGGTTACTCCTTGGTCACCAATTATGTCTACATTTCTTCAAATTCCCATTTGTACCAAAACGGAACGATTTTCTACCCATAGTTTCAAAACTATAGTTAGGACTATATATTGGTTACAATCCATTCTAAAAGGGTTCAAAGCTATATTTAGACTATTATACTAGTATATTGAACTTTGGTTACTCCTTGGTCACCAATTATGTCTACATTTCTTCAAATTCACATTTGTACCCAAACGGTTCCCAAAGTTTCAAAACAATAGTTAGGACTATATATTGCTTAGAATCCATTCTAACGGGGTTCAAAGCTATATTTAGACTATTATACTAATATATTGAACTTTGGTTCTCCTTGGTCACCAATTTTGTCTACATTTCTTCAAATTCCCATTTGTACCAAAACACTTCCCAAAGTTTCAAAACTATAGTTAGGACAATATATTTGTTAGAATCCATTCTAAAGGGGTTCAAAGCTATATTTAGACTATTATACTAGTATATTGAACTTTGGTTACTCCTTGGTCACCAATTATGTCTACATTTCTTCAAATTCCCATTTGTACCAAAATGGGACGCTTTTCTTTCCAAAGTTTCAAAACTATAGTTAGCACTATATATTGGGTAGAATCCATTCTAAAGGGGTTCAAAGCTATATTTAGACTATTATACTAATATATTGAACTTTGATTACTCCTTGGTCACCAATTATGTCTACATTTCTTCAAATTCCCATTTGTACCAAACTGGTACGATTTTCTTCCAAAAGTTTCAAAACTATAGTTAGGACTATATATTGGTTAGAATCCATTCTAAAGGGTTTCAAAGCTATATTTAGACTATTATACTAGTATATTGAACTTTGGTTACTCCTTGGTCACCAATTATGTCTTCATTTCTTCAAATTCACATTTGTACCCAAACGGGACGATTTTCTTCCCAAAGTTTCAAAACTAGAGTTAGGACTATATATTGGGTAGAATCCATTCTAAAGGGGTTCAAAGCTATTTTTAAACTATTATACTAATATATTAAACTTTGGTTACTCCTTGGTCACCAATTTTGTGTACATTTCTTCAAATTCCAATTTGTACCAAAACGGGACGATTTTGTTCCCAAAGTTTCAAAACTATAGTTAGGACTATATATTGCTTAGAATCCATTCTAAAGGGGTTCAAAGCTATATTTAGACTATTATACTAATATATTGAAGTTTGGTTCTCCTTGGTCACCAATTTTGTCTACATTTCTTCAAATTCCCATTTGTACCAAAACGCTTTCAAAAGTTTCAAAACTATAGTTAGGACTATATATTGGGTAGAATCCATTCTAAAGGGGTTCAAAGCTATATTTAGACTATTATACTAATATATTGAACTTTGGTTACTCCTTGGTCACCAATTATGTCTACATTTCTTCAAATTCCCATTTGTACCAAAATGGGACGATTTTCTTTCCAAAGTTTCAAAACTATAGTTAGGACTACATATTGGGTAGAATCCATTCTAAAGGGGTTCAAAGCTATATTTAGACTATTATACTAATATATTGAACTTTGGTTCTCCTTGGTCACCAATTTTGTCTACATTTCTTCAAATTCCCATTTGTACCAAAACGCTTCCCAAAGTTTCAAAACTATAGTTAGGACAATATATTTGTTAGAATCCATTCTAAAGGGGTTCAAAGCTATATTTAGACTATTATATTAGTATATTGAACTTTGGTTACTCCTTGGTCACCAATTATGTCTATATTTCTTCAAATTCCCATTTGTACCAAACTGGTACGACTTTCTTCCCAAAGTTTCAAAACTATAGTTAGGACTATATATTGGTTAGAATCCATTCTAAAGGGTTTCAAAGCTATATTTAGACTATTATACTAGTATATTGAACTTTGGTTACTCCTTGGTCACCAATTATGTCTACATTTCTTCAAATTCACATTTGTACCCAAACGGGACGATTTTCTTCCCAAAGTTTCAAAACTAGAGTTAGGACTATATATTGGGTAGAATCCATTCTAAAGGGGTTCAAAGCTATATTTAGACTATTATACTAATATATTGAACTTTGGTTCTCCTTGGTCACCAATTTTGTCTACATTTCTTCAAATTCCCATTTGTACCAAAACGCTTCCCAAAGTTTCAAAACTATAGTTAGGACAATATATTTGTTAGAATCCATTCTAAAGGGGTACAAAGCTATATTTAGACTATTATACTAGTATATTGAACTTTGGTTACTCCTTGGTCACCAATTATGTCTACATTTCTACAAATTCCCATTTGTACCAAAATGGGACGCTTTTCTTTCCAAAGTTTCAAAACTATAGTTAGCACTATATATTGGCTAGAATCCATTCTAAAGGGGTTCAAAGCTATATTTAGACTATTATACTAATATATTGAACTTTGATTACTCCTTGGTCACCAATTATGTCTACATTTCTTCAAATTCCCATTTGTACCAAACTGGTACGATTTTCTTCCCAAAGTTTCAAAACTATAGTTAGGACTATATATTGGTTAGAATCCATTCTAAAGGGTTTCAAAGCTATATTTAGACTATTATACTAGTATATTGAACTTTGGTTATTCCTTGGTCACCAATTATGTCTACATTTCTTCAAATTCACATTTGTACCCAAACGGGACGATTTTCTTCCCAAAGTTTCAAAACTAGAATTAGGACTATATATTGGGTAGAATCCATTCTAAAGGGGTTCAAAGCTATATTTAAACTATTATACTAATATATTGAACTTTGGTTACTCCTTGGTCACCAACTTTGTGTACATTTCTTCAAATTCCAATTTGTACCAAAACGGGACGATTTTCTTCCCAAAGTTTCAAAACTATAGTTAGGACTATATATTGCTTAGAATCCATTCTAAAGGGGTTCAAAGCTATATTTAGACTATTATACTAATATATTGAAGTTTGGTTCTCCTTGGTCACCAATTTTGTCTACATTTCTTCAAATTCCCATTTGTACCAAAACGCTTTCCAAAGTTTCAAAACTATAGTTAGGACTATATATTGGGTAGAATCCATTCTAAAGGGGTTCAAAGCTATATTTAGACTATTATACTAGTATATTGAACTTTGGTTACTCCTTGGTCACCAATTTTGTGTACATTTCTTCAAATTCCAATTTGTACCAAAACGGGACGATTTTCTTCCCAAAGTTTCAAAACTATAGTTAGGACTATATATTGCTTAGAATCCATTCTAAAGGGGTTCAAAGCAATATTTAGACTATTATACTAGTATATTGAACATTGGTTACTCCTTGGTCACCAATTATGTCTACATTTCTTCAAATTCCCATTTGTACCAAAACGGAACGATTTTCTACCCATAGTTTCAAAACTATAGTTAGGACTATATATTGGTTACAATCCATTCTAAAAGGGTTCAAAGCTATATTTAGACTATTATACTAGTATATTGAACTTTGGTTTTCCCTTGGTCACCAATTATGTCTACATTTCTTCAAATTCACATTTGTACCCAAACGGGACGATTTTCTTCCCAAAGTTTCAAAACTAGAGTTAGGACTATATATTGGGTAGAATCCATTCTAAAGGGGTTCAAAGCTATATTTAGACTATTATACTAATATATTGAACTTTGATTACTCCTTGGTCACCAATTATGTCTACATTTCTTCAAATTCCCATTTGTACCAAACTGGTACGATTTTCTTCCAAAAGTTTCAAAACTATAGTTAGGACTATATATTGGTTAGAATCCATTCTAAAGGGTTTCAAAGCTATATTTAGACTATTATACTAGTATATTGAACTTTGGTTTCTCCTTGGTCACCAATTATGTCTACATTTCTTCAAATTCACATTTGTACCCAAACGGGACGATTTTCTTCCCAAAGTTTCAAAACTAGAGTTAGGACTATATATTGGGTAGAATCCATTCTAAAGGGGTTCAAAGCTATATTTAAACTATTATACTAATATATTGGTTACTCCTTGGTCACCAATTTTGTGTACATTTCTTCAAATTCCAATTTGTACCAAAACGGGACGATTTTGTTCCCAAAGTTTCAAAACTATAGTTAGGACTATATATTGCTTAGAATCCATTCTAAAGGGGTTCAAAGCTATATTTAGACTATTATACTAATATATTGAAGTTTGGTTCTCCTTGGTCACCAATTTTGTCTACATTTCTTCAAATTCCCATTTGTACCAAAACGCTTTCCAAAGTTTCAAAACTATAGTTAGGACTATATATTGGGTAGAATCCATTCTAAAGGGGTTCAAAGCTATATTTAGACTATTATACTAGTATATTGAACTTTGGTTACTCCTTGGTCACCAATTTTGGTACATTTCTTCAAATTCCAATTTGTACCAAAACGGGACGATTTTCTTCCCAAAGTTTCAAAACAATAGTTAGGACTATATATTGCTTAGAATCCATTCTAAAGGGGTTCAAAGCAATATTTAGACTATTATACTAGTATATTGAACATTGGTTACTCCTTGGTCACCAATTATGTCTACATTTCTTCAAATTCCCATTTGTACCAAAACGGAAAGATTTTCTACCCATAGTTTCAAAACTATAGTTAGGACTATATATTGGTTACAATCCATTCTAAAAGGGTTCAAAGCTATATTTAGACTATTATACTAGTATATTGAACTTTGGTTACTCCTTGGTCACCAATTATGTCTACATTTCTTCAAATTCACATTTGTACCCAAACGGGACGATTTTCTTCCCAAAGTTTCAAAACTAGAGTTAGGACTATATATTGGGTAGAATCCATTCTAAAGGGGTTCAAAGCTATATTTAAACTATTATACTAATATATTGAACTTTGGTTACTCCTTGGTCACCAATTTTGTGTACATTTCTTCAAATTCCAATTTGTACCAAAACGGGACGATTTTGTTCCCAAAGTTTCAAAACTATAGTTAGGACTATATATTGCTTAGAATCCATTCTAAAGGGGTTCAAAGCTATATTTAGACTATTATACTAATATATTGAAGTTTGGTTCTCCTTGGTCACCAATTTTGTCTACATTTCTTCAAATTCCCATTTGTACCAAAACGCTTTCCAAAGTTTCAAAACTATAGTTAGGACTATATATTGGGTAGAATCCATTCTAAAGGGGTTCAAAGCTATATTTAGACTATTATACTAGTATATTGAACTTTGGTTACTCCTTGGTCACCAATTTTGGTACATTTCTTCAAATTCCAATTTGTACCAAAACGGGACGATTTTCTTCCCAAAGTTTCAAAACAATAGTTAGGACTATATATTGCTTAGAATCCATTCTAAAGGGGTTCAAAGCAATATTTAGACTATTATACTAGTATATTGAACATTGGTTACTCCTTGGTCACCAATTATGTCTACATTTCTTCAAATTCCCATTTGTACCAAAACGGAACGATTTTCTACCCATAGTTTCAAAACTATAGTTAGGACTATATATTGGTTACAATCCATTCTAAAAGGGTTCAAAGCTATATTTAGACTATTATACTAGTATATTGAACTTTGGTTACTCCTTGGTCACCAATTATGTCTACATTTCTTCAAATTCACATTTGTACCCAAACGGGACGATTTTCTTCCCAAAGTTTCAAAACTAGAGTTAGGACTATATATTGGGTAGAATCCATTCTAAAGGGGTTCAAAGCTATATTTAAACTATTATACTAATATATTGAACTTTGGTTACTCCTTGGTCACCAATTTTGTGTACATTTCTTCAAATTCCAATTTGTACCAAAACGGGACGATTTTGTTCCCAAAGTTTCAAAACTATAGTTAGGACTATATATTGCTTAGAATCCATTCTAAAGGGGTTCAAAGCTATATTTAGACTATTATACTAATATATTGAAGTTTGGTTCTCCTTGGTCACCAATTTTGTCTACATTTCTTCAAATTCCCATTTGTACCAAAACGCTTTCCAAAGTTTCAAAACTATAGTTAGGACTATATATTGGGTAGAATCCATTCTAAAGGGGTTCAAAGCTATATTTAGACTATTATACTAGTATATTGAACTTTGGTTACTCCTTGGTCACCAATTTTGGTACATTTCTTCAAATTCCAATTTGTACCAAAACGGGACGATTTTCTTCCCAAAGTTTCAAAACAATAGTTAGGACTATATATTGCTTAGAATCCATTCTAAAGGGGTTCAAAGCAATATTTAGACTATTATACTAGTATATTGAACATTGGTTACTCCTTGGTCACCAATTATGTCTACATTTCTTCAAATTCCCATTTGTACCAAAACGGAACGATTTTCTACCCATAGTTTCAAAACTATAGTTAGGACTATATATTAATTACAATCCATTCTAAAAGGGTTCAAAGCTATATTTAGACTATTATACTAGTATATTGAACTTTGGTTACTCCTTGGTCACCAATTATGTCTACATTTCTTCAAATTCACATTTGTACCCAAACGGGACGATTTTCTTCCCAAAGTTTCAAAACTAGAGTTAGGACTATATATTGGGTAGAATCCATTCTAAAGGGGTTCAAAGCTATATTTAGACTATTATACTAATATATTGAACTTTGGTTCTCCTTGGTCACCAATTTTGTCTACATTTCTTCAAATTCCCATTTGTACCAAAACACTTCCCAAAGTTTCAAAACTATAGTTAGGACAATATATTTGTTAGAATCCATTCTAAAGGGGTTCAAAGCTATATTTAGACTATTATACTAGTATATTGAACTTTGGTTACTCCTTGGTCACCAATTATGTCTACATTTCTTCAAATTCCCATTTGTACCAAAATGGGACGCTTTTCTTTCCAAAGTTTCAAAACTATAGTTAGCACTATATATTGGGTAGAATCCATTCTAAAGGGGTTCAAAGCTATATTTAGACTATTATACTAATATATTGAACTTTGATTACTCCTTGGTCACCAATTATGTCTACATTTCTTCAAATTCCCATTTGTACCAAACTGGTACGATTTTCTTCCAAAAGTTTCAAAACTATAGTTAGGACTATATATTGGTTAGAATCCATTCTAAAGGGTTTCAAAGCTATATTTAGACTATTATACTAGTATATTGAACTTTGGTTACTCCTTGGTCACCAATTATGTCTACATTTCTTCAAATTCACATTTGTACCCAAACGGGACGATTTTCTTCCCAAAGTTTCAAAACTAGAGTTAGGACTATATATTGGGTAGAATCCATTCTAAAGGGGTTCAAAGCTATATTTAAACTATTATACTAATATATTGAACTTTGGTTACTCCTTGGTCACCAATTTTGTGTACATTTCTTCAAATTCCAATTTGTACCAAAACGGGACGATTTTGTTCCCAAAGTTTCAAAACTATAGTTAGGACTATATATTGCTTAGAATCCATTCTAAAGGGGTTCAAAGCTATATTTAGACTATTATACTAATATATTGAAGTATGGTTCTCCTTGGTCACCAATTTTGTCTACATTTCTTCAAATTCCCATTTGTACCAAAACGCTTTCCAAAGTTTCAAAACTATAGTTAGGACTATATATTGGGTAGAATCCATTCTAAAGGGGTTCAAAGCTATATTTAGACTATTATACTAGTATATTGAACTTTGGTTACTCCTTGGTCACCAATTTTGGTACATTTCTTCAAATTCCAATTTGTACCAAAACGGGACGATTTTCTTCCCAAAGTTTCAAAACAATAGTTAGGACTATATATTGCTTAGAATCCATTCTAAAGGGTTTCAAAGCTATATTTAGACTATTATACTAATATATTGAACTTTGGTTACTCCTTGGTCACCAATTTTGTGTACATTTCTTCAAATTCCAATTTGTACCAAAACGGGACGATTTTCTTCCCAAAGTTTCAAAACTATAGTTAGGACTATATATTGCTTAGAATCCATTCTAAAGGGGTTCAAAGCAATATTTAGACTATTATACTAGTATATTGAACATTGGTTACTCCTTGGTCACCAATTATGTCTACATTTCTTCAAATTCCCATTTGTACCAAAACGGAACGATTTTCTTCCCATAGTTTCAAAACTATAGTTAGGACTATATATTGGTTACAATCCCTTCTAAAGGGGTTCAAAGCTATATTTAGACTATTATACTAATATATTGAACTTTTTTTACTCCTTGGTCACAAATTTTGTGTACATTTCTTCAAATTCCCATTTGTACCAAAACGCTTCCTAAAGTTTCAAAACAATAGTTAGGACTATATATTGCTTAGAATCCATTCTAAAAGGGTTCAAAGCTATATTTAGACTATTATACTAATATATTGAACTTTGGTTACTCCTTGGTCACCAATTATGTCTACATTTCTTCAAATTCCCATTTGTACCAAAATGGGACGATTTTCTTTCCAAAGTTTCAAAACTATAGTTAGGACTACATATTGGGTAGAATCCATTCTAAAGGGGTTCAAAGGTATATTTAGACTATTATACTAATATATTGAACTTTGGTTCTCCTTGGTCACCAATTTTGTCTACATTTCTTCAAATTCCCATTTGTACCAAAACGCTTCCCAAAGTTTCAAAACTATAGTTAGGACAATATATTTGTTAGAATCCATTCTAAAGGGGTTCAAAGCTATATTTAGACTATTATATTAGTATATTGAACTTTGGTTACTCCTTGGTCACCAATTATGTCTATATTTCTTCAAATTCCCATTTGTACCAAACTGGTACGATTTTCTTCGCAAAGTTTCAAAACTATAGTTAGGACTATATATTGGTTAGAATCCATTCTAAAGGGTTTCAAAGCTATATTTAGACTATTATACTAGTATATTGAACTTTGGTTACTCCTTGGTCACCAATTATGTCTACATTTCTTCAAATTCACATTTGTACCCAAACGGGACGATTTTCTTCCCAAAGTTTCAAAACTAGAGTTAGGACTATATATTGGGTAGAATCCATTCTAAAGGGGTTCAAAGCTATATTTAGACTATTATACTAATATATTGAACTTTGGTTCTCCTTGGTCACCATTTTTGTCTACATTTCTTCAAATTCCCATTTGTACCAAAACGCTTCCCAAAGTTTCAAAACTATAGTTAGGACAATATATTTGTTAGAATCCATTCTAAAGGGGTTCAAAGCTATATTTAGACTATTATACTAGTATATTGAACTTTGGTTACTCCTTGGTCACCAATTATGTCTACATTTCTTCCAATTCCCATTTGTACCAAAATGGGACGCTTTTCTTTCCAAAGTTTCAAAACTATAGTTAGCACTATATATTGGGTAGAATCCATTCTAAAGGGGTTCAAAGCTATATTTAGACTATTATACTAATATATTGAACTTTGATTACTCCTTGGTCACCAATTATGTCTACATTTCTTCAAATTCCCATTTGTACCAAACTGGTACGATTTTCTTCCCAAAGTTTCAAAACTATAGTTAGGACTATATATTGGTTAGAATCCATTCTAAAGGGTTTCAAAGCTATATTTAGACTATTATACTAGTATATTGAACTTTGGTTATTCCTTGGTCACCAATTATGTCTACATTTCTTCAAATTCACATTTGTACCCAAACGGGACGATTTTCTTCCCAAAGTTTCAAAACTAGAATTAGGACTATATATTGGGTAGAATCCATTCTAAAGGGGTTCAAAGCTATATTTAAACTATTATACTAATATATTGAACTTTGGTTACTCCTTGGTCACCAATTTTGTGTACATTTCTTCAAATTCCAATTTGTACCAAAACGGGACGATTTTCTTCCCAAAGTTTCAAAACTATAGTTAGGACTATATATTGCTTAGAATCCATTCTAAAGGGGTTCAAAGCTATATTTAGATTATTATACTAATATATTGAAGTTTGGTTCTCCTTGGTCACCAATTTTCTCTACATTTCTTCAAATTCCCATTTGTACCAAAACGCTTTCCAAAGTTTCAAAACTATAGTTAGGACTATATATTGCTTAGAATCCATTCTAAAGGGTTTCAAAGCTATATTTAGACTATTATACTAATATATTGAACTTTGGTTACTCCTTGGTCACCAATTTTGTGTACATTTCTTCAAATTCCAATTTGTACCAAAACGGGACAATTTTCTTCCCAAAGTTTCAAAACTATAGTTAGGACTATATATTGCTTAGAATCCATTCTAAAGGGGTTCAAAGCAATATTTAGACTATTATACTAGTATATTGAACATTGGTTACTCCTTGGTCACCAATTATGTCTACATTTCTTCAAATTCCCATTTGTACCAAAACGGAACGATTTTCTACCCATAGTTTCAAAACTATAGTTAGGACTATATATTGGTTACAATCCATTCTAAAAGGGTTCAAAGCTATATTTAGACTATTATACTAATATATTGAACTTTGGTTACTCCTTGGTCACCAATTATGTCTACATTTCTTCAAATTCCCATTTGTACCAAAATGGGACGATTTTCTTTCCAAAGTTTCAAAACTATAGTTAGGACTACATATTGGGTAGAATCCATTCTAAAGGGGTTCAAAGCTATATTTAGACTATTATACTAATATATTGAACTTTGGTTCTCCTTGGTCACCAATTTTGTCTACATTTCTTCAAATTCCCATTTGTACCAAAACGCTTCCCAAAGTTTCAAAACTATAGTTAGGACAATATATTTGTTAGAATCCATTCTAAAGGGGTTCAAAGCTATATTTAGACTATTATATTAGTATATTGAACTTTGGTTACTCCTTGGTCACCAATTATGTCTATATTTCTTCAAATTCCCATTTGTACCAAACTGGTACGATTTTCTTCCCAAAGTTTCAAAACTATAGTTAGGACTATATATTGGTTAGAATCCATTCTAAAGGGTTTCAAAGCTATATTTAGACTATTATACTAGTATATTGAACTTTGGTTACTCCTTGGTCACCAACTATGTCTACATTTCTTCAAATTCACATTTGTACCCAAACGGGACGATTTTCTTCCCAAAGTTTCAAAACTAGAGTTAGGACTATATATTGGGTAGAATCCATTCTAAAGGGGTTCAAAGCTATATTTAGACTATTATACTAATATATTGAACTTTGGTTCTCCTTGGTCACCAATTATGTCTACATTTCTTCAAATTCACATTTGTACCCAAACGGGACGATTTTCTTCCCAAAGTTTCAAAACTAGAGTTAGGACTATATATTGGGTAGAATCCATTCTAAAGGGGTTCAAAGCTATATTTAGACTATTATACTAATATATTGAACTTTGGTTCTCCTTGGTCACCAATTTTGTCTACATTTCTTCAAATTCCCATTTGTACCAAAACGCTTCCCAAAGTTTCAAAACTATAGTTAGGACAATATATTTGTTAGAATCCATTCTAAAGGGGTTCAAAGCTATATTTAGACTATTATACTAGTATATTGAACTTTGATTACTCCTTGGTCACCAATTATGTCTACATTTCTTCAAATTCCCATTTGTACCAAACTGGTACGATTTTCTTCCCAAAGTTTCAAAACTATAGTTAGGACTATATATTGGTTAGAATCCATTCTAAAGGGATTCAAAGCTATATTTAGACTATTATACTAGTATATTGAACTTTGGTTACTCCTTGTTCACCAATTATGTCTACATTTCTTCAAATTCACATTTGTACCCAAACGGGACGATTTTCTTCCCAAAGTTTCAAAACTAGAGTTAGGACTATATATTGGGTAGAATCCATTCTAAAGGGGTTCAAAGCTATATTTAGACTATTATACTAATATATTGAACTTTGGTTCTCCTTGGTCACCAATTTTGTCTACATTTCTTCAAATTCCCATTTGTACCAAAACGCTTCCCAAAGTTTCAAAACTATAGTTAGGACAATATATTTGTTAGAATCCATTCTAAAGGGGTTCAAAGCTATATTTAGACTATTATACTAGTATATTGAACTTTGGTTACTCCTTGGTCACCAATTATGTCTACATTTCTTCAAATTCCCATTTGTACCAAAATGGGACGCTTTTCTTTCCAAAGTTTCAAAACTATAGTTAGCACCATATATTGGGTAGAATCCATTCTAAAGGGGTTCAAAGATATATTTAGACTATTATACTAATATATTGAACTTTGATTACTCCTTGGTCACCAATTTTGTCTACATTTCTTCAAATTCCAATTTGTACCAAAACGGGACGATTTTCTTCCCAAAGTTTCAAAACTATAGTTAGGACTATATATTGCTTAGAATCCATTCTAAAGGGGTTCAAAGCTATATTTACACTATTATACTAATATATTGAAGTTTGGTTCTCCTTGGTCACCAATTTTGTCTACATTTCTTCAAATTCCCATTTGTACCAAAACGCTTTCCAAAGTTTCAAAACTATAGTTAGGACTATATATTGGGTAGAATCCATTCTAAAGGGGTTCAAAGCTATATTTAGACTATTATACTAGTATATTGAACTTTGGTTACTCCTTGGTCACCAATTTTGGTACATTTCTTCAAATTCCAATTTGTACCAAAACGGGACGATTTTCTTCCCATAGTTTCAAAACTATAGTTAGGACTATATATTGGTTAGAATCCATTCTAAAGGGGTTCAAAGCTATATTTAGACTATTATACTAGTATATTGAACTTTGGTTACTCCTTGGTCACCAATTATGTCTACATTTCTTCAAATTCACATTTGTACCCAAACGGGACGATTTTCTTCCCAAAGTTTCAAAACTAGAGTTAGGACTATATATTGGGTAGAATCCATTCTAAAGGGGTTCAAAGCTATATTTAAACTATTATACTAATATATTGAACTTTGGTTACTCCTTGGTCACCAATTTTGTGTACATTTCTTCAAATTCCAATTTGTACCAAAACGGGACGATTTTGTTCCCAAAGTTTCAAAACTATAGTTAGGACTATATATTGCTTAGAATCCATTCTAAAGGGGTTCAAAGCTATATTTAGACTATTATACTAATATATTGAAGTTTGGTTCTCCTTGGTCACCAATTTTGTCTACATTTCTTCAAATTCCCATTTGTACCAAAACGCTTTCCAAAGTTTCAAAACTATAGTTAGGACTATATATTGGGTAGAATCCATTCTAAAGGGGTTCAAAGCTATATTTAGACTATTATACTAGTATATTGAACTTTGGTTACTCCTTGGTCACCAATTTTGGTACATTTCTTCAAATTCCAATTTGTACCAAAACGGGACGATTTTCTTCCCAAAGTTTCAAAACAATAGTTAGGACTATATATTGGTTAGAATCCATTCTAAAGGGGTTCAAAGCTATATTTAAACTATTATACTAATATATTGAACTTTGGTTACTCCTTGGTCACCAATTTTGTGTACATTTCTTCAAATTCCAATTTGTACCAAAACGGGACGATTTTCTTCCCAAAGTTTCAAAACTATAGTTAGGACTATATATTGCTTAGAATCCATTCTAAAGGGGTTCAAAGCAATATTTAGACTATTATACTAGTATATTGAACATTGGTTACTCCTTGGTCACCAATTATGTCTACATTTCTTCAAATTCCCATTTGTACCAAAACGGAACGATTTTCTTCCCATAGTTTCAAAACTATAGTTAGGACTATATATTGGTTACAATCCCTTCTAAAGGGGTTCAAAGCTATATTTAGACTATTATACTAATATATTGAACTTTTTTTACTCCTTGGTCACAAATTTTGTGTACATTTCTTCAAATTCCCATTTGTACCAAAACGCTTCCTAAAGTTTCAAAACAATAGTTAGGACTATATATTGCTTAGAATCCATTCTAAAAGGGTTCAAAGCTATATTTAGACTATTATACTAATATATTGAACTTTGGTTACTCCTTGGTCACCAATTATGTCTACATTTCTTCAAATTCCCATTTGTACCAAAATGGGACGATTTTCTTTCCAAAGTTTCAAAACTATAGTTAGGACTACATATTGGGTAGAATCCATTCTAAAGGGGTTCAAAGCTATATTTAGACTATTATACTAATATATTGAACTTTGGTTCTCCTTGGTCACCAATTTTGTCTACATTTCTTCAAATTCCCATTTGTACCAAAACGCTTCCCAAAGTTTCAAAACTATAGTTGGGACAATATATTTGTTAGAATCCATTCTAAAGGGGTTCAAAGCTATATTTAGACTATTATATTAGTATATTGAACTTTGGTTACTCCTTGGTCACCAATTATGTCTATATTTCTTCAAATTCCCATTTGTACCAAACTGGTACGATTTTCTTCCCAAAGTTTCAAAACTATAGTTAGGACTATATATTGGTTAGAATCCATTCTAAAGGGTTTCAAAGCTATATTTAGACTATTATACTAGTATATTGAACTTTGGTTACTCCTTGGTCACCAATTATGTCTACATTTCTTCAAATTCACATTTGTACCCAAACGGGACGATTTTCTTCCCAAAGTTTCAAAACTAGAGTTAGGACTATATATTGGGTAGAATCCATTCTAAAGGGGTTCAAAGCTATATTTAGACTATTATACTAATATATTGAACTTTGGTTCTCCTTGGTCACCAATTTTGTCTACATTTCTTCAAATTCCCATTTGTACCAAAACGCTTCCCAAAGTTTCAAAACTATAGTTAGGACAATATATTTGTTAGAATCCATTCTAAAGGGGTTCAAAGCTATATTTAGACTATTATACTAGTATATTGAACTTTGGTTACTCCTTGGTCACCAATTATGTCTACATTTCTTCAAATTCCCATTTGTACCAAAATGGGACGCTTTTCTTTCCAAAGTTTCAAAACTATAGTTAGCACCATATATTGGGTAGAATCCATTCTAAAGGGGTTCAAAGATATATTTAGACTATTATACTAATATATTGAACTTTGATTACTCCTTGGTCACCAATTTTGTCTACATTTCTTCAAATTCCAATTTGTACCAAAACGGGACGATTTTCTTCCCAAAGTTTCAAAACTATAGTTAGGACTATATATTGCTTAGAATCCATTCTAAAGGGGTTCAAAGCTATATTTACACTATTATACTAATATATTGAAGTTTGGTTCTCCTTGGTCACCAATTTTGTCTACATTTCTTCAAATTCCCATTTGTACCAAAACGCTTTCCAAAGTTTCAAAACTATAGTTAGGACTATATATTGGGTAGAATCCATTCTAAAGGGGTTCAAAGCTATATTTAGACTATTATACTAGTATATTGAACTTTGGTTACTCCTTGGTCACCAATTTTGGTACATTTCTTCAAATTCCAATTTGTACCAAAACGGGACGATTTTCTTCCCATAGTTTCAAAACTATAGTTAGGACTATATATTGGTTAGAATCCATTCTAAAGGGGTTCAAAGCTATATTTAGACTATTATACTAGTATATTGAACTTTGGTTACTCCTTGGTCACCAATTATGTCTACATTTCTTCAAATTCACATTTGTACCCAAACGGGACGATTTTCTTCCCAAAGTTTCAAAACTAGAGTTAGGACTATATATTGGGTAGAATCCATTCTAAAGGGGTTCAAAGCTATATTTAGACTATTATACTAGTATATTGAACTTTGGTTACTCCTTGGTCACCAATTATGTCTACATTTCTTCAAATTCACATTTGTACCCAAACGGGACGATTTTCTTCCCAAAGTTTCAAAACTAGAGTTAGGACTATATATTGGGTAGAATCCATTCTAAAGGGGTTCAAAGCTATATTTAGACTATTATACTAGTATATTGAACTTTGGTTACTCCTTGGTCACCAATTTTGGTACATTTCTTCAAATTCCAATTTGTACCAAAACGGGACGATTTTCTTCCCATAGTTTCAAAACTATAGTTAGGACTATATATTGGTTAGAATCCATTCTAAAGGGGTTCAAAGCTATATTTAGACTATTATACTAGTATATTGAACTTTGGTTACTCCTTGGTCACCAATTATGTCTACATTTCTTCAAATTCACATTTGTACCCAAACGGGACGATTTTCTTCCCAAAGTTTCAAAACTAGAGTTAGGACTATATATTGGGTAGAATCCATTCTAAAGGGGTTCAAAGCTATATTTAAACTATTATACTAATATATTGAACTTTGGTTACTCCTTGGTCACCAATTTTGTGTACATTTCTTCAAATTCCAATTTGTACCAAAACGGGACGATTTTGTTCCCAAAGTTTCAAAACTATAGTTAGGACTATATATTGCTTAGAATCCATTCTAAAGGGGTTCAAAGCTATATTTAGACTATTATACTAATATATTGAAGTTTGGTTCTCCTTGGTCACCAATTTTGTCTACATTTCTTCAAATTCCCATTTGTACCAAAACGCTTTCCAAAGTTTCAAAACTATAGTTAGGACTATATATTGGGTAGAATCCATTCTAAAGGGGTTCAAAGCTATATTTAGACTATTATACTAGTATATTGAACTTTGGTTACTCCTTGGTCACCAATTTTGGTACATTTCTTCAAATTCCAATTTGTACCAAAACGGGACGATTTTCTTCCCAAAGTTTCAAAACAATAGTTAGGACTATATATTGCTTAGAATCCATTCTAAAGGGTTTCAAAGCTATATTTAGACTATTATACTAATATATTGAACTTTGGTTACTCCTTGGTCACCAATTTTGTGTACATTTCTTCAAATTCCAATTTGTACCAAAACGGGACGATTTTCTTCCCAAAGTTTCAAAACTATAGTTAGGACTATATATTGCTTAGATACCATTCTAAAGGGGTTCAAAGCAATATTTAGACTATTATACTAGTATATTGAACATTGGTTACTCCTTGGTCACCAATTATGTCTACATTTCTTCAAATTCCCATTTGTACCAAAACGGAACGATTTTCTTCCCATAGTTTCAAAACTATAGTTAGGACTATATATTGGTTACAATCCCTTCTAAAGGGGTTCAAAGCTATATTTAGACTATTATACTAATATATTGAACTTTTTTTACTCCTTGGTCACAAATTTTGTGTACATTTCTTCAAATTCCCATTTGTACCAAAACGCTTCCTAAAGTTTCAAAACAATAGTTAGGACTATATATTGCTTAGAATCCATTCTAAAAGGGTTCAAAGCTATATTTAGACTATTATACTAATATATTGAACTTTGGTTACTCCTTGGTCACCAATTATGTCTACATTTCTTCAAATTCCCATTTGTACCAAAATGGGACGATTTTCTTTCCAAAGTTTCAAAACTATAGTTAGGACTACATATTGGGTAGAATCCATTCTAAAGGGGTTCAAAGCTATATTTAGACTATTATACTAATATATTGAACTTTGGTTCTCCTTGGTCACCAATTTTGTCTACATTTCTTCAAATTCCCATTTGTACCAAAACGCTTCCCAAAGTTTCAAAACTATAGTTAGGACAATATATTTGTTAGAATCCATTCTAAAGGGGTTCAAAGCTATATTTAGACTATTATATTAGTATATTGAACTTTGGTTACTCCTTGGTCACCAATTATGTCTATATTTCTTCAAATTCCCATTTGTACCAAACTGGTACGATTTTCTTCCCAAAGTTTCAAAACTATAGTTAGGACTATATATTGGTTAGAATCCATTCTAAAGGGTTTCAAAGCTATATTTAGACTATTATACTAGTATATTGAACTTTGGTTACTCCTTGGTCACCAATTATGTCTACATTTCTTCAAATTCACATTTGTACCCAAACGGGACGATTTTCTTCCCAAAGTTTCAAAACTAGAGTTAGGACTATATATTGGGTAGAATCCATTCTAAAGGGGTTCAAAGCTATATTTAGACTATTATACTAATATATTGAACTTTGGTTCTCCTTGGTCACCAATTTTGTCTACATTTCTTCAAATTCCCATTTGTACCAAAACGCTTCCCAAAGTTTCAAAACTATAGTTAGGACAATATATTTGTTAGAATCCATTCTAAAGGGGTTCAAAGCTATATTTAAACTATTATACTAATATATTGAACTTTGGTTACTCCTTGGTCACCAATTTTGTGTACATTTCTTCAAATTCCAATTTGTACCAAAACGGGACGATTTTCTTCCCAAAGTTTCAAAACTATAGTTAGGACTATATATTGCTTAGAATCCATTCTAAAGGGGTTCAAAGCTATATTTAGACTATTATACTAATATATTGAAGTTTGGTTCTCCTTGGTCACCAATTTTGTCTACATTTCTTCAAATTCCCATTTGTACCAAAACGCTTTCCAAAGTTTCAAAACTATAGTTAGGACTATATATTGGGTAGAATCCATTCTAAAGGGGTTCAAAGCTATATTTAGACTATTATACTAGTATATTGAACTTTGGTTACTCCTTGGTCACCAATTTTGGTACATTTCTTCAAATTCCAATTTGTACCAAAACGGGACGATTTTCTTCCCAAAGTTTCAAAACAATAGTTAGGACTATATATTGCTTAGAATCCATTCTAAAGGGTTTCAAAGCTATATTTAGACTATTATACTAATATATTGAACTTTGGTTACTCCTTGGTCACCAATTTTGTGTACATTTCTTCAAATTCCAATTTGTACCAAAACGGGACGATTTTCTTCCCAAAGTTTCAAAACTATAGTTAGGACTATATATTGCTTAGAATCCATTCTAAAGGGGTTCAAAGCAATATTTAGACTATTATACTAGTATATTGAACATTGGTTACTCCTTGGTCACCAATTATGTCTACATTTCTTCAAATTCCCATTTGTACCAAAACGGAACGATTTTCTACCCATAGTTTCAAAACTATAGTTAGGACTATATATTGGTTACAATCCATTCTAAAAGGGTTCAAAGCTATATTTAGACTATTATACTAATATATTGAACTTTGGTTACTCCTTGGTCACCAATTATGTCTACATTTCTTCAAATTCCCATTTGTACCAAAATGGGACGATTTTCTTTCCAAAGTTTCAAAACTATAGTTAGGACTACATATTGGGTAGAATCCATTCTAAAGGGGTTCAAAGCTATATTTAGACTATTATACTAATATATTGAACTTTGGTTCTCCTTGGTCACCAATTTTGTCTACATTTCTTCAAATTCCCATTTGTACCAAAACGCTTCCCAAAGTTTCAAAACTATAGTTAGGACAATATATTTGTTAGAATCCATTCTAAAGGGGTTCAAAGCTATATTTAGACTATTATATTAGTATATTGAACTTTGGTTACTCCTTGGTCACCAATTATGTCTATATTTCTTCAAATTCCCATTTGTACCAAACTGGTACGATTTTCTTCCCAAAGTTTCAAAACTATAGTTAGGACTATATATTGGTTAGAATCCATTCTAAAGGGTTTCAAAGCTATATTTAGACTATTATACTAGTATATTGAACTTTGGTTACTCCTTGGTCACCAATTATGTCTACATTTCTTCAAATTCACATTTGTACCCAAACGGGACGATTTTCTTCCCAAAGTTTCAAAACTAGAGTTAGGACTATATATTGGGTAGAATCCATTCTAAAGGGGTTCAAAGCTATATTTAGACTATTATACTAATATATTGAACTTTGGTTCTCCTTGGTCACCAATTTTGTCTACATTTCTTCAAATTCCCATTTGTACCAAAACGCTTCCCAAAGTTTCAAAACTATAGTTAGGACAATATATTTGTTAGAATCCATTCTAAAGGGGTTCAAAGCTATATTTAGACTATTATACTAGTATATTGAACTTTGGTTACTCCTTGGTCACCAATTATGTCTACATTTCTTCAAATTCCCATTTGTACCAAAATGGGACGCTTTTCTTTCCAAAGTTTCAAACCTATAGTTAGCACTATATATTGGGTAGAATCCATTCTAAAGGGGTTCAAAGCTATATTTAGACTATTATACTAATATATTGAACTTTGATTACTCCTTGGTCACCAATTATGTCTACATTTCTTCAAATTCCCATTTGTACAAAATGGGACGCTTTTCTTCCCAAAGTTTCAAAACTATAGTTAGGACTATATATTGGTTAGAATCCATTCTAAAGGGTTTCAAAGCTATATTTAGACTATTATACTAGTATATTGAACTTTGGTTACTCCTTGGTCACCAATTATGTCTACATTTCTTCAAATTCACATTTGTACCCAAACGGGACGATTTTCTTCCCAAAGTTTCAAAACTAGAGTTAGGACTATATATTGGGTAGAATCCATTCTAAAGGGGTTCAAAGCTATATTTAGACTATTATACTAATATATTGAACTTTGGTTCTCCTTGGTCACCAATTTTGTCTACATTTCTTCAAATTCCCATTTGTACCAAAACGCTTCCCAAAGTTTCAAAACTATAGTTAGGACAATATATTTGTTAGAATCCATTCTAAAGGGGTTCAAAGCTATATTTAGACTATTATACTAGTATATTGAACTTTGGTTACTCCTTGGTCACCAATTATGTCTACATTTCTTCAAATTCCCATTTGTACCAAAATGGGACGCTTTTCTTTCCAAAGTTTCAAAACTATAGTTAGCACCATATATTGGGTAGAATCCATTCTAAAGGGGTTCAAAGATATATTTAGACTATTATACTAATATATTGAACTTTGATTACTCCTTGGTCACCAATTTTGTCTACATTTCTTCAAATTCCAATTTGTACCAAAACGGAACGATTTTCTTCCCATAGTTTCAAAACTATAGTTAGGACTATATATTGGTTAGAATCCATTCTAAAGGGGTTCAAAGCTATATTTAAACTATTATACTAATATATTGAACTTTGGTTACTCCTTGGTCACCAATTTTGTCTACATTTCTTCAAATTCCAATTTGTACCAAAACGGGACGATTTTCTTCCCAAAGTTTCAAAACTATAGTTAGGACTATATATTGCTTAGAATCCATTCTAAAGGGGTTCAAAGCAATATTTAGACTATTATACTAGTATATTGAACATTGGTTATTCCTTGGTCACCAATTATGTCTACATTTCTTCAAATTCCCATTTGTACCAAAACGGGACGATTTTCTTCCCAAAGTTTCAAAACTATAGTTAGGACTATATATTGCTTAGAATCCATTCTAAAGGGGTTCAAAGCTATATTTAGACTATTATACTAATATATTGAAGTTTGGTTCTCCTTGGTCACCAATTTTGTCTACATTTCTTCAAATTCCCATTTGTACCAAAACGCTTTCCAAAGTTTCAAAACTATAGTTAGGACTATATATTGGGTAGAATCCATTCTAAAGGGGTTCAAAGCTATATTTAGACTATTATACTAGTATATTGAACTTTGGTTACTCCTTGGTCACCAATTTTGGTACATTTCTTCAAATTCCAATTTGTACCAAAACGGGACGATTTTCTTCCCATAGTTTCAAAACTATAGTTAGGACTATATATTGGTTAGAATCCATTCTAAAGGGGTTCAAAGCTATATTTAAACTATTATACTAATATATTGAACTTTGGTTACTCCTTGGTCACCAATTTTGTGTACATTTCTTCAAATTCCAATTTGTACCAAAACGGGACGATTTTCTTCCCAAAGTTTCAAAACTATAGTTAGGACTATATATTGCTTAGAATCCATTCTAAAGGGGTTCAAAGCAATATTTAGACTATTATACTAGTATATTGAACATTGGTTATTCCTTGGTCACCAATTATGTCTACATTTCTTCAAATTCCCATTTGTACCAAAACGGAACGATTTTCTTCCCATAGTTTCAAAACTATAGTTAGGACTATATATTGGTTACAATCCCTTCTAAAGGGGTTCAAAGCTATATTTAGACTATTATACTAATATATTGAACTTTTTTTACTCCTTGGTCACAAATTTTGTGTACATTTCTTCAAATTCCCATTTGTACCAAAACGCTTCCTAAAGTTTCAAAACAATAGTTAGGACTATATATTGCTTAGAATCCATTCTAAAAGGGTTCAAAGCTATATTTAGACTATTATACTAATATATTGAACTTTGGTTACTCCTTGGTCACCAATTATGTCTACATTTCTTCAAATTCCCATTTGTACCAAAATGGGACGATTTTCTTTCCAAAGTTTCAAAACTATAGTTAGGACTACATATTGGGTAGAATCCATTCTAAAGGGGTTCAAAGCTATATTTAGACTATTATACTAATATATTGAACTTTGGTTCTCCTTGGTCACCAATTTTGTCTACATTTCTTCAAATTCCCATTTGTACCAAAACGCTTCCCAAAGTTTCAAAACTATAGTTAGGACAATATATTTGTTAGAATCCATTCTAAAGGGGTTCAAAGCTATATTTAGACTATTATATTAGTATATTGAACTTTGGTTACTCCTTGGTCACCAATTATGTCTACATTTCTTCAAATTCCCATTTGTACCAAACTGGTACGATTTTCTTCCCAAAGTTTCAAAACTATAGTTAGGACTATATATTGGTTAGAATCCATTCTAAAGGGTTTCAAAGCTATATTTAGACTATTATACTAGTATATTGAACTTTGGTTACTCCTTGGTCACCAATTATGTCTACATTTCTTCAAATTCACATTTGTACCCAAACGGGACGATTTTCTTCCCAAAGTTTCAAAACTAGAGTTAGGACTATATATTGGGTAGAATCCATTCTAAAGGGGTTCAAAGCTATATTTAGACTATTATACTAATATATTGAACTTTGGTTCTCCTTGGTCACCAATTTTGTCTACATTTCTTCAAATTCCCAATTGTACCAAAACGCTTCCCAAAGTTTCAAAACTATAGTTAGGACAATATATTTGTTAGAATCCATTCTAAAGGGGTTCAAAGCTATATTTAGACTATTATACTAGTATATTGAACTTTGGTTACTCCTTGGTCACCAATTATGTCAAAATTTCTTCAAATTCCCATTTGTACCAAAATGGGACGCTTTTCTTTCCAAAGTTTCAAAACTATAGTTAGCACTATATATTGGGTAGAATCCATTCTAAAGGGGTTCAAAGCTATATTTAGACTATTATACTAATATATTGAACTTTGATTACTCCTTGGTCACCAATTATGTCTACATTTCTTCAAATTCCCATTTGTACCAAACTGGTACGATTTTCTTCCCAAAGTTTCAAAACTATAGTTAGGACTATATATTGGTTAGAATCCATTCTAAAGGGTTTCAAAGCTATATTTAGACTATTATACTAGTATATTGAACTTTGGTTACTCCTTGGTCACCAATTATGTCTACATTTCTTCAAATTCACATTTGTACCCAAACGGGACGATTTTCTTCCCAAAGTTTCAAAACTAGAGTTAGGACTATATATTGGGTAGAATCCATTCTAAAGGGGTTCAAAGCTATATTTAGACTATTATACTAATATATTGAACTTTGGTTCTCCTTGGTCACCAATTTTGTCTACATTTCTTCAAATTCCCAATTGTACCAAAACGCTTCCCAAAGTTTCAAAACTATAGTTAGGACAATATATTTGTTAGAATCCATTCTAAAGGGGTTCAAAGCTATATTTAGACTATTATACTAGTATATTGAACTTTGGTTACTCCTTGGTCACCAATTATGTCTACATTTCTACAAATTCCCATTTGTACCAAAATGGGACGCTTTTCTTTCCAAAGTTTCAAAACTATAGTTAGCACTATATATTGGGTAGAATCCATTCTAAAGGGGTTCAAAGCTATATTTAGACTATTATACTAATATATTGAACTTTGATTACTCCTTGGTCACCAATTATGTCTACATTTCTTCAAATTCCCATTTGTACCAAACTGGTACGATTTTCTTCCCAAAGTTTCAAAACTATAGTTAGGACTATATATTGGTTAGAATCCATTCTAAAGGGTTTCAAAGCTATATTTAGACTATTATACTAGTATATTGAACTTTGGTTACTCCTTGGTCACCAATTATGTCTACATTTCTTCAAATTCACATTTGTACCCAAACGGGACGATTTTCTTCCCAAAGTTTCAAAACTAGAGTTAGGACTATATATTGGGTAGAATCCATTCTAAAGGGGTTCAAAGCTATATTTAGACTATTATACTAATATATTGAACTTTGGTTCTCCTTGGTCACCAATTTTGTCTACATTTCTTCAAATTCCCATTTGTACCAAAACGCTTCCCAAAGTTTCAAAACTATAGTTAGGACAATATATTTGTTAGAATCCATTCTAAAGGGGTTCAAAGCTATATTTAGACTATTATACTAGTATATTGAACTTTGGTTACTCCTTGGTCACCAATTTTGGTACATTTCTTCAAATTCCAATTTGTACCAAAACGGGACGATTTTCTTCCCATAGTTTCAAAACTATAGTTAGGACTATATATTGGTTAGAATCCATTCTAAAGGGGTTCAAAGCTATATTTAAACTATTATACTAATATATTGAACTTTGGTTACTCCTTGGTCACCAATTTTGTGTACATTTCTTCAAATTCCAATTTGTACCAAAACGGGACGATTTTCTTCCCAAAGTTTCAAAACTATAGTTAGGACTATATATTGCTTAGAATCCATTCTAAAGGGGTTCAAAGCAATATTTAGACTATTATACTAGTATATTGAACATTGGTTATTCCTTGGTCACCAATTATGTCTACATTTCTTCAAATTCCCATTTGTACCAAAACGGAACGATTTTCTTCCCATAGTTTCAAAACTATAGTTAGGACTATATATTGGTTACAATCCCTTCTAAAGGGGTTCAAAGCTATATTTAGACTATTATACTAATATATTGATGTTTTTTTACTCCTTGGTCACAAATTTTGTGTACATTTCTTCAAATTCCCATTTGTACCAAAACGCTTCCTAAAGTTTCAAAACAATAGTTAGGACTATATATTGCTTAGAATCCATTCTAAAAGGGTTCAAAGCTATATTTAGACTATTATACTAATATATTGAACTTTGGTTACTCCTTGGTCACCAATTATGTCTACATTTCTTCAAATTCCCATTTGTACCAAAATGGGACGATTTTCTTTCCAAAGTTTCAAAACTATAGTTAGGACTACATATTGGGTAGAATCCATTCTAAAGGGGTTCAAAGCTATATTTAGACTATTATACTAATATATTGAACTTTGGTTCTCCTTGGTCACCAATTTTGTCTACATTTCTTCAAATTCCCATTTGTACCAAAACGCTTCCCAAAGTTTCAAAACTATAGTTAGGACAATATATTTGTTAGAATCCATTCTAAAGGGGTTCAAAGCTATATTTAGACTATTATATTAGTATATTGAACTTTGGTTACTCCTTGGTCACCAATTATGTCTACATTTCTTCAAATTCCCATTTGTACCAAACTGGTACGATTTTCTTCCCATAGTTTCAAAACTATAGTTAGGACTATATATTGGTTAGAATCCATTCTAAAGGGGTTCAAAGCTATATTTAAACTATTATACTAATATATTGAACTTTGGTTACTCCTTGGTCACCAATTTTGTGTACATTTCTTCAAATTCCAATTTGTACCAAAACGGGACGATTTTCTTCCCAAAGTTTCAAAACTATAGTTAGGACTATATATTGCTTAGAATCCATTCTAAAGGGGTTCAAAGCAATATTTAGACTATTATACTAGTATATTGAACATTGGTTATTCCTTGGTCACCAATTATGTCTACATTTCTTCAAATTCCCATTTGTACCAAAACAGAACGATTTTCTTCCCATAGTTTCAAAACTATAGTTAGGACTATATATTGGTTACAATCCCTTCTAAAGGGGTTCAAAGCTATATTTAGACTATTATACTAATATATTGAACTTTTTTTACTCCTTGGTCACAAATTTTGTGTACATTTCTTCAAATTCCCATTTGTACCAAAACGCTTCCAAAGTTTCAAAACAATAGTTAGGACTATATATTGCTTAGAATCCATTCTAAAAGGGTTCAAAGCTATATTTAGACTATTATACTAATATATTGAACTTTGGTTACTCCTTGGTCACCAATTATGTCTACATTTCTTCAAATTCCCATTTGTACCAAAATGGGACGATTTTCTTTCCAAAGTTTCAAAACTATAGTTAGGACAATATATTTGTTAGAATCCATTCTAAAGGGGTTCAAAGCTATATTTAGACTATTATATTAGTATATTGAACTTTGGTTACTCCTTGGTCACCAATTATGTCTACATTTCTTCAAATTCCCATTTGTACCAAAATGGGACGCTTTTCTTTCCAAAGTTTCAAAACTATAGTTAGGACTATATATTGGTTAGAATCCATTCTAAAGGGTTTCAAAGCTATATTTAGACTATTATACTAATATATTGAACTTTGATTACTCCTTGGTCACCAATTATGTCTACATTTCTTCAAATTCCCATTTGTACCAAACTGGTACGATTTTCTTCCCAAAGTTTCAAAACTATAGTTAGGACTATATATTGGTTAGAATCCATTCTAAAGGGTTTCAAAGCTATATTTAGACTATTATACTAATATATTGAACTTTGGTTCTCCTTGGTCACCAATTTTGTCTACATTTCTTCAAATTCCCATTTGTACCAAAACGCTTCCCAAAGTTTCAAAACTATAGTTAGGACAATATATTTGTTAGAATCCATTCTAAAGGGGTTTAAAGCTATATTTAGACTATTATATTAGTATATTGAACTTTGGTTACTCCTTGGTCACCAATTATGTCTACATTTCTTCAAATTCCCATTTGTACCAAACTGGTACGATTTTCTTCCCAAAGTTTCAAAACTATAGTTAGGACTATATATTGGTTAGAATCCATTCTAAAGGGTTTCAAAGCTATATTTAGACTATTATACTAGTATATTGAACTTTGTCTACATTTCTTCAAATTCCCATTTGTACCAAAACGCTTCCCAAAGTTTCAAAACTATAGTTAGGACAATATATTAGTTAGAATCCATTCTAAAGGGGTTCAAAGCTATATTTAGACTATTATACTAGTATATTGAACTTTGGTTACTCCTTGGTCACCAATTATGTCTACATTTCTTCAAATTCCCATTTGTACCAAAATGGGACGCTTTTCTTTCCAAAGTTTCAAAACTATAGTTAGGACTATATATTGGTTAGAATCCATTCTAAAGGGTTTCAAAGCTATATTTAGACTATTATACTAGTATATTGAACTTTGGTTACTCCTTGGTCACCAATTATGTCTACATTTCTTCAAATTCCCATTTGTACCCAAACGGGACGATTTTCTTCCCAAAGTTTCAAAACTAGAGTTAGGACTATATATTGGGTAGAATCCATTCTAAAGGGGTTCAAAGCTATATTTAGACTATTATACTAATATATTGAACTTTGGTTCTCCTTGGTCACCAATTTTGTCTACATTTCTTCAAATTCCCATTTGTACCAAAACGCTTCCCAAAGTTTCAAAACTATAGTTAGGACAATATATTAGTTAGAATCCATTCTAAAGGGGTTCAAAGCTATATTTAGACTATTATACTAGTATATTGAACTTTGGTTACTCCTTGGTCACCAATTATGTCTACATTTCTTCAAATTCCCATTTGTACCAAAATGGGACGCTTTTCTTTCCAAAGTTTCAAAACTATAGTTAGGACTATATATTGGTTAGAATCCATTCTAAAGGGTTTCAAAGCTATATTTAGACTATTATACTAGTATATTGAACTTTGGTTACTCCTTGGTCACCAATTATGTCTACATTTCTTCAAATTCACATTTGTACCCAAACGGGACGATTTTCTTCCCAAAGTTTCAAAACTAGAGTTAGGACTATATATTGGTTAGAATCCATTCTAAAGGGGTTCAAAGCTATATTTAGACTATTATACTAATATATTGAACTTTGGTTCTCCTTGGTCACCAATTTTGTCTACATTTCTTCAAATTCCCATTTGTACCAAAACGCTTCCCAAAGTTTCAAAACTATAGTTAGGACAATATATTTGTTAGAATCCATTCTAAAGGGGTTCAAAGCTATATTTAGACTATTATACTAATATATTGAACTTTTTTTACTCCTTGGTCACAAATTTTGTGTACATTTCTTCAAATTCCCATTTGTACCAAAACGCTTCCTAAAGTTTCAAAACAATAGTTAGGACTATATATTTGTTAGAATCCATTCTAAAGGGGTTCAAAGCTATATTTAGACTATTATACTAGTATATTGAACTTTGGTTACTCCTTGGTCACCAATTATGTCTACATTTCTTCAAATTCCCATTTGTACCAAAATGGGACGCTTTTCTTTCCAAAGTTTCAAAACTATAGTTAGCACTATATATTGGGTAGAATCCATTCTAAAGGGGTTCAAAGCTATATTTAGACTATTATACTAATATATTGAACTTTGATTACTCCTTGGTCACCAATTATGTCTACATTTCTTCAAATTCCCATTTGTACCCAAACGGGACGATTTTCTTCCCAAAGTTTCAAAACTAGAGTTAGGACTATATATTGGGTAGAATCCATTCTAAAGGGGTTCAAAGCTATATTTAGACTATTATACTAATATATTGAACTTTGGTTCTCCTTGGTCACCAATTTTGTCTACATTTCTTCAAATTCCCATTTGTACCAAAACGCTTCCCAAAGTTTCAAAACTATAGTTAGGACAATATATTAGTTAGAATCCATTCTAAAGGGGTTCAAAGCTATATTTAGACTATTATACTAGTATATTGAACTTTGGTTACTCCTTGGTCACCAATTATGTCTACATTTCTTCAAATTCCCATTTGTACCAAAATGGGACGCTTTTCTTTCCAAAGTTTCAAAACTATAGTTAGGACTATATATTGGTTAGAATCCATTCTAAAGGGTTTCAAAGCTATATTTAGACTATTATACTAGTATATTGAACTTTGGTTACTCCTTGGTCACCAATTATGTCTACATTTCTTCAAATTCACATTTGTACCCAAACGGGACGATTTTCTTCCCAAAGTTTCAAAACTAGAGTTAGGACTATATATTGGGTAGAATCCATTCTAAAGGGGTTCAAAGCTATATTTAGACTATTATACTAATATATTGAACTTTGGTTCTCCTTGGTCACCAATTTTGTCTACATTTCTTCAAATTCCCATTTGTACCAAAACGCTTCCCAAAGTTTCAAAACTATAGTTAGGACAATATATTAGTTAGAATCCATTCTAAAGGGGTTCAAAGCTATATTTAGACTATTATACTAGTATATTGAACTTTGGTTACTCCTTGGTCACCAATTATGTCTACATTTCTTCAAATTCCCATTTGTACCAAAATGGGACGCTTTTCTTTCCAAAGTTTCAAAACTATAGTTAGGACTATATATTGGTTAGAATCCATTCTAAAGGGTTTCAAAGCTATATTTAGACTATTATACTAATATATTGAACTTTGATTACTCCTTGGTCACCAATTATGTCTACATTTCTTCAAATTCCCATTTGTACCCAAACGGGACGATTTTCTTCCCAAAGTTTCAAAACTAGAGTTAGGACTATATATTGGGTAGAATCCATTCTAAAGGGGTTCAAAGCTATATTTAGACTATTATACTAATATATTGAACTTTGGTTCTCCTTGGTCACCAATTTTGTCTACATTTCTTCAAATTCCCATTTGTACCAAAACGCTTCCCAAAGTTTCAAAACTATAGTTAGGACAATATATTAGTTAGAATCCATTCTAAAGGGGTTCAAAGCTATATTTAGACTATTATACTAGTATATTGAACTTTGGTTACTCCTTGGTCACCAATTATGTCTACATTTCTTCAAATTCCCATTTGTACCAAAATGGGACGCTTTTCTTTCCAAAGTTTCAAAACTATAGTTAGGACTATATATTGGTTAGAATCCATTCTAAAGGGTTTCAAAGCTATATTTAGACTATTATACTAGTATATTGAACTTTGGTTACTCCTTGGTCACCAATTATGTCTACATTTCTTCAAATTCACATTTGTACCCAAACGGGACGATTTTCTTCCCAAAGTTTCAAAACTAGAGTTAGGACTATATATTGGGTAGAATCCATTCTAAAGGGGTTCAAAGCTATATTTAGACTATTATACTAATATATTGAACTTTGGTTCTCCTTGGTCACCAATTTTGTCTACATTTCTTCAAATTCCCATTTGTACCAAAACGCTTCCCAAAGTTTCAAAACTATAGTTAGGACAATATATTAGTTAGAATCCATTCTAAAGGGGTTCAAAGCTATATTTAGACTATTATACTAGTATATTGAACTTTGGTTACTCCTTGGTCACCAATTATGTCTACATTTCTTCAAATTCCCATTTGTACCAAAATGGGACGCTTTTCTTTCCAAAGTTTCAAAACTATAGTTAGGACTATATATTGGTTAGAATCCATTCTAAAGGGTTTCAAAGCTATATTTAGACTATTATACTAATATATTGAACTTTGATTACTCCTTGGTCACCAATTATGTCTACATTTCTTCAAATTCCCATTTGTACCAAACTGGTACGATTTTCTTCCCAAAGTTTCAAAACTATAGTTAGGACTATATATTGGTTAGAATCCATTCTAAAGGGTTTCAAAGCTATATTTAGACTATTATACTAATATATTGAACTTTGGTTCTCCTTGGTCACCAATTTTGTCTACATTTCTTCAAATTCCCATTTGTACCAAAACGCTTCCCAAAGTTTCAAAACTATAGTTAGGACAATATATTTGTTAGAATCCATTCTAAAGGGGTTTAAAGCTATATTTAGACTATTATATTAGTATATTGAACTTTGGTTACTCCTTGGTCACCAATTATGTCTACATTTCTTCAAATTCCCATTTGTACCAAACTGGTACGATTTTCTTCCCAAAGTTTCAAAACTATAGTTAGGACTATATATTGGTTAGAATCCATTCTAAAGGGTTTCAAAGCTATATTTAGACTATTATACTAGTATATTGAACTTTGGTTACTCCTTGGTCACCAATTATGTCTACATTTCTTCAAATTCACATTTGTACCCAAACGGGACGATTTTCTTCCCAAAGTTTCAAAACTAGAGTTAGGACTATATATTGGGTAGAATCCATTCTAAAGGGGTTCAAAGCTATATTTAGACTATTATACTAATATATTGAACTTTGGTTCTCCTTGGTCACCAATTTTGTCTACATTTCTTCAAATTCCCATTTGTACCAAAATGGGACGCTTTTCTTTCCAAAGTTTCAAAACTATAGTTAGCACTATATATTGGGTAGAATCCATTCTAAAGGGGTTCAAAGCTATATTTAGACTATTATACTAATATATTGAACTTTGATTACTCCTTGGTCACCAATTATGTCTACATTTCTTCAAATTCCCATTTGTACCAAACTGGTACGATTTTCTTCCCAAAGTTTCAAAACTATAGTTAGGACTATATATTGGTTAGAATCCATTCTAAAGGGGTTCAAAGCTATATTTAGACTATTATACTAATATATTGAACTTTGATTACTCCTTGGTCACCAATTATGTCTACATTTCTTCAAATTCCCATTTGTACCAAACTGGTACGATTTTCTTCCCAAAGTTTCAAAACTATAGTTAGGACTATATATTGGTTAGAATCCATTCTAAAGGGTTTCAAAGCTATATTTAGACTATTATACTAATATATTGAACTTTGGTTCTCCTTGGTCACCAATTTTGTCTACATTTCTTCAAATTCCCATTTGTACCAAAACGCTTCCCAAAGTTTCAAAACTATAGTTAGGACAATATATTTGTTAGAATCCATTCTAAAGGGGTTCAAAGCTATATTTAGACTATTATACTAATATATTGAACTTTTTTTACTCCTTGGTCACAAATTTTGTGTACATTTCTTCAAATTCCCATTTGTACCAAAACGCTTCCTAAAGTTTCAAAACAATAGTTAGGACTATATATTTGTTAGAATCCATTCTAAAGGGGTTCAAAGCTATATTTAGACTATTATACTAGTATATTGAACTTTGGTTACTCCTTGGTCACCAATTATGTCTACATTTCTTCAAATTCCCATTTGTACCAAAATGGGACGCTTTTCTTTCCAAAGTTTCAAAACTATAGTTAGGACTATATATTGGTTAGAATCCATTCTAAAGGGTTTCAAAGCTATATTTAGACTATTATACTAATATATTGAACTTTGGTTCTCCTTGGTCACCAATTTTGTCTACATTTCTTCAAATTCCCATTTGTACCAAAACGCTTCCCAAAGTTTCAAAACTATAGTTAGGACAATATATTTGTTAGAATCCATTCTAAAGGGTTTCAAAGCTATATTTAGACTATTATACTAGTATATTGAACTTTGGTTACTCCTTGGTCACCAATTATGTCTACATTTCTTCAAATTCACATTTGTACCCAAACGGGACGATTTTCTTCCCAAAGTTTCAAAACTAGAGTTAGGACTATATATTGGGTAGAATCCATTCTAAAGGGGTTCAAAGCTATATTTAGACTATTATACTAATATATTGAACTTTGGTTCTCCTTGGTCACCAATTTTGTCTACATTTCTTCAAATTCCCATTTGTACCAAAATGGGACGCTTTTCTTTCCAAAGTTTCAAAACTATAGTTAGCACTATATATTGGGTAGAATCCATTCTAAAGGGGTTCAAAGCTATATTTAGACTATTATACTAATATATTGAACTTTGATTACTCCTTGGTCACCAATTATGTCTACATTTCTTCAAATTCCCATTTGTACCAAACTGGTACGATTTTCTTCCCAAAGTTTCAAAACTATAGTTAGGACTATATATTGGTTAGAATCCATTCTAAAGGGGTTCAAAGCTATATTTAGACTATTATACTAATATATTGAACTTTGATTACTCCTTGGTCACCAATTATGTCTACATTTCTTCAAATTCCCATTTGTACCAAACTGGTACGATTTTCTTCCCAAAGTTTCAAAACTATAGTTAGGACTATATATTGGTTAGAATCCATTCTAAAGGGTTTCAAAGCTATATTTAGACTATTATACTAATATATTGAACTTTGGTTCTCCTTGGTCACCAATTTTGTCTACATTTCTTCAAATTCCCATTTGTACCAAAACGCTTCCCAAAGTTTCAAAACTATAGTTAGGACAATATATTTGTTAGAATCCATTCTAAAGGGGTTCAAAGCTATATTTAGACTATTATACTAATATATTGAACTTTTTTTACTCCTTGGTCACAAATTTTGTGTACATTTCTTCAAATTCCCATTTGTACCAAAACGCTTCCTAAAGTTTCAAAACAATAGTTAGGACTATATATTTGTTAGAATCCATTCTAAAGGGGTTCAAAGCTATATTTAGACTATTATACTAGTATATTGAACTTTGGTTACTCCTTGGTCACCAATTATGTCTACATTTCTTCAAATTCCCATTTGTACCAAAATGGGACGCTTTTCTTTCCAAAGTTTCAAAACTATAGTTAGCACTATATATTGGGTAGAATCCATTCTAAAGGGGTTCAAAGCTATATTTAGACTATTATACTAATATATTGAACTTTGATTACTCCTTGGTCACCAATTATGTCTACATTTCTTCAAATTCCCATTTGTACCAAACTGGTACGATTTTCTTCCCAAAGTTTCAAAACTATAGTTAGGACTATATATTGGTTAGAATCCATTCTAAAGGGGTTCAAAGCTATATTTAGACTATTATACTAATATATTGAACTTTGATTACTCCTTGGTCACCAATTATGTCTACATTTCTTCAAATTCCCATTTGTACCAAACTGGTACGATTTTCTTCCCAAAGTTTCAAAACTATAGTTAGGACTATATATTGGTTAGAATCCATTCTAAAGGGTTTCAAAGCTATATTTAGACTATTATACTAATATATTGAACTTTGGTTCTCCTTGGTCACCAATTTTGTCTACATTTCTTCAAATTCCCATTTGTACCAAAACGCTTCCCAAAGTTTCAAAACTATAGTTAGGACAATATATTTGTTAGAATCCATTCTAAAGGGGTTTAAAGCTATATTTAGACTATTATATTAGTATATTGAACTTTGGTTACTCCTTGGTCACCAATTATGTCTACATTTCTTCAAATTCCCATTTGTACCAAACTGGTACGATTTTCTTCCCAAAGTTTCAAAACTATAGTTAGGACTATATATTGGTTAGAATCCATTCTAAAGGGTTTCAAAGCTATATTTAGACTATTATACTAGTATATTGAACTTTGGTTACTCCTTGGTCACCAATTATGTCTACATTTCTTCAAATTCACATTTGTACCCAAACGGGACGATTTTCTTCCCAAAGTTTCAAAACTAGAGTTAGGACTATATATTGGGTAGAATCCATTCTAAAGGGGTTCAAAGCTATATTTAGACTATTATACTAATATATTGAACTTTGGTTCTCCTTGGTCACCAATTTTGTCTACATTTCTTCAAATTCCCATTTGTACCAAAATGGGACGCTTTTCTTTCCAAAGTTTCAAAACTATAGTTAGCACTATATATTGGGTAGAATCCATTCTAAAGGGGTTCAAAGCTATATTTAGACTATTATACTAATATATTGAACTTTGATTACTCCTTGGTCACCAATTATGTCTACATTTCTTCAAATTCCCATTTGTACCAAACTGGTACGATTTTCTTCCCAAAGTTTCAAAACTATAGTTAGGACTATATATTGGTTAGAATCCATTCTAAAGGGGTTCAAAGCTATATTTAGACTATTATACTAATATATTGAACTTTGATTACTCCTTGGTCACCAATTATGTCTACATTTCTTCAAATTCCCATTTGTACCAAACTGGTACGATTTTCTTCCCAAAGTTTCAAAACTATAGTTAGGACTATATATTGGTTAGAATCCATTCTAAAGGGTTTCAAAGCTATATTTAGACTATTATACTAATATATTGAACTTTGGTTCTCCTTGGTCACCAATTTTGTCTACATTTCTTCAAATTCCCATTTGTACCAAAACGCTTCCCAAAGTTTCAAAACTATAGTTAGGACAATATATTTGTTAGAATCCATTCTAAAGGGGTTCAAAGCTATATTTAGACTATTATACTAATATATTGAACTTTTTTTACTCCTTGGTCACAAATTTTGTGTACATTTCTTCAAATTCCCATTTGTACCAAAACGCTTCCTAAAGTTTCAAAACAATAGTTAGGACTATATATTTGTTAGAATCCATTCTAAAGGGGTTCAAAGCTATATTTAGACTATTATACTAGTATATTGAACTTTGGTTACTCCTTGGTCACCAATTATGTCTACATTTCTTCAAATTCCCATTTGTACCAAAATGGGACGCTTTTCTTTCCAAAGTTTCAAAACTATAGTTAGCACTATATATTGGGTAGAATCCATTCTAAAGGGGTTCAAAGCTATATTTAGACTATTATACTAATATATTGAACTTTGATTACTCCTTGGTCACCAATTATGTCTACATTTCTTCAAATTCCCATTTGTACCAAACTGGTACGATTTTCTTCCCAAAGTTTCAAAACTATAGTTAGGACTATATATTGGTTAGAATCCATTCTAAAGGGGTTCAAAGCTATATTTAGACTATTATACTAATATATTGAACTTTGATTACTCCTTGGTCACCAATTATGTCTACATTTCTTCAAATTCCCATTTGTACCAAACTGGTACGATTTTCTTCCCAAAGTTTCAAAACTATAGTTAGGACTATATATTGGTTAGAATCCATTCTAAAGGGTTTCAAAGCTATATTTAGACTATTATACTAATATATTGAACTTTGGTTCTCCTTGGTCACCAATTTTGTCTACATTTCTTCAAATTCCCATTTGTACCAAAACGCTTCCCAAAGTTTCAAAACTATAGTTAGGACAATATATTTGTTAGAATCCATTCTAAAGGGGTTTAAAGCTATATTTAGACTATTATATTAGTATATTGAACTTTGGTTACTCCTTGGTCACCAATTATGTCTACATTTCTTCAAATTCCCATTTGTACCAAACTGGTACGATTTTCTTCCCAAAGTTTCAAAACTATAGTTAGGACTATATATTGGTTAGAATCCATTCTAAAGGGTTTCAAAGCTATATTTAGACTATTATACTAGTATATTGAACTTTGGTTACTCCTTGGTCACCAATTATGTCTACATTTCTTCAAATTCACATTTGTACCCAAACGGGACGATTTTCTTCCCAAAGTTTCAAAACTAGAGTTAGGACTATATATTGGGTAGAATCCATTCTAAAGGGGTTCAAAGCTATATTTAGACTATTATACTAATATATTGAACTTTGGTTCTCCTTGGTCACCAATTTTGTCTACATTTCTTCAAATTCCCATTTGTACCAAAATGGGACGCTTTTCTTTCCAAAGTTTCAAAACTATAGTTAGCACTATATATTGGGTAGAATCCATTCTAAAGGGGTTCAAAGCTATATTTAGACTATTATACTAATATATTGAACTTTGATTACTCCTTGGTCACCAATTATGTCTACATTTCTTCAAATTCCCATTTGTACCAAACTGGTACGATTTTCTTCCCAAAGTTTCAAAACTATAGTTAGGACTATATATTGGTTAGAATCCATTCTAAAGGGGTTCAAAGCTATATTTAGACTATTATATTAGTATATTGAACTTTGGTTACTCCTTGGTCACCAATTATGTCTACATTTCTTCAAATTCCCATTTGTACCAAAATGGGACGCTTTTCTTTCCAAAGTTTCAAAACTATAGTTAGGACTATATATTGGTTAGAATCCATTCTAAAGGGTTTCAAAGCTATATTTAGACTATTATACTAATATATTGAACTTTGATTACTCCTTGGTCACCAATTATGTCTACATTTCTTCAAATTCCCATTTGTACCAAACTGGTACGATTTTCTTCCCAAAGTTTCAAAACTATAGTTAGGACTATATATTGGTTAGAATCCATTCTAAAGGGTTTCAAAGCTATATTTAGACTATTATACTAATATATTGAACTTTGGTTCTCCTTGGTCACCAATTTTGTCTACATTTCTTCAAATTCCCATTTGTACCAAAACGCTTCCCAAAGTTTCAAAACTATAGTTAGGACAATATATTTGTTAGAATCCATTCTAAAGGGGTTCAAAGCAATATTTAGACTATTATACTAGTATATTGAACATTGGTTATTCCTTGGTCACCAATTATGTCTACATTTCTTCAAATTCCCATTTGTACCAAAACGGAACGATTTTCTTCCCATAGTTTCAAAACTATAGTTAGGACTATATATTGGTTACAATCCCTTCTAAAGGGGTTCAAAGCTATATTTAGACTATTATACTAATATATTGAACTTTTTTTACTCCTTGGTCACAAATTTTGTGTACATTTCTTCAAATTCCCATTTGTACCAAAACGCTTCCTAAAGTTTCAAAACAATAGTTAGGACTATATATTTGTTAGAATCCATTCTAAAGGGGTTCAAAGCTATATTTAGACTATTATACTAGTATATTGAACTTTGGTTACTCCTTGGTCACCAATTATGTCTACATTTCTTCAAATTCCCATTTGTACCAAAATGGGACGCTTTTCTTTCCAAAGTTTCAAAACTATAGTTAGCACTATATATTGGGTAGAATCCATTCTAAAGGGGTTCAAAGCTATATTTAGACTATTATACTAATATATTGAACTTTGATTACTCCTTGGTCACCAATTATGTCTACATTTCTTCAAATTCCCATTTGTACCAAACTGGTACGATTTTCTTCCCAAAGTTTCAAAACTATAGTTAGGACTATATATTGGTTAGAATCCATTCTAAAGGGGTTCAAAGCTATATTTAGACTATTATACTAATATATTGAACTTTGGTTCTCCTTGGTCACCAATTTTGTCTACATTTCTTCAAATTCCCATTTGTACCAAAACGCTTCCCAAAGTTTCAAAACTATAGTTAGGACAATATATTAGTTAGAATCCATTCTAAAGGGGTTCAAAGCTATATTTAGACTATTATACTAGTATATTGAACTTTGGTTACTCCTTGGTCACCAATTATGTCTACATTTCTTCAAATTCCCATTTGTACCAAAATGGGACGCTTTTCTTTCCAAAGTTTCAAAACTATAGTTAGCACTATATATTGGGTAGAATCCATTCTAAAGGGGTTCAAAGCTATATTTAGACTATTATACTAATATATTGAACTTTGATTACTCCTTGGTCACCAATTATGTCTACATTTCTTCAAATTCCCATTTGTACCAAACTGGTACGATTTTCTTCCCAAAGTTTCAAAACTATAGTTAGGACTATATATTGGTTAGAATCCATTCTAAAGGGGTTCAAAGCTATATTTAGACTATTATACTAATATATTGAACTTTGATTACTCCTTGGTCACCAATTATGTCTACATTTCTTCAAATTCCCATTTGTACCAAACTGGTACGATTTTCTTCCCAAAGTTTCAAAACTATAGTTAGGACTATATATTGGTTAGAATCCATTCTAAAGGGTTTCAAAGCTATATTTAGACTATTATACTAATATATTGAACTTTGGTTCTCCTTGGTCACCAATTTTGTCTACATTTCTTCAAATTCCCATTTGTACCAAAACGCTTCCCAAAGTTTCAAAACTATAGTTAGGACAATATATTTGTTAGAATCCATTCTAAAGGGGTTCAAAGCAATATTTAGACTATTATACTAGTATATTGAACATTGGTTATTCCTTGGTCACCAATTATGTCTACATTTCTTCAAATTCCCATTTGTACCAAAACGGAACGATTTTCTTCCCATAGTTTCAAAACTATAGTTAGGACTATATATTGGTTACAATCCCTTCTAAAGGGGTTCAAAGCTATATTTAGACTATTATACTAATATATTGAACTTTTTTTACTCCTTGGTCACAAATTTTGTGTACATTTCTTCAAATTCCCATTTGTACCAAAACGCTTCCTAAAGTTTCAAAACAATAGTTAGGACTATATATTTGTTAGAATCCATTCTAAAGGGGTTCAAAGCTATATTTAGACTATTATACTAGTATATTGAACTTTGGTTACTCCTTGGTCACCAATTATGTCTACATTTCTTCAAATTCCCATTTGTACCAAAATGGGACGCTTTTCTTTCCAAAGTTTCAAAACTATAGTTAGCACTATATATTGGGTAGAATCCATTCTAAAGGGGTTCAAAGCTATATTTAGACTATTATACTAATATATTGAACTTTGATTACTCCTTGGTCACCAATTATGTCTACATTTCTTCAAATTCCCATTTGTACCAAACTGGTACGATTTTCTTCCCAAAGTTTCAAAACTATAGTTAGGACTATATATTGGTTAGAATCCATTCTAAAGGGGTTCAAAGCTATATTTAGACTATTATACTAATATATTGAACTTTGGTTCTCCTTGGTCACCAATTTTGTCTACATTTCTTCAAATTCCCATTTGTACCAAAACGCTTCCCAAAGTTTCAAAACTATAGTTAGGACAATATATTAGTTAGAATCCATTCTAAAGGGGTTCAAAGCTATATTTAGACTATTATACTAGTATATTGAACTTTGGTTACTCCTTGGTCACCAATTATGTCTACATTTCTTCAAATTCCCATTTGTACCAAAATGGGACGCTTTTCTTTCCAAAGTTTCAAAACTATAGTTAGCACTATATATTGGGTAGAATCCATTCTAAAGGGGTTCAAAGCTATATTTAGACTATTATACTAATATATTGAACTTTGATTACTCCTTGGTCACCAATTATGTCTACATTTCTTCAAATTCCCATTTGTACCAAACTGGTACGATTTTCTTCCCAAAGTTTCAAAACTATAGTTAGGACTATATATTGGTTAGAATCCATTCTAAAGGGTTTCAAAGCTATATTTAGACTATTATACTAGTATATTGAACTTTGGTTACTCCTTGGTCACCAATTATGTCTACATTTCTTCAAATTCACATTTGTACCCAAACGGGACGATTTTCTTCCCAAAGTTTCAAAACTAGAGTTAGGACTATATATTGGGTAGAATCCATTCTAAAGGGGTTCAAAGCTATATTTAGACTATTATACTAATATATTGAACTTTGGTTCTCCTTGGTCACCAATTTTGTCTACATTTCTTCAAATTCCCATTTGTACCAAAACGCTTCCCAAAGTTTCAAAACTATAGTTAGGACAATATATTTGTTAGAATCCATTCTAAAGGGGTTCAAAGCTATATTTAGACTATTATACTAGTATATTGAACTTTGGTTACTCCTTGGTCACCAATTTTGGTACATTTCTTCAAATTCCAATTTGTACCAAAACGGGACGATTTTCTTCCCATAGTTTCAAAACTATAGTTAGGACTATATATTGGTTAGAATCCATTCTAAAGGGGTTCAAAGCTATATTTAAACTATTATACTAATATATTGAACTTTGGTTACTCCTTGGTCACCAATTTTGTGTACATTTCTTCAAATTCCAATTTGTACCAAAACGGGACGATTTTCTTCCCAAAGTTTCAAAACTATAGTTAGGACTATATATTGCTTAGAATCCATTCTAAAGGGGTTCAAAGCAATATTTAGACTATTATACTAGTATATTGAACATTGGTTATTCCTTGGTCACCAATTATGTCTACATTTCTTCAAATTCCCATTTGTACCAAAACGGAACGATTTTCTTCCCATAGTTTCAAAACTATAGTTAGGACTATATATTGGTTACAATCCCTTCTAAAGGGGTTCAAAGCTATATTTAGACTATTATACTAATATATTGAACTTTTTTTACTCCTTGGTCACAAATTTTGTGTACATTTCTTCAAATTCCCATTTGTACCAAAACGCTTCCTAAAGTTTCAAAACAATAGTTAGGACTATATATTTGTTAGAATCCATTCTAAAGGGGTTCAAAGCTATATTTAGACTATTATACTAGTATATTGAACTTTGGTTACTCCTTGGTCACCAATTATGTCTACATTTCTTCAAATTCCCATTTGTACCAAAATGGGACGCTTTTCTTTCCAAAGTTTCAAAACTATAGTTAGCACTATATATTGGGTAGAATCCATTCTAAAGGGGTTCAAAGCTATATTTAGACTATTATACTAATATATTGAACTTTGATTACTCCTTGGTCACCAATTATGTCTACATTTCTTCAAATTCCCATTTGTACCAAACTGGTACCATTTTCTTCCCAAAGTTTCAAAACTATAGTTAGGACTATATATTGGTTAGAATCCATTCTAAAGGGGTTCAAAGCTATATTTAGACTATTATACTAATATATTGAACTTTGATTACTCCTTGGTCACCAATTATGTCTACATTTCTTCAAATTCCCATTTGTACCAAACTGGTACGATTTTCTTCCCAAAGTTTCAAAACTATAGTTAGGACTATATATTGGTTAGAATCCATTCTAAAGGGTTTCAAAGCTATATTTAGACTATTATACTAATATATTGAACTTTGGTTCTCCTTGGTCACCAATTTTGTCTACATTTCTTCAAATTCCCATTTGTACCAAAACGCTTCCCAAAGTTTCAAAACTATAGTTAGGACAATATATTTGTTAGAATCCATTCTAAAGGGGTTTAAAGCTATATTTAGACTATTATATTAGTATATTGAACTTTGGTTACTCCTTGGTCACCAATTATGTCTACATTTCTTCAAATTCCCATTTGTACCAAACTGGTACGATTTTCTTCCCAAAGTTTCAAAACTATAGTTAGGACTATATATTGGTTAGAATCCATTCTAAAGGGTTTCAAAGCTATATTTAGACTATTATACTAGTATATTGAACTTTGGTTACTCCTTGGTCACCAATTATGTCTACATTTCTTCAAATTCACATTTGTACCCAAACGGGACGATTTTCTTCCCAAAGTTTCAAAACTAGAGTTAGGACTATATATTGGGTAGAATCCATTCTAAAGGGGTTCAAAGCTATATTTAGACTATTATACTAATATATTGAACTTTGGTTCTCCTTGGTCACCAATTTTGTCTACATTTCTTCAAATTCCCATTTGTACCAAAATGGGACGCTTTTCTTTCCAAAGTTTCAAAACTATAGTTAGCACTATATATTGGGTAGAATCCATTCTAAAGGGGTTCAAAGCTATATTTAGACTATTATACTAATATATTGAACTTTGATTACTCCTTGGTCACCAATTATGTCTACATTTCTTCAAATTCCCATTTGTACCAAACTGGTACGATTTTCTTCCCAAAGTTTCAAAACTATAGTTAGGACTATATATTGGTTAGAATCCATTCTAAAGGGGTTCAAAGCTATATTTAGACTATTATACTAATATATTGAACTTTGATTACTCCTTGGTCACCAATTATGTCTACATTTCTTCAAATTCCCATTTGTACCAAACTGGTACGATTTTCTTCCCAAAGTTTCAAAACTATAGTTAGGACTATATATTGGTTAGAATCCATTCTAAAGGGTTTCAAAGCTATATTTAGACTATTATACTAATATATTGAACTTTGGTTCTCCTTGGTCACCAATTTTGTCTACATTTCTTCAAATTCCCATTTGTACCAAAACGCTTCCCAAAGTTTCAAAACTATAGTTAGGACAATATATTTGTTAGAATCCATTCTAAAGGGGTTCAAAGCTATATTTAGACTATTATACTAGTATATTGAACTTTGGTTACTCCTTGGTCACCAATTTTGGTACATTTCTTCAAATTCCAATTTGTACCAAAACGGGACGATTTTCTTCCCATAGTTTCAAAACTATAGTTAGGACTATATATTGGTTAGAATCCATTCTAAAGGGGTTCAAAGCTATATTTAAACTATTATACTAATATATTGAACTTTGGTTACTCCTTGGTCACCAATTTTGTGTACATTTCTTCAAATTCCAATTTGTACCAAAACGGGACGATTTTCTTCCCAAAGTTTCAAAACTATAGTTAGGACTATATATTGCTTAGAATCCATTCTAAAGGGGTTCAAAGCAATATTTAGACTATTATACTAGTATATTGAACATTGGTTATTCCTTGGTCACCAATTATGTCTACATTTCTTCAAATTCCCATTTGTACCAAAACGGAACGATTTTCTTCCCATAGTTTCAAAACTATAGTTAGGACTATATATTGGTTACAATCCCTTCTAAAGGGGTTCAAAGCTATATTTAGACTATTATACTAATATATTGAACTTTTTTTACTCCTTGGTCACAAATTTTGTGTACATTTCTTCAAATTCCCATTTGTACCAAAACGCTTCCTAAAGTTTCAAAACAATAGTTAGGACTATATATTGCTTAGAATCCATTCTAAAAGGGTTCAAAGCTATATTTAGACTATTATACTAATATATTGAACTTTGGTTACTCCTTGGTCACCAATTATGTCTACATTTCTTCAAATTCCCATTTGTACCAAAATGGGACGATTTTCTTTCCAAAGTTTCAAAACTATAGTTAGGACTACATATTGGGTAGAATCCATTCTAAAGGGGTTCAAAGCTATATTTAGACTATTATACTAATATATTGAACTTTGGTTCTCCTTGGTCACCAATTTTGTCTACATTTCTTCAAATTCCGATTTGTACCAAAACGCTTCCCAAAGTTTCAAAACTATAGTTAGGACAATATATTTGTTAGAATCCATTCTAAAGGGGTTTAAAGCTATATTTAGACTATTATATTAGTATATTGAACTTTGGTTACTCCTTGGTCACCAATTATGTCTACATTTCTTCAAATTCCCATTTGTACCAAACTGGTACGATTTTCTTCCCAAAGTTTCAAAACTATAGTTAGGACTATATATTGGTTAGAATCCATTCTAAAGGGTTTCAAAGCTATATTTAGACTATTATACTAGTATATTGAACTTTGGTTACTCCTTGGTCACCAATTATGTCTACATTTCTTCAAATTCACATTTGTACCCAAACGGGACGATTTTCTTCCCAAAGTTTCAAAACTAGAGTTAGGACTATATATTGGGTAGAATCCATTCTAAAGGGGTTCAAAGCTATATTTAGACTATTATACTAATATATTGAACTTTGGTTCTCCTTGGTCACCAATTTTGTCTACATTTCTTCAAATTCCCATTTGTACCAAAACGCTTCCCAAAGTTTCAAAACTATAGTTAGGACAATATATTTGTTAGAATCCATTCTAAAGGGGTTCAAAGCTATATTTAGACTATTATACTAGTATATTGAACTTTGGTTACTCCTTGGTCACCAATTATGTCTACATTTCTTCAAATTCCCATTTGTACCAAAATGGGACGCTTTTCTTTCCAAAGTTTCAAAACTATAGTTAGCACTATATATTGGGTAGAATCCATTCTAAAGGGGTTCACAGCTATATTTAGACTATTATACTAATATATTGAACTTTGATTACTCCTTGGTCACCAATTATGTCTACATTTCTTCAAATTCCCATTTGTACCAAACTGGTACGATTTTCTTCCCAAAGTTTCAAAACTATAGTTAGGACTATATATTGGTTAGAATCCATTCTAAAGGGGTTCAAAGCTATATTTAGACTATTATACTAATATATTGAACTTTGATTACTCCTTGGTCACCAATTATGTCTACATTTCTTCAAATTCCCATTTGTACCAAACTGGTACGATTTTCTTCCCAAAGTTTCAAAACTATAGTTAGGACTATATATTGGTTAGAATCCATTCTAAAGGGTTTCAAAGCTATATTTAGACTATTATACTAGTATATTGAACTTTGGTTACTCCTTGGTCACCAATTATGTCTACATTTCTTCAAATTCCCATTTGTACCAAAATGGGACGATTTTCTTTCCAAAGTTTCAAAACTATAGTTAGGACTACATATTGGGTAGAATCCATTCTAAAGGGGTTCAAAGCTATATTTAGACTATTATACTAATATATTGAACTTTGGTTCTCCTTGGTCACCAATTTTGTCTACATTTCTTCAAATTCCCATTTGTACCAAAACGCTTCCCAAAGTTTCAAAACTATAGTTAGGACAATATATTTGTTAGAATCCATTCTAAAGGGGTTCAAAGCTATATTTAGACTATTATATTAGTATATTGAACTTTGGTTACTCCTTGGTCACCAATTATGTCTACATTTCTTCAAATTCCCATTTGTACCAAACTGGTACGATTTTCTTCCCAAAGTTTCAAAACTATAGTTAGGACTATATATTGGTTAGAATCCATTCTAAAGGGTTTCAAAGCTATATTTAGACTATTATACTAGTATATTGAACTTTGGTTACTCCTTGGTTACCAATTATGTCTACATTTCTTCAAATTCACATTTGTACCCAAACGGGACGATTTTCTTCCCAAAGTTTCAAAACTAGAGTTAGGACTATATATTGGGTAGAATCCATTCTAAAGGGGTTCAAAGCTATATTTAGACTATTATACTAATATATTGAACTTTGGTTCTCCTTGGTCACCAATTTTGTCTACATTTCTTCAAATTCCCATTTGTACCAAAACGCTTCCCAAAGTTTCAAAACTATAGTTAGGACAATATATTTGTTAGAATCCATTCTAAAGGGGTTCAAAGCTATATTTAGACTATTATACTAGTATATTGAACTTTGGTTACTCCTTGGTCACCAATTATGTCTACATTTCTTCAAATTCCCATTTGTACCAAAATGGGACGCTTTTCTTTCCAAAGTTTCAAAACTATAGTTAGCACTATATATTGGGTAGAATCCATTCTAAAGGGGTTCAAAGCTATATTTAGACTATTATACTAATATATTGAACTTTGATTACTCCTTGGTCACCAATTATGTCTACATTTCTTCAAATTCCCATTTGTACCAAACTGGTACGACTTTCTTCCCAAAGTTTCAAAACTATAGTTAGGACTATATATTGGTTAGAATCCATTCTAAAGGGTTTCAAAGCTATATTTAGACTATTATACTAGTATATTGAACTTTGGTTACTCCTTGGTCACCAATTATGTCTACATTTCTTCAAATTCACATTTGTACCCAAACGGGACGATTTTCTTCCCAAAGTTTCAAAACTAGAGTTAGGACTATATATTGGGTAGAATCCATTCTAAAGGGGTTCAAAGCTATATTTAGACTATTATACTAATATATTGAACTTTGGTTCTCCTTGGTCACCAATTTTGTCTACATTTCTTCAAATTCCCATTTGTACCAAAACGCTTCCCAAAGTTTCAAAACTATAGTTAGGACAATATATTTGTTAGAATCCATTCTAAAGGGGTTCAAAGCTATATTTAAACTATTATACTAATATATTGAACTTTGGTTACTCCTTGGTCACCAATTTTGTGTACATTTCTTCAAATTCCAATTTGTACCAAAACGGGACGATTTTCTTCCCAAAGTTTCAAAACTATAGTTAGGACTATATATTGCTTAGAATCCATTCTAAAGGGGTTCAAAGCAATATTTAGACTATTATACTAGTATATTAAACATTGGTTATTCCTTGGTCACCAATTTTGGTACATTTCTTCAAATTCCAATTTGTACCAAAACGGGACGATTTTCTTCCCATAGTTTCAAAACTATAGTTAGGACTATATATTGGTTAGAATCCATTCTAAAGGGGTTCAAAGCTATATTTAAACTATTATACTAATATATTGAACTTTGGTTACTCCTTGGTCACCAATTTTGTGTACATTTCTTCAAATTCCAATTTGTACCAAAACGGGACGATTTTCTTCCCAAAGTTTCAAAACTATAGTTAGGACTATATATTGCTTAGAATCCATTCTAAAGGGGTTCAAAGCAATATTTAGACTATTATACTAGTATATTGAACATTGGTTATTCCTTGGTCACCAATTATGTCTACATTTCTTCAAATTCCCATTTGTACCAAAACGGAACGATTTTCTTCCCATAGTTTCAAAACTATAGTTAGGACTATATATTGGTTACAATCCCTTCTAAAGGGGTTCAAAGCTATATTTAGACTATTATACTAATATATTGAACTTTTTTTACTCCTTGGTCACAAATTTTGTGTACATTTCTTCAAATTCCCATTTGTACCAAAACGCTTCCTAAAGTTTCAAAACAATAGTTAGGACTATATATTGCTTAGAATCCATTCTAAAAGGGTTCAAAGCTATATTTAGACTATTATACTAATATATTGAACTTTGGTTACTCCTTGGTCACCAATTATGTCTACATTTCTTCAAATTCCCATTTGTACCAAAATGGGACGATTTTCTTTCCAAAGTTTCAAAACTATAGTTAGGACTACATATTGGGTAGAATCCATTCTAAAGGGGTTCAAAGCTATATTTAGACTATTATACTAATATATTGAACTTTGGTTCTCCTTGGTCACCAATTTTGTCTACATTTCTTCAAATTCCCATTTGTACCAAAACGCTTCCCAAAGTTTCAAAACTATAGTTAGGACAATATATTTGTTAGAATCCATTCTAAAGGGGTTCAAAGCTATATTTAGACTATTATATTAGTATATTGAACTTTGGTTACTCCTTGGTCACCAATTATGTCTACATTTCTTCAAATTCCCATTTGTACCAAACTGGTACGATTTTCTTCCCAAAGTTTCAAAACTATAGTTAGGACTATATATTGGTTAGAATCCATTCTAAAGGGTTTCAAAGCTATATTTAGACTATTATACTAGTATATTGAACTTTGGTTACTCCTTGGTCACCAATTATGTCTACATTTCTTCAAATTCACATTTGTACCCAAACGGGACGATTTTCTTCCCAAAGTTTCAAAACTAGAGTTAGGACTATATATTGGGTAGAATCCATTCTAAAGGGGTTCAAAGCTATATTTAGACTATTATACTAATATATTGAACTTTGGTTCTCCTTGGTCACCAATTTTGTCTACATTTCTTCAAATTCCCATTTGTACCAAAACGCTTCCCAAAGTTTCAAAACTATAGTTAGGACAATATATTTGTTAGAATCCATTCTAAAGGGGTTCAAAGCTATATTTAGACTATTATATTAGTATATTGAACTTTGGTTACTCCTTGGTCACCAATTATGTCTACATTTCTTCAAATTCCCATTTGTACCAAACTGGTACGATTTTCTTCCCAAAGTTTCAAAACTATAGTTAGGACTATATATTGGTTAGAATCCATTCTAAAGGGTTTCAAAGCTATATTTAGACTATTATACTAGTATATTGAACTTTGGTTACTCCTTGGTCACCAATTATGTCTACATTTCTTCAAATTCACATTTGTACCCAAACGGGACGATTTTCTTCCCAAAGTTTCAAAACTAGAGTTAGGACTATATATTGGGTAGAATCCATTCTAAAGGGGTTCAAAGCTATATTTAGACTATTATACTAATATATTGAACTTTGGTTCTCCTTGGTCACCAATTTTGTCTACATTTCTTCAAATTCCCATTTGTACCAAAACGCTTCCCAAAGTTTCAAAACTATAGTTAGGACAATATATTTGTTAGAATCCATTCTAAAGGGGTTCAAAGCTATATTTAGACTATTATACTAGTATATTGAACTTTGGTTACTCCTTGGTCACCAATTATGTCTACATTTCTTCAAATTCCCATTTGTACCAAAATGGGACGCTTTTCTTTCCAAAGTTTCAAAACTATAGTTAGCACTATATATTGGGTAGAATCCATTCTAAAGGGGTTCAAAGCTATATTTAGACTATTATACTAATATATTGAACTTTGATTACTCCTTGGTCACCAATTATGTCTACATTTCTTCAAATTCCCATTTGTACCAAACTGGTACGATTTTCTTCCCAAAGTTTCAAAACTATAGTTAGGACTATATATTGGTTAGAATCCATTCTAAAGGGTTTCAAAGCTATATTTAGACTATTATACTAGTATATTGAACTTTGGTTACTCCTTGGTCACCAATTATGTCTACATTTCTTCAAATTCCCATTTGTACCAAAATGGGACGATTTTCTTTCCAAAGTTTCAAAATTATAGTTAGGACTACATATTGGGTAGAATCCATTCTAAAGGGGTTCAAAGCTATATTTAGACTATTATACTAATATATTGAACTTTGGTTCTCCTTGGTCACCAATTTTGTCTACATTTCTTCAAATTCCCATTTGTACCAAAATGGGACGATTTTCTTTCCAAAGTTTCAAAACTAGAGTTAGGACTATATATTGGGTAGAATCCATTCTAAAGGGGTTCAAAGCTATATTTAGACTATTATACTAATATATTGAACTTTGGTTACTCCTTGGTCACCAATTTTGTGTACATTTCTTCAAATTCCAATTTGTACCAAAACGGGACGATTTTCTTCCCAAAGTTTCAAAACTATAGTTAGGACTATATATTGCTTAGAATCTATTCTAAAGGGGTTCAAAGCAATATTTAGACTATTATACTAGTATATTAAACATTGGTTATTCCTTGGTCACCAATTTTGGTACATTTCTTCAAATTCCAATTTGTACCAAAACGGGACGATTTTCTTCCCATAGTTTCAAAACTATAGTTAGGACTATATATTGGTTAGAATCCATTCTAAAGGGGTTCAAAGCTATATTTAAACTATTATACTAATATATTGAACTTTGGTTACTCCTTGGTCACCAATTTTGTGTACATTTCTTCAAATTCCAATTTGTACCAAAACGGGACGATTTTCTTCCCAAAGTTTCAAAACTATAGTTAGGACTATATATTGCTTAGAATCCATTCTAAAGGGGTTCAAAGCAATATTTAGACTATTATACTAGTATATTGAACATTGGTTATTCCTTGGTCACCAATTATGTCTACATTTCTTCAAATTCCCATTTGTACCAAAACGGAACGATTTTCTTCCCATAGTTTCAAAACTATAGTTAGGACTATATATTGGTTACAATCCCTTCTAAAGGGGTTCAAAGCTATATTTAGACTATTATACTAATATATTGAACTTTTTTTACTCCTTGGTCACAAATTTTGTGTACATTTCTTCAAATTCCCATTTGTACCAAAACGCTTCCTAAAGTTTCAAAACAATAGTTAGGACTATATATTGCTTAGAATCCATTCTAAAAGGGTTCAAAGCTATATTTAGACTATTATACTAATATATTGAACTTTGGTTACTCCTTGGTCACCAATTATGTCTACATTTCTTCAAATTCCCATTTGTACCAAAATGGGACGATTTTCTTTCCAAAGTTTCAAAACTATAGTTAGGACTACATATTGGGTAGAATCCATTCTAAAGGGGTTCAAAGCTATATTTAGACTATTATACTAATATATTGAACTTTGGTTCTCCTTGGTCACCAATTTTGTCTACATTTCTTCAAATTCCCATTTGTACCAAAACGCTTCCCAAAGTTTCAAAACTATAGTTAGGACAATATATTTGTTAGAATCCATTCTAAAGGGGTTCAAAGCTATATTTAGACTATTATATTAGTATATTGAACTTTGGTTACTCCTTGGTCACCAATTATGTCTACATTTCTTCAAATTCCCATTTGTACCAAACTGGTACGATTTTCTTCCCAAAGTTTCAAAACTATAGTTAGGACTATATATTGGTTAGAATCCATTCTAAAGGGTTTCAAAGCTATATTTAGACTATTATACTAGTATATTGAACTTTGGTTACTCCTTGGTCACCAATTATGTCTACATTTCTTCAAATTCACATTTGTACCCAAACGGGACGATTTTCTTCCCAAAGTTTCAAAACTAGAGTTAGGACTATATATTGGGTAGAATCCATTCTAAAGGGGTTCAAAGCTATATTTAGACTATTATACTAATATATTGAACTTTGGTTCTCCTTGGTCACCAATTTTGTCTACATTTCTTCAAATTCCCATTTGTACCAAAACGCTTCCCAAAGTTTCAAAACTATAGTTAGGACAATATATTTGTTAGAATCCATTCTAAAGGGGTTCAAAGCTATATTTAGACTATTATATTAGTATATTGAACTTTGGTTACTCCTTGGTCACCAATTATGTCTACATTTCTTCAAATTCCCATTTGTACCAAACTGGTACGATTTTCTTCCCAAAGTTTCAAAACTATAGTTAGGACTATATATTGGTTAGAATCCATTCTAAAGGGTTTCAAAGCTATATTTAGACTATTATACTAGTATATTGAACTTTGGTTACTCCTTGGTCACCAATTATGTCTACATTTCTTCAAATTCACATTTGTACCCAAACTGGACGATTTTCTTCCCAAAGTTTCAAAACTAGAGTTAGGACTATATATTGGGTAGAATCCATTCTAAAGGGGTTCAAAGCTATATTTAGACTATTATACTAATATATTGAACTTTGGTTCTCCTTGGTCACCAATTTTGTCTACATTTCTTCAAATTCCCATTTGTACCAAAACGCTTCCCAAAGTTTCAAAACTATAGTTAGGACAATATATTTGTTAGAATCCATTCTAAAGGGGTTCAAAGCTATATTTAGACTATTATACTAGTATATTGAACTTTGGTTACTCCTTGGTCACCAATTATGTCTACATTTCTTCAAATTCCCATTTGTACCAAAATTGGACGCTTTTCTTTCCAAAGTTTCAAAACTATAGTTAGCACTATATATTGGGTAGAATCCATTCTAAAGGGGTTCAAAGCTATATTTAGACTATTATACTAATATATTGAACTTTGATTACTCCTTGGTCACCAATTATGTCTACATTTCTTCAAATTCCCATTTGTACCAAACTGGTACGATTTTCTTCCAAAAGTTTCAAAACTATAGTTAGGACTATATATTGGTTAGAATCCATTCTAAAGGGTTTCAAAGCTATATTTAGACTATTATACTAGTATATTGAACTTTGGTTACTCCTTGGTCACCAATTATGTCTACATTTCTTCAAATTCCCATTTGTACCAAAATGGGACGATTTTCTTTCCAAAGTTTCAAAACTATAGTTAGGACTACATATTGGGTAGAATCCATTCTAAAGGGGTTCAAAGCTATATTTAGACTATTATACTAATATATTGAACTTTGGTTCTCCTTGGTCACCAATTTTGTCTACATTTCTTCAAATTCCCATTTGTACCAAAACGCTTCCCAAAGTTTCAAAACTATAGTTAGGACAATATATTTGTTAGAATCCATTCTAAAGGGGTTCAAAGCTATATTTAGACTATTATATTAGTATATTGAACTTTGGTTACTCCTTGGTCACCAATTATGTCTACATTTCTTCAAATTCCCATTTGTACCAAACTGGTACGATTTTCTTCCCAAAGTTTCAAAACTATAGTTAGGACTATATATTGGTTAGAATCCATTCTAAAGGGTTTCAAAGCTATATTTAGACTATTATACTAGTATATTGAACTTTGGTTACTCCTTGGTCACCAATTATGTCTACATTTCTTCAAATTCACATTTGTACCCAAACGGGACGATTTTCTTCCCAAAGTTTCAAAACTAGAGTTAGGACTATATATTGGGTAGAATCCATTCTAAAGGGGTTCAAAGCTATATTTAGACTATTATACTAATATATTGAACTTTGGTTCTCCTTGGTCACCAATTTTGTCTACATTTCTTCAAATTCCCATTTGTACCAAAACGCTTCCCAAAGTTTCAAAACTATAGTTAGGACAATATATTTGTTAGAATCCATTCTAAAGGGGTTCAAAGCTATATTTAGACTATTATACTAGTATATTGAACTTTGGTTACTCCTTGGTCACCAATTATGTCTACATTTCTTCAAATTCCCATTTGTACCAAAATGGGACGCTTTTCTTTCCAAAGTTTCAAAACTATAGTTAGCACTATATATTGGGTAGAATCCATTCTAAAGGGGTTCAAAGCTATATTTAGACTATTATACTAATATATTGAACTTTGATTACTCCTTGGTCACCAATTATGTCTACATTTCTTCAAATTCCCATTTGTACCAAACTGGTACGATTTTCTTCCCAAAGTTTCAAAACTATAGTTAGGACTATATATTGGTTAGAATCCATTCTAAAGGGTTTCAAAGCTATATTTAGACTATTATACTAGTATATTGAACTTTGGTTACTCTTTGGTCACCAATTATGTCTACATTTCTTCAAATTCACATTTGTACCCAAACGGGACGATTTTCTTCCCAAAGTTTCAAAACTAGAGTTAGGACTATATATTGGGTAGAATCCATTCTAAAGGGGTTCAAAGCTATATTTAGACTATTATACTAATATATTGAACTTTGGTTCTCCTTGGTCACCAATTTTGTGTACATTTCTTCAAATTCCCATTTGTACCAAAACGCTTCCCAAAGTTTCAAAACTATAGTTAGGACAATATATTTGTTAGAATCCATTCTAAAGGGGTTCAAAGCTATATTTAAACTATTATACTAATATATTGAACTTTGGTTACTCCTTGGTCACCAATTTTGTGTACATTTCTTCAAATTCCAATTTGTACCAAAACGGGACGATTTTCTTCCCAAAGTTTCAAAACTATAGTTAGGACTATATATTGCTTAGAATCCATTCTAAAGGGGTTCAAAGCTATATTTAAACTATTATACTAATATATTGAACTTTGGTTACTCCTTGGTCACCAATTTTGTGTACATTTCTTCAAATTCCAATTTGTACCAAAACGGGACGATTTTCTTCCCAAAGTTTCAAAACTATAGTTAGGACTATATATTGCTTAGAATCCATTCTAAAGGGGTTCAAAGCAATATTTAGACTATTAAACTAGTATATTGAACATTGGTTATTCCTTGGTCACCAATTATGTCTACATTTCTTCAAATTCCCATTTGTACCAAAACGGAACGATTTTCTTCCCATAGTTTCAAAACTATAGTTAGGACTATATATTGGTTACAATCCCTTCTAAAGGGGTTCAAAGCTATATTTAGACTATTATACTAATATATTGAACTTTTTTTACTCCTTGGTCACAAATTTTGTGTACATTTCTTCAAATTCCCATTTGTACCAAAACGCTTCCTAAAGTTTCAAAACAATAGTTAGGACTATATATTGCTTAGAATCCATTCTAAAAGGGTTCAAAGCTATATTTAGACTATTATACTAATATATTGAACTTTGGTTACTCCTTGGTCACCAATTATGTCTACATTTCTTCAAATTCCCATTTGTACCAAAATGGGACGATTTTCTTTCCAAAGTTTCAAAACTATAGTTAGGACTACATATTGGGTAGAATCCATTCTAAAGGGGTTCAAAGCTATATTTAGACTATTATACTACTATATTGAACTTTGGTTCTCCTTGGTCACCAATTTTGTCTACATTTCTTCAAATTCCCATTTGTACCAAAACGCTTCCCAAAGTTTCAAAACTATAGTTAGGACAATATATTTGTTAGAATCCATTCTAAAGGGGTTCAAAGCTATATTTAGACTATTATATTAGTATATTGAACTTTGGTTACTCCTTGGTCACCAATTATGTCTACATTTCTTCAAATTCCCATTTGTACCAAACTGGTACGATTTTCTTCCCAAAGTTTCAAAACTATAGTTAGGACTATATATTGGTTAGAATCCATTCTAAAGGGTTTCAAAGCTATATTTAGACTATTATACTAGTATATTGAACTTTGGTTACTCCTTGGTCACCAATTATGTCTACATTTCTTCAAATTCACATTTGTACCCAAACGGGACGATTTTCTTCCCAAAGTTTCAAAACTAGAGTTAGGACTATATATTGGGTAGAATCCATTCTAAAGGGGTTCAAAGCTATATTTAGACTATTATACTAATATATTGAACTTTGGTTCTCCTTGGTCACCAATTTTGTCTACATTTCTTCAAATTCCCATTTGTACCAAAACGCTTCCCAAAGTTTCAAAACTATAGTTAGGACAATATATTTGTTAGAATCCATTCTAAAGGGGTTCAAAGCTATATTTAGACTATTATACTAGTATATTGAACTTTGGTTACTCCTAGGTCACCAATTATGTCTACATTTCTTCAAATTCCCATTTGTACCAAAATGGGACGCTTTTCTTTCCAAAGTTTCAAAACTATAGTTAGCACTATATATTGGGTAGAATCCATTCTAAAGGGGTTCAAAGCTATATTTAGACTATTATACTAATATATTGAACTTTGATTACTCCTTGGTCACCAATTATGTCTACATTTCTTCAAATTCCCATTTGTACCAAACTGGTACCATTTTCTTCCCAAAGTTTCAAAACTATAGTTAGGACTATATATTGGTTAGAATCCATTCTAAAGGGGTTCAAAGCTATATTTAGACTATTATACTAATATATTGAACTTTGATTACTCCTTGGTCACCAATTATGTCTACATTTCTTCAAATTCCCATTTGTACCAAACTGGTACGATTTTCTTCCCAAAGTTTCAAAACTATAGTTAGGACTATATATTGGTTAGAATCCATTCTAAAGGGTTTCAAAGCTATATTTAGACTATTATACTAGTATATTGAACTTTGGTTACTCCTTGGTCACTAATTATGTCTACATTTCTTCAAATTCCCATTTGTACCAAAATGGGACGATTTTCTTTCCAAAGTTTCAAAACTATAGTTAGGACTACATATTGGGTAGAATCCATTCTAAAGGGGTTCAAAGCTATATTTAGACTATTATACTAATATATTGAACTTTGGTTCTCCTTGGTCACCAATTTTGTCTACATTTCTTCAAATTCCCATTTGTACCAAAACGCTTCCCAAAGTTTCAAAACTATAGTTAGGACAATATATTTGTTAGAATCCATTCTAAAGGGGTTCAAAGCTATATTTAGACTATTATATTAGTATATTGAACTTTGGTTACTCCTTGGTCACCAATTATGTCTACATTTCTTCAAATTCCCATTTGTACCAAACTGGTACGATTTTCTTCCCAAAGTTTCAAAACTATAGTTAGGACTATATATTGGTTAGAATCCATTCTAAAGGGTTTCAAAGCTATATTTAGACTATTATACTAGTATATTGAACTTTGGTTACTCCTTGGTCACCAATTATGTCTACATTTCTTCAAATTCACATTTGTACCCAAACGGGACGATTTTCTTCCCAAAGTTTCAAAACTAGAGTTAGGACTATATATTGGGTAGAATCCATTCTAAAGGGGTTCAAAGCTATATTTAGACTATTATACTAATATATTGAACTTTGGTTCTCCTTGGTCACCAATTTTGTCTACATTTCTTCAAATTCCCATTTGTACCAAAACGCTTCCCAAAGTTTCAAAACTATAGTTAGGACAATATATTTGTTAGAATCCATTCTAAAGGGGTTCAAAGCTATATTTAAACTATTATACTAATATATTGAACTTTGGTTACTCCTTGGTCACCAATTTTGTGTACATTTCTTCAAATTCCAATTTGTACCAAAACGGGACGATTTTCTTCCCAAAGTTTCAAAACTATAGTTAGGACTATATATTGCTTAGAATCCATTCTAAAGGGGTTCAAAGCAATATTTAGACTATTATACTAGTATATTAAACATTGGTTATTCCTTGGTCACCAATTTTGGTACATTTCTTCAAATTCCAATTTGTACCAAAACGGGACGATTTTCTTCCCATAGTTTCAAAACTATAGTTAGGACTATATATTGGTTAGAATCCATTCTAAAGGGGTTCAAAGCTATATTTAAACTATTATACTAATATATTGAACTTTGGTTACTCCTTGGTCACCAATTTTGTGTACATTTCTTCAAATTCCAATTTGTACCAAAACGGGACGATTTTCTTCCCAAAGTTTCAAAACTATAGTTAGGACTATATATTGCTTAGAATCCATTCTAAAGGGGTTCAAAGCAATATTTAGACTATTATACTAGTATATTGAACATTGGTTATTCCTTGGTCACCAATTATGTCTACATTTCTTCAAATTCCCATTTGTACCAAAACGGAACGATTTTCTTCCCATAGTTTCAAAACTATAGTTAGGACTATATATTGGTTACAATCCCTTCTAAAGGGGTTCAAAGCTATATTTAGACTATTATACTAATATATTGAACTTTTTTTACTCCTTGGTCACAAATTTTGTGTACATTTCTTCAAATTCCCATTTGTACCAAAACGCTTCCTAAAGTTTCAAAACAATAGTTAGGACTATATATTGCTTAGAATCCATTCTAAAAGGGTTCAAAGCTATATTTAGACTATTATACTAATATATTGAACTTTGGTTACTCCTTGGTCACCAATTATGTCTACATTTCTTCAAATTCCCATTTGTACCAAAATGGGACGATTTTCTTTCCAAAGTTTCAAAACTATAGTTAGGACTACATATTGGGTAGAATCCATTCTAAAGGGGTTCAAAGCTATATTTAGACTATTATACTAATATATTGAACTTTGGTTCTCCTTGGTCACCAATTTTGTCTACATTTCTTCAAATTCCCATTTGTACCAAAACGCTTCCCAAAGTTTCAAAACTATAGTTAGGACAATATATTTGTTAGAATCCATTCTAAAGGGGTTCAAAGCTATATTTAGACTATTATATTAGTATATTGAACTTTGGTTACTCCTTGGTCACCAATTATGTCTACATTTCTTCAAATTCCCATTTGTACCAAACTGGTACGATTTTCTTCCCAAAGTTTCAAAACTATAGTTAGGACTATATATTGGTTAGAATCCATTCTAAAGGGTTTCAAAGCTATATTTAGACTATTATACTAGTATATTGAACTTTGGTTACTCCTTGGTCACCAATTATGTCTACATTTCTTCAAATTCACATTTGTACCCAAACGGGACGATTTTCTTCCCAAAGTTTCAAAACTAGAGTTAGGACTATATATTGGGTAGAATCCATTCTAAAGGGGTTCAAAGCTATATTTAGACTATTATACTAATATATTGAACTTTGGTTCTCCTTGGTCACCAATTTTGTCTACATTTCTTCAAATTCCCATTTGTACCAAAACGCTTCCCAAAGTTTCAAAACTATAGTTAGGACAATATATTTGTTAGAATCCATTCTAAAGGGGTTCAAAGCTATATTTAGACTATTATACTAATATATTGAACTTTGGTTCTCCTTGGTCACCAATTTTGTCTACATTTCTTCAAATTCCCATTTGTACCAAAACGCTTCCCAAAGTTTCAAAACTATAGTTAGGACAATATATTTGTTAGAATCCATTCTAAAGGGGTTCAAAGCTATATTTAGACTATTATATTAGTATATTGAACTTTGGTTACTCCTTGGTCACCAATTATGTCTACATTTCTTCAAATTCCCATTTGTACCAAACTGGTACGATTTTCTTCCCAAAGTTTCAAAACTATAGTTAGGACTATATATTGGTTAGAATCCATTCTAAAGGGTTTCAAAGCTATATTTAGACTATTATACTAGTATATTGAACTTTGGTTACTCCTTGGTCACCAATTATGTCTACATTTCTTCAAATTCACATTTGTACCCAAACGGGACGATTTTCTTCCCAAAGTTTCAAAACTAGAGTTAGGACTATATATTGGGTAGAATCCATTCTAAAGGGGTTCAAAGCTATATTTAGACTATTATACTAATATATTGAACTTTGGTTCTCCTTGGTCACCAATTTTGTCTACATTTCTTCAAATTCCCATTTGTACCAAAACGCTTCCCAAAGTTTCAAAACTATAGTTAGGACAATATATTTGTTAGAATCCATTCTAAAGGGGTTCAAAGCTATATTTAAACTATTATACTAATATATTGAACTTTGGTTACTCCTTGGTCACCAATTTTGTGTACATTTCTTCAAATTCCAATTTGTACCAAAACGGGACGATTTTCTTCCCAAAGTTTCAAAACTATAGTTAGGACTATATATTGCTTAGAATCCATTCTAAAGGGGTTCAAAGCAATATTTAGACTATTATACTAGTATATTAAACATTGGTTATTCCTTGGTCACCAATTTTGGTACATTTCTTCAAATTCCAATTTGTACCAAAACGGGACGATTTTCTTCCCATAGTTTCAAAACTATAGTTAGGACTATATATTGGTTAGAATCCATTCTAAAGGGGTTCAAAGCTATATTTAAACTATTATACTAATATATTGAACTTTGGTTACTCCTTGGTCACCAATTTTGTGTACATTTCTTCAAATTCCAATTTGTACCAAAACGGGACGATTTTCTTCCCAAAGTTTCAAAACTATAGTTAGGACTATATATTGCTTAGAATCCATTCTAAAGGGGTTCAAAGCAATATTTAGACTATTATACTAGTATATTGAACATTGGTTATTCCTTGGTCACCAATTATGTCTACATTTCTTCAAATTCCCATTTGTACCAAAACGGAACGATTTTCTTCCCATAGTTTCAAAACTATAGTTAGGACTATATATTGGTTACAATCCCTTCTAAAGGGGTTCAAAGCTATATTTAGACTATTATACTAGTATATTGAACTTTGGTTACTCCTTGGTCACCAATTATGTCTACATTTCTTCAAATTCCCATTTGTACCAAAATGGGACGATTTTCTTTCCAAAGTTTCAAAACTATAGTTAGGACTATATATTGGTTAGAATCCATTCTAAAGGGTTTCAAAGCTATATTTAGACTATTATACTAGTATATTGAACTTTGGTTACTCCTTGGTCACCAATTATGTCTACATTTCTTCAAATTCACATTTGTACCCAAACGGGACGATTTTCTTCCCAAAGTTTCAAAACTAGAGTTAGGACTATATATTGGGTAGAATCCATTCTAAAGGGGTTCAAAGCTATATTTAGACTATTATACTAATATATTGAACTTTGGTTCTCCTTGGTCACCAATTTTGTCTACATTTCTTCAAATTCCCATTTGTACCAAAACGCTTCCCAAAGTTTCAAAACTATAGTTAGGACAATATATTTGTTAGAATCCATTCTAAAGGGGTTCAAAGCTATATTTAAACTATTATACTAATATATTGAACTTTGGTTACTCCTTGGTCACCAATTTTGTGTACATTTCTTCAAATTCCAATTTGTACCAAAACGGGACGATTTTCTTCCCAAAGTTTCAAAACTATAGTTAGGACTATATATTGCTTAGAATCCATTCTAAAGGGGTTCAAAGCAATATTTAGACTATTATACTAGTATATTAAACATTGGTTATTCCTTGGTCACCAATTTTGGTACATTTCTTCAAATTCCAATTTGTACCAAAACGGGACGATTTTCTTCCCATAGTTTCAAAACTATAGTTAGGACTATATATTGGTTAGAATCCATTCTAAAGGGGTTCAAAGCTATATTTAAACTATTATACTAATATATTGAACTTTGGTTACTCCTTGGTCACCAATTTTGTGTACATTTCTTCAAATTCCAATTTGTACCAAAACGGGACGATTTTCTTCCCAAAGTTTCAAAACTATAGTTAGGACTATATATTGCTTAGAATCCATTCTAAAGGGGTTCAAAGCAATATTTAGACTATTATACTAGTATATTGAACATTGGTTATTCCTTGGTCACCAATTATGTCTACATTTCTTCAAATTCCCATTTGTACCAAAACGGAACGATTTTCTTCCCATAGTTTCAAAACTATAGTTAGGACTATATATTGGTTACAATCCCTTCTAAAGGGGTTCAAAGCTATATTTAGACTATTATACTAATATATTGAACTTTGGTTACTCCTTGGTCACCAATTATGTCTACATTTCTTCAAATTCCCATTTGTACCAAAACGGAACGATTTTCTTCCCATAGTTTCAAAACTATAGTTAGGACTATATATTGGTTACAATCCCTTCTAAAGGGGTTCAAAGCTATATTTAGACTATTATACTAATATATTGAACTTTGGTTACTCCTTGGTCACCAATTATGTCTACATTTCTTCAAATTCCCATTTGTACCAAAATGGGACGATTTTCTTCCCAAAGTTTCAAAACTATAGTTAGGACTATATATTGGTTAGAATCCATTCTAAAGGGTTTCAAAGCTATATTTAGACTATTATACTAATATATTGAACTTTTTTTACTCCTTGGTCACAAATTTTGTGTACATTTCTTCAAATTCCCATTTGTACCAAAACGCTTCCTAAAGTTTCAAAACAATAGTTAGGACTATATATTGCTTAGAATCCATTCTAAAAGGGTTCAAAGCTATATTTAGACTATTATACTAATATATTGAACTTTGGTTACTCCTTGGTCACCAATTATGTCTACATTTCTTCAAATTCCCATTTGTACCAAAATGGGACGATTTTCTTTCCAAAGTTTCAAAACTATAGTTAGGACTACATATTGGGTAGAATCCATTCTAAAGGGATTCAAAGCTATATTTAGACTATTATACTAATATATTGAACTTTGGTTCTCCTTGGTCACCAATTTTGTCTACATTTCTTCAAATTCCCATTTGTACCAAAACGCTTCCCAAAGTTTCAAAACTATAGTTAGGAAAATATATTTGTTAGAATCCATTCTAAAGGGGTTCAAAGCTATATTTAGACTATTATATTAGTATATTGAACTTTGGTTACTCCTTGGTCACCAATTATGTCTACATTTCTTCAAATTCCCATTTGTACCAAACTGGTACGATTTTCTTCCCAAAGTTTCAAAACTATAGTTAGGACTATATATTGGTTAGAATCCATTCTAAAGGGTTTCAAAGCTATATTTAGACTATTATACTAGTATATTGAACTTTGGTTACTCCTTGGTCACCAATTATGTCTACATTTCTTCAAATTCACATTTGTACCCAAACGGGACGATTTTCTTCCCAAAGTTTCAAAACTAGAGTTAGGACTATATATTGGGTAGAATCCATTCTAAAGGGGTTCAAAGCTATATTTAGACTATTATACTAATATATTGAACTTTGGTTCTCCTTGGTCACCAATTTTGTCTACATTTCTTCAAATTCCCATTTGTACCAAAACGCTTCCCAAAGTTTCAAAACTATAGTTAGGACAATATATTTGTTAGAATCCATTCTAAAGGGGTTCAAAGCTATATTTAGACTATTATACTAGTATATTGAACTTTGGTTACTCCTTGGTCACCAATTATGTCTACATTTCTTCAAATTCCCATTTGTACCAAAATGGGACGCTTTTCTTTCCAAAGTTTCAAAACTATAGTTAGCACTATATATTGGGTAGAATCCATTCTAAAGGGGTTCAAAGCTATATTTAGACTATTATACTAATATATTGAACTTTGATTACTCCTTGGTCACCAATTATGTCTACATTTCTTCAAATTCCCATTTGTACCAAACTGGTACGATTTTCTTCCCAAAGTTTCAAAACTATAGTTAGGACTATATATTGGTTAGAATCCATTCTAAAGGGGTTCAAAGCTATATTTAGACTATTATACTAATATATTGAACTTTGATTACTCCTTGGTCACCAATTATGTCTACATTTCTTCAAATTCCCATTTGTACCAAAATGGGACGCTTTTCTTTCCAAAGTTTCAAAACTATAGTTAGCACTATATATTGGGTAGAATCCATTCTAAAGGGGTTCAAAGCTATATTTAGACTATTATACTAATATATTGAACTTTGATTACTCCTTGGTCACCAATTATGTCTACATTTCTTCAAATTCCCATTTGTACCAAACTGGTACGATTTTCTTCCCAAAGTTTCAAAACTATAGTTAGGACTATATATTGGTTAGAATCCATTCTAAAGGGGTTCAAAGCTATATTTAGACTATTATACTAATATATTGAACTTTGATTACTCCTTGGTCACCAATTATGTCTACATTTCTTCAAATTCCCATTTGTACCAAACTGGTACGATTTTCTTCCCAAAGTTTCAAAACTATAGTTAGGACTATATATTGGTTAGAATCCATTCTAAAGGGATTCAAAGCTATATTTAGACTATTATACTAATATATTGAACTTTGGTTCTCCTTGGTCACCAATTTTGTCTACATTTCTTCAAATTCCCATTTGTACCAAAACGCTTCCCAAAGTTTCAAAACTATAGTTAGGAAAATATATTTGTTAGAATCCATTCTAAAGGGGTTCAAAGCTATATTTAGACTATTATATTAGTATATTGAACTTTGGTTACTCCTTGGTCACCAATTATGTCTACATTTCTTCAAATTCCCATTTGTACCAAACTGGTACGATTTTCTTCCCAAAGTTTCAAAACTATAGTTAGGACTATATATTGGTTAGAATCCATTCTAAAGGGTTTCAAAGCTATATTTAGACTATTATACTAGTATATTGAACTTTGGTTACTCCTTGGTCACCAATTATGTCTACATTTCTTCAAATTCACATTTGTACCCAAACGGGACGATTTTCTTCCCAAAGTTTCAAAACTAGAGTTAGGACTATATATTGGGTAGAATCCATTCTAAAGGGGTTCAAAGCTATATTTAGACTATTATACTAATATATTGAACTTTGGTTCTCCTTGGTCACCAATTTTGTCTACATTTCTTCAAATTCCCATTTGTACCAAAACGCTTCCCAAAGTTTCAAAACTATAGTTAGGACAATATATTTGTTAGAATCCATTCTAAAGGGGTTCAAAGCTATATTTATACTATTATATTAGTATATTGAACTTTGGTTACTCCTTGGTCACCAATTATGTCTACATTTCTTCAAATTCCCATTAGTACCAAACTGGTACGATTTTCTTCCCAAAGTTTCAAAACTATAGTTAGGACTATATATTGGTTAGAATCCATTCTAAAGGGTTTCAAAGCTATATTTAGACTATTATACTAGTATATTGAACTTTGGTTACTCCTTGGTCACCAATTATGTCTACATTTCTTCAAATTCACATTTGTACCCAAACGGGACGATTTTCTTCCCAAAGTTTCAAAACTAGAGTTAGGACTATATATTGGGTAGAATCCATTCTAAAGGGGTTCAAAGCTATATTTAGACTATTATACTAATATATTGAATTTTGGTTCTCCTTGGTCACCAATTTTGTCTACATTTCTTCAAATTCCCATTTGTACCAAAACGCTTCCCAAAGTTTCAAAACTATAGTTAGGACAATATATTTGTTAGAATCCATTCTAAAGGGGTTCAAAGCTATATTTAGACTATTATACTAGTATATTGAACTTTGGTTACTCCTTGGTCACCAATTATGTCTACATTTCTTCAAATTCCCATTTGTACCAAAATGGGACGCTTTTCTTTCCAAAGTTTCGAAACTATAGTTAGCACTATATATTGGGTAGAATCCATTCTAAAGGGGTTCAAAGCTATATTTAAACTATTATACTAATATATTGAACTTTGGTTACTCCTTGGTCACCAATTTTGTGTACATTTCTTCAAATTCCAATTTGTACCAAAACGGGACGATTTTCTTCCCATAGTTTCAAAACTATAGTTAGGACTATATATTGGTTAGAATCCATTCTAAAGGGGTTCAAAGCTATATTTAAACTATTATACTAATATATTGAACTTTGGTTACTCCTTGGTCACCAATTTTGTGTACATTTCTTCAAATTCCAATTTGTACCAAAACGGGACGATTTTCTTCCCAAAGTTTCAAAACTATAGTTAGGACTATATATTGCTTAGAATCCATTCTAAAGGGGTTCAAAGCAATATTTAGACTATTATACTAGTATATTGAACATTGGTTATTCCTTGGTCACCAATTATGTCTACATTTCTTCAAATTCCCATTTGTACCAAAACGGAACGATTTTCTTCCCATAGTTTCAAAACTATAGTTAGGACTATATATTGGTTACAATCCCTTCTAAAGGGGTTCAAAGCTATATTTAGACTATTATACTAATATATTGAACTTTTTTTACTCCTTGGTCACAAATTTTGTGTACATTTCTTCAAATTCCCATTTGTACCAAAATGGGACGATTTTCCTTCCAAAGTTTCAAAACTATAGTTAGGACTACATATTGGGTAGAATCCATTCTAAAGGGGTTCAAAGCTATATTTAGACTATTATACTAATATATTGAACTTTGGTTCTCCTTGGTCACCAATTATGTCTACATTTCTTCAAATTCCCATTTGTACCAAAATGGGACGATTTTCCTTCCAAAGTTTCAAAACTATAGTTAGGACTACATATTGGGTAGAATCCATTCTAAAGGGGTTCAAAGCTATATTTAGACTATTATACTAATATATTGAACTTTGGTTCTCCTTGGTCACCAATTTTGTCTACATTTCTTCAAATTCCCATTTGTACCAAAACGCTTCCCAAAGTTTCAAAACTATAGTTAGGACAATATATTTGTTAGAATCCATTCTAAAGGGGTTCAAAGCTATATTTAGACTATTATACTAATATATTGAATTTTGGTTCTCCTTGGTCACCAATTTTGTCTACATTTCTTCAAATTCCCATTTGTACCAAAACGCTTCCCAAAGTTTCAAAACTATAGTTAGGACAATATATTTGTTAGAATCCATTCTAAAGGGGTTCAAAGCTATATTTAGACTATTATACTAGTATATTGAACTTTGGTTACTCCTTGGTCACCAATTATGTCTACATTTCTTCAAATTCCCATTTGTACCAAAATGGGACGCTTTTCTTTCCAAAGTTTCAAAACTATAGTTAGCACTATATATTGGGTAGAATACATTCTAAAGGGGTTCAAAGCTATATTTAGACTATTATACTAATATATTGAACTTTGATTACTCCTTGGTCACCAATTATGTCTACATTTCTTCAAATTCCCATTTGTACCAAAGTGGTACGATTTTCTTCCCAAAGTTTCAAAACTATAGTTAGGACTATATATTGGTTAGAATCCATTCTAAAGGGTTTCAAAGCTATATTTAGACTATTATACTAGTATATTGAACTTTGGTTACTCCTTGGTCACCAATTATGTCTACATTTCTTCAAATTCCCATTTGTACCAAAATGGGACGATTTTCTTCCCAAAGTTTCAAAACTATAGTTAGGACTATATATTGGTTAGAATCCATTCTAAAGGGGTTCAAAGCTATATTTAGACTATTATACTAATATATTGAACTTTGGTTCTCCTTGGTCACCAATTTTGTCTACATTTCTTCAAATTCCCATTTGTACCAAAACGCTTCCCAAAGTTTCAAAACTATAGTTAGGACAATATATTTGTTAGAATCCATTCTAAAGGGGTTCAAAGCTATATTTAAACTATTATACTAATATATTGAACTTTGGTTACTCCTTGGTCACCAATTTTGTGTACATTTCTTCAAATTCCAATTTGTACCAAAACGGGACGATTTTCTTCCCAAAGTTTCAAAACTATAGTTAGGACTATATATTGCTTAGAATCCATTCTAAAGGGGTTCAAAGCAATATTTAGACTATTATACTAGTATATTAAACATTGGTTATTCCTTGGTCACCAATTTTGGTACATTTCTTCAAATTCCAATTTGTACCAAAACGGGACGATTTTCTTCCCATAGTTTCAAAACTATAGTTAGGACTATATATTGGTTAGAATCCATTCTAAAGGGGTTCAAAGCTATATTTAAACTATTATACTAATATATTGAACTTTGGTTACTCCTTGGTCACCAATTTTGTGTACATTTCTTCAAATTCCAATTTGTACCAAAACGGGACGATTTTCTTCCCAAAGTTTCAAAACTATAGTTAGGACTATATATTGCTTAGAATCCATTCTAAAGGGGTTCAAAGCAATATTTAGACTATTATACTAGTATATTGAACATTGGTTATTCCTTGGTCACCAATTATGTCTACATTTCTTCAAATTCCCATTTGTACCAAAACGGAACGATTTTCTTCCCATAGTTTCAAAACTATAGTTAGGACTATATATTGGTTACAATCCCTTCTAAAGGGGTTCAAAGCTATATTTAGACTATTATACTAATATATTGAACTTTTTTTACTCCTTGGTCACAAATTTTGTGTACATTTCTTCAAATTCCCATTTGTACCAAAACGCTTCCTAAAGTTTCAAAACAATAGTTAGGACTATATATTGCTTAGAATCCATTCTAAAAGGGTTCAAAGCTATATTTAGACTATTATACTAATATATTGAACTTTGGTTACTCCTTGGTCACCAATTATGTCTACATTTCTTCAAATTCCCATTTGTACCAAAATGGGACGATTTTCTTTCCAAAGTTTCAAAACTATAGTTAGGACTACATATTGGGTAGAATCCATTCTAAAGGGATTCAAAGCTATATTTAGACTATTATACTAATATATTGAACTTTGGTTCTCCTTGGTCACCAATTTTGTCTACATTTCTTCAAATTCCCATTTGTACCAAAACGCTTCCCAAAGTTTCAAAACTATAGTTAGGAAAATATATTTGTTAGAATCCATTCTAAAGGGGTTCAAAGCTATATTTAGACTATTATATTAGTATATTGAACTTTGGTTACTCCTTGGTCACCAATTATGTCTACATTTCTTCAAATTCCCATTTGTACCAAACTGGTACGATTTTCTTCCCAAAGTTTCAAAACTATAGTTAGGACTATATATTGGTTAGAATCCATTCTAAAGGGTTTCAAAGCTATATTTAGACTATTATACTAGTATATTGAACTTTGGTTACTCCTTGGTCACCAATTATGTCTACATTTCTTCAAATTCACATTTGTACCCAAACGGGACGATTTTCTTCCCAAAGTTTCAAAACTAGAGTTAGGACTATATATTGGGTAGAATCCATTCTAAAGGGGTTCAAAGCTATATTTAGACTATTATACTAATATATTGAACTTTGGTTCTCCTTGGTCACCAATTTTGTCTACATTTCTTCAAATTCCCATTTGTACCAAAACGCTTCCCAAAGTTTCAAAACTATAGTTAGGACAATATATTTGTTAGAATCCATTCTAAAGGGGTTCAAAGCTATATTTAGACTATTATACTAGTATATTGAACTTTGGTTACTCCTTGGTCACCAATTATGTCTACATTTCTTCAAATTCCCATTTGTACCAAAATGGGACGCTTTTCTTTCCAAAGGTTCAAAACTATAGTTAGCACTATATATTGGGTAGAATCCATTCTAAAGGGGTTCAAAGCTATATTTAGACTATTATACTAATATATTGAACTTTGATTACTCCTTGGTCACCAATTATGTCTACATTTCTTCAAATTCCCATTTGTACCAAACTGGTACGATTTTCTTCCCAAAGTTTCAAAACTATAGTTAGGACTATATATTGGTTAGAATCCATTCTAAAGGGGTTCAAAGCTATATTTAGACTATTATGCTAATATATTGAACTTTGATTACTCCTTGGTCACCAATTATGTCTACATTTCTTCAAATTCCCATTTGTACCAAACTGGTACGATTTTCTTCCCAAAGTTTCAAAACTATAGTTAGGACTATATATTGGTTAGAATCCATTCTAAAGGGTTTCAAAGCTATATTTAGACTATTATACTAGTATATTGAACTTTGGTTACTCCTTGGTCACCAATTATGTCTACATTTCTTCAAATTCCCATTTGTACCAAAATGGGACGATTTTCTTTCCAAAGTTTCAAAACTATAGTTAGGACTACATATTGGGTAGAATCCATTCTAAAGGGGTTCAAAGCTATATTTAGACTATTATACTAATATATTGAACTTTGGTTCTCCTTGGTCACCAATTTTGTCTACATTTCTTCAAATTCCCATTTGTACCAAAACGCTTCCCAAAGTTTCAAAACTATAGTTAGGACAATATATTTGTTAGAATCCATTCTAAAGGGGTTCAAAGCTATATTTATACTATTATATTAGTATATTGAACTTTGGTTACTCCTTGGTCACCAATTATGTCTACATTTCTTCAAATTCCCATTAGTACCAAACTGGTACGATTTTCTTCCCAAAGTTTCAAAACTATAGTTAGGACTATATATTGGTTAGAATCCATTCTAAAGGGTTTCAAAGCTATATTTAGACTATTATACTAGTATATTGAACTTTGGTTACTCCTTGGTCACCAATTATGTCTACATTTCTTCAAATTCACATTTGTACCCAAACGGGACGATTTTCTTCCCAAAGTTTCAAAACTAGAGTTAGGACTATATATTGGGTAGAATCCATTCTAAAGGGGTTCAAAGCTATATTTAGACTATTATACTAATATATTGAACTTTGGTTACTCCTTGGTCACCAATTTTGTGTACATTTCTTCAAATTCCAATTTGTACCAAAACGGGACGATTTTCTTCCCAAAGTTTCAAAACTATAGTTAGGACTATATATTGCTTAGAATCCATTCTAAAGGGGTTCAAAGCAATATTTAGACTATTATACTAGTATATTAAACATTGGTTATTCCTTGGTCACCAATTTTGGTACATTTCTTCAAATTCCAATTTGTACCAAAACGGGACGATTTTCTTCCCATAGTTTCAAAACTATAGTTAGGACTATATATTGGGTAGAATCCATTCTAAAGGGATTCAAAGCTATATTTAGACTATTATACTAATATATTGAACTTTGGTTCTCCTTGGTCACCAATTTTGTCTACATTTCTTCAAATTCCCATTTGTACCAAAACGCTTCCCAAAGTTTCAAAACTATAGTTAGGAAAATATATTTGTTAGAATCCATTCTAAAGGGGTTCAAAGCTATATTTAGACTATTATATTAGTATATTGAACTTTGGTTACTCCTTGGTCACCAATTATGTCTACATTTCTTCAAATTCCCATTTGTACCAAACTGGTACGATTTTCTTCCCAAAGTTTCAAAACTATAGTTAGGACTATATATTGGTTAGAATCCATTCTAAAGGGTTTCAAAGCTATATTTAGACTATTATACTAGTATATTGAACTTTGGTTACTCCTTGGTCACCAATTATGTTTACATTTCTTCAAATTCACATTTGTACCCAAACGGGACGATTTTCTTCCCAAAGTTTCAAAACTAGAGTTAGGACTATATATTGGGTAGAATCCATTCTAAAGGGGTTCAAAGCTATATTTAGACTATTATACTAATATATTGAACTTTGGTTCTCCTTGGTCACCAATTTTGTCTACATTTCTTCAAATTCCCATTTGTACCAAAACGCTTCCCAAAGTTTCAAAACTATAGTTAGGACAATATATTTGTTAGAATCCATTCTAAAGGGGTTCAAAGCTATATTTAGACTATTATACTAGTATATTGAACTTTGGTTACTCCTTGGTCACCAATTATGTCTACATTTCTTCAAATTCCCATTTGTACCAAAATGGGACGCTTTTCTTTCCAAAGTTTCAAAACTATAGTTAGCACTATATATTGGGTAGAATCCATTCTAAAGGGGTTCAAAGCTATATTTAGACTATTATACTAATATATTGAACTTTGATTACTCCTTGGTCACCAATTATGTCTACATTTCTTCAAATTCCCATTTGTACCAAACTGGTACGATTTTCTTCCCAAAGTTTCAAAACTATAGTTAGGACTATATATTGGTTAGAATCCATTCTAAAGGGGTTCAAAGCTATATTTAGACTATTATGCTAATATATTGAACTTTGATTACTCCTTGGTCACCAATTATGTCTACATTTCTTCAAATTCCCATTTGTACCAAACTGGTACGATTTTCTTCCCAAAGTTTCAAAACTATAGTTAGGACTATATATTGGTTAGAATCCATTCTAAAGGGTTTCAAAGCTATATTTAGACTATTATACTAGTATATTGAACTTTGGTTACTCCTTGGTCACCAATTATGTCTACATTTCTTCAAATTCCCATTTGTACCAAAATGGGACGATTTTCTTTCCAAAGTTTCAAAACTATAGTTAGGACTACATATTGGGTAGAATCCATTCTAAAGGGGTTCAAAGCTATATTTAGACTATTATACTAATATATTGAACTTTGGTTCTCCTTGGTCACCAATTTTGTCTACATTTCTTCAAATTCCCATTTGTACCAAAACGCTTCCCAAAGTTTCAAAACTATAGTTAGGACAATATATTTGTTAGAATCCATTCTAAAGGGGTTCAAAGCTATATTTATACTATTATATTAGTATATTGAACTTTGGTTACTCCTTGGTCACCAATTATGTCTACATTTCTTCAAATTCCCATTAGTACCAAACTGGTACGATTTTCTTCCCAAAGTTTCAAAACTATAGTTAGGACTATATATTGGTTAGAATCCATTCTAAAGGGTTTCAAAGCTATATTTAGACTATTATACTAGTATATTGAACTTTGGTTACTCCTTGGTCACCAATTATGTCTACATTTCTTCAAATTCACATTTGTACCCAAACGGGACGATTTTCTTCCCAAAGTTTCAAAACTAGAGTTAGGACTATATATTGGGTAGAATCCATTCTAAAGGGGTTCAAAGCTATATTTAGACTATTATACTAATATATTGAACTTTGGTTACTCCTTGGTCACCAATTTTGTGTACATTTCTTCAAATTCCAATTTGTACCAAAACGGGACGATTTTCTTCCCAAAGTTTCAAAACTATAGTTAGGACTATATATTGCTTAGAATCCATTCTAAAGGGGTTCAAAGCAATATTTAGACTATTATACTAGTATATTAAACATTGGTTATTCCTTGGTCACCAATTTTGGTACATTTCTTCAAATTCCAATTTGTACCAAAACGGGACGATTTTCTTCCCATAGTTTCAAAACTATAGTTAGGACTATATATTGGTTAGAATCCATTCTAAAGGGGTTCAAAGCTATATTTAAACTATTATACTAATATATTGAACTTTGGTTACTCCTTGGTCACCAATTTTGTGTACATTTCTTCAAATTCCAATTTGTACCAAAACGGGACGATTTTCTTCCCAAAGTTTCAAAACTATAGTTAGGACTATATATTGCTTAGAATCCATTCTAAAGGGGTTCAAAGCAATATTTAGACTATTATACTAGTATATTGAACATTGGTTATTCCTTGGTCACCAATTATGTCTACATTTCTTCAAATTCCCATTTGTACCAAAACGGAACGATTTTCTTCCCATAGTTTCAAAACTATAGTTAGGACTATATATTGGTTACAATCCATTCTAAAGGGGTTCAAAGCTATATTTAGACTATTATACTAATATATTGAACTTTGGTTACTCCTTGGTCACCAATTTTGTGTACATTTCTTCAAATTCCAATTTGTACCAAAACGGGACGATTTTCTTCCCAAAGTTTCAAAACTATAGTTAGGACTATATATTGCTTAGAATCCATTCTAAAGGGGTTCAAAGCAATATTTAGACTATTATACTAGTATATTAAACATTGGTTATTCCTTGGTCACCAATTTTGGTACATTTCTTCAAATTCCAATTTGTACCAAAACGGGACGATTTTCTTCCCATAGTTTCAAAACTATAGTTAGGACTATATATTGGGTAGAATCCATTCTAAAGGGATTCAAAGCTATATTTAGACTATTATACTAATATATTGAACTTTGGTTCTCCTTGGTCACCAATTTTGTCTACATTTCTTCAAATTCCCATTTGTACCAAAACGCTTCCCAAAGTTTCAAAACTATAGTTAGGAAAATATATTTGTTAGAATCCATTCTAAAGGGGTTCAAAGCTATATTTAGACTATTATATTAGTATATTGAACTTTGGTTACTCCTTGGTCACCAATTATGTCTACATTTCTTCAAATTCCCATTTGTACCAAACTGGTACGATTTTCTTCCCAAAGTTTCAAAACTATAGTTAGGACTATATATTGGTTAGAATCCATTCTAAAGGGTTTCAAAGCTATATTTAGACTATTATACTAGTATATTGAACTTTGGTTACTCCTTGGTCACCAATTATGTCTACATTTCTTCAAATTCACATTTGTACCCAAACGGGACGATTTTCTTCCCAAAGTTTCAAAACTAGAGTTAGGACTATATATTGGGTAGAATCCATTCTAAAGGGGTTCAAAGCTATATTTAGACTATTATACTAATATATTGAACTTTGGTTCTCCTTGGTCACCAATTTTGTCTACATTTCTTCAAATTCCCATTTGTACCAAAACGCTTCCCAAAGTTTCAAAACTATAGTTAGGACAATATATTTGTTAGAATCCATTCTAAAGGGGTTCAAAGCTATATTTAGACTATTATACTAGTATATTGAACTTTGGTTACTCCTTGGTCACCAATTATGTCTACATTTCTTCAAATTCCCATTTGTACCAAAATGGGACGCTTTTCTTTCCAAAGTTTCAAAACTATAGTTAGCACTATATATTGGGTAGAATCCATTCTAAAGGGGTTCAAAGCTATATTTAGACTATTATACTAATATATTGAACTTTGATTACTCCTTGGTCACCAATTATGTCTACATTTCTTCAAATTCCCATTTGTACCAAACTGGTACGATTTTCTTCCCAAAGTTTCAAAACTATAGTTAGGACTATATATTGGTTAGAATCCATTCTAAAGGGGTTCAAAGCTATATTTAGACTATTATGCTAATATATTGAACTTTGATTACTCCTTGGTCACCAATTATGTCTACATTTCTTCAAATTCCCATTTGTACCAAACTGGTACGATTTTCTTCCCAAAGTTTCAAAACTATAGTTAGGACTATATATTGGTTAGAATCCATTCTAAAGGGTTTCAAAGCTATATTTAGACTATTATACTAGTATATTGAACTTTGGTTACTCCTTGGTCACCAATTATGTCTACATTTCTTCAAATTCCCATTTGTACCAAAATGGGACGATTTTCTTTCCAAAGTTTCAAAACTATAGTTAGGACTACATATTGGGTAGAATCCATTCTAAAGGGGTTCAAAGCTATATTTAGACTATTATACTAATATATTGAACTTTGGTTCTCCTTGGTCACCAATTTTGTCTACATTTCTTCAAATTCCCATTTGTACCAAAACGCTTCCCAAAGTTTCAAAACTATAGTTAGGACAATATATTTGTTAGAATCCATTCTAAAGGGGTTCAAAGCTATATTTATACTATTATATTAGTATATTGAACTTTGGTTACTCCTTGGTCACCAATTATGTCTACATTTCTTCAAATTCCCATTAGTACCAAACTGGTACGATTTTCTTCCCAAAGTTTCAAAACTATAGTTAGGACTATATATTGGTTAGAATCCATTCTAAAGGGTTTCAAAGCTATATTTAGACTATTATACTAGTATATTGAACTTTGGTTACTCCTTGGTCACCAATTATGTCTACATTTCTTCAAATTCACATTTGTACCCAAACGGGACGATTTTCTTCCCAAAGTTTCAAAACTAGAGTTAGGACTATATATTGGGTAGAATCCATTCTAAAGGGGTTCAAAGCTATATTTAGACTATTATACTAATATATTGAACTTTGGTTACTCCTTGGTCACCAATTTTGTGTACATTTCTTCAAATTCCAATTTGTACCAAAACGGGACGATTTTCTTCCCAAAGTTTCAAAACTATAGTTAGGACTATATATTGCTTAGAATCCATTCTAAAGGGGTTCAAAGCAATATTTAGACTATTATACTAGTATATTAAACATTGGTTATTCCTTGGTCACCAATTTTGGTACATTTCTTCAAATTCCAATTTGTACCAAAACGGGACGATTTTCTTCCCATAGTTTCAAAACTATAGTTAGGACTATATATTGGTTAGAATCCATTCTAAAGGGGTTCAAAGCTATATTTAAACTATTATACTAATATATTGAACTTTGGTTACTCCTTGGTCACCAATTTTGTGTACATTTCTTCAAATTCCAATTTGTACCAAAACGGGACGATTTTCTTCCCAAAGTTTCAAAACTATAGTTAGGACTATATATTGCTTAGAATCCATTCTAAAGGGGTTCAAAGCAATATTTAGACTATTATACTAGTATATTGAACATTGGTTATTCCTTGGTCACCAATTATGTCTACATTTCTTCAAATTCCCATTTGTACCAAAACGGAACGATTTTCTTCCCATAGTTTCAAAACTATAGTTAGGACTATATATTGGTTACAATCCATTCTAAAGGGGTTCAAAGCTATATTTAGACTATTATACTAATATATTGAACTTTGGTTACTCCTTGGTCACCAATTTTGTGTACATTTCTTCAAATTCCAATTTGTACCAAAACGGGACGATTTTCTTCCCAAAGTTTCAAAACTATAGTTAGGACTATATATTGCTTAGAATCCATTCTAAAGGGGTTCAAAGCAATATTTAGACTATTATACTAGTATATTAAACATTGGTTATTCCTTGGTCACCAATTTTGGTACATTTCTTCAAATTCCAATTTGTACCAAAACGGGACGATTTTCTTCCCATAGTTTCAAAACTATAGTTAGGACTATATATTGGGTAGAATCCATTCTAAAGGGATTCAAAGCTATATTTAGACTATTATACTAATATATTGAACTTTGGTTCTCCTTGGTCACCAATTTTGTCTACATTTCTTCAAATTCCCATTTGTACCAAAACGCTTCCCAAAGTTTCAAAACTATAGTTAGGAAAATATATTTGTTAGAATCCATTCTAAAGGGGTTCAAAGCTATATTTAGACTATTATATTAGTATATTGAACTTTGGTTACTCCTTGGTCACCAATTATGTCTACATTTCTTCAAATTCCCATTTGTACCAAACTGGTACGATTTTCTTCCCAAAGTTTCAAAACTATAGTTAGGACTATATATTGGTTAGAATCCATTCTAAAGGGTTTCAAAGCTATATTTAGACTATTATACTAGTATATTGAACTTTGGTTACTCCTTGGTCACCAATTATGTCTACATTTCTTCAAATTCACATTTGTACCCAAACGGGACGATTTTCTTCCCAAAGTTTCAAAACTAGAGTTAGGACTATATATTGGGTAGAATCCATTCTAAAGGGGTTCAAAGCTATATTTAGACTATTATACTAATATATTGAACTTTGGTTCTCCTTGGTCACCAATTTTGTCTACATTTCTTCAAATTCCCATTTGTACCAAAACGCTTCCCAAAGTTTCAAAACTATAGTTAGGACAATATATTTGTTAGAATCCATTCTAAAGGGGTTCAAAGCTATATTTAGACTATTATACTAGTATATTGAACTTTGGTTACTCCTTGGTCACCAATTATGTCTACATTTCTTCAAATTCCCATTTGTACCAAAATGGGACGCTTTTCTTTCCAAAGTTTCAAAACTATAGTTAGCACTATATATTGGGTAGAATCCATTCTAAAGGGGTTCAAAGCTATATTTAGACTATTATACTAATATATTGAACTTTGATTACTCCTTGGTCACCAATTATGTCTACATTTCTTCAAATTCCCATTTGTACCAAACTGGTACGATTTTCTTCCCAAAGTTTCAAAACTATAGTTAGGACTATATATTGGTTAGAATCCATTCTAAAGGGGTTCAAAGCTATATTTAGACTATTATGCTAATATATTGAACTTTGATTACTCCTTGGTCACCAATTATGTCTACATTTCTTCAAATTCCCATTTGTACCAAACTGGTACGATTTTCTTCCCAAAGTTTCAAAACTATAGTTAGGCCTATATATTGGTTAGAATCCATTCTAAAGGGTTTCAAAGCTATATTTAGACTATTATACTAGTATATTGAACTTTGGTTACTCCTTGGTCACCAATTATGTCTACATTTCTTCAAATTCCCATTTGTACCAAAATGGGACGATTTTCTTTCCAAAGTTTCAAAACTATAGTTAGGACTACATATTGGGTAGAATCCATTCTAAAGGGGTTCAAAGCTATATTTAGACTATTATACTAATATATTGAACTTTGGTTCTCCTTGGTCACCAATTTTGTCTACATTTCTTCAAATTCCCATTTGTACCAAAACGCTTCCCAAAGTTTCAAAACTATAGTTAGGACAATATATTTGTTAGAATCCATTCTAAAGGGGTTCAAAGCTATATTTATACTATTATATTAGTATATTGAACTTTGGTTACTCCTTGGTCACCAATTATGTCTACATTTCTTCAAATTCCCATTAGTACCAAACTGGTACGATTTTCTTCCCAAAGTTTCAAAACTATAGTTAGGACTATATATTGGTTAGAATCCATTCTAAAGGGTTTCAAAGCTATATTTAGACTATTATACTAGTATATTGAACTTTGGTTACTCCTTGGTCACCAATTATGTCTACATTTCTTCAAATTCACATTTGTACCCAAACGGGACGATTTTCTTCCCAAAGTTTCAAAACTAGAGTTAGGACTATATATTGGGTAGAATCCATTCTAAAGGGGTTCAAAGCTATATTTAGACTATTATACTAATATATTGAACTTTGGTTACTCCTTGGTCACCAATTTTGTGTACATTTCTTCAAATTCCAATTTGTACCAAAACGGGACGATTTTCTTCCCAAAGTTTCAAAACTATAGTTAGGACTATATATTGCTTAGAATCCATTCTAAAGGGGTTCAAAGCAATATTTAGACTATTATACTAGTATATTAAACATTGGTTATTCCTTGGTCACCAATTTTGGTACATTTCTTCAAATTCCAATTTGTACCAAAACGGGACGATTTTCTTCCCATAGTTTCAAAACTATAGTTAGGACTATATATTGGTTAGAATCCATTCTAAAGGGGTTCAAAGCTATATTTAAACTATTATACTAATATATTGAACTTTGGTTACTCCTTGGTCACCAATTTTGTGTACATTTCTTCAAATTCCAATTTGTACCAAAACGGGACGATTTTCTTCCCAAAGTTTCAAAACTATAGTTAGGACTATATATTGCTTAGAATCCATTCTAAAGGGGTTCAAAGCAATATTTAGACTATTATACTAGTATATTGAACATTGGTTATTCCTTGGTCACCAATTATGTCTACATTTCTTCAAATTCCCATTTGTACCAAAACGGAACGATTTTCTTCCCATAGTTTCAAAACTATAGTTAGGACTATATATTGGTTACAATCCCTTCTAAAGGGGTTCAAAGCTATATTTAGACTATTATACTAATATATTGAACTTTTTTTACTCCTTGGTCACAAATTTTGTGTACATTTCTTCAAATTCCCATTTGTACCAAAACGCTTCCTAAAGTTTCAAAACAATAGTTAGGACTATATATTGCTTAGAATCCATTCTAAAAGGGTTCAAAGCTATATTTAGACTATTATACTAATATATTGAACTTTGGTTACTCCTTGGTCACCAATTATGTCTACATTTCTTCAAATTCCCATTTGTACCAAAATGGGACGATTTTCTTTCCAAAGTTTCAAAACTATAGTTAGGACTACATATTGGGTAGAATCCATTCTAAAGGGATTCAAAGCTATATTTAGACTATTATACTAATATATTGAACTTTGGTTCTCCTTGGTCACCAATTTTGTCTACATTTCTTCAAATTCCCATTTGTACCAAAACGCTTCCCAAAGTTTCAAAACTATAGTTAGGAAAATATATTTGTTAGAATCCATTCTAAAGGGGTTCAAAGCTATATTTAGACTATTATATTAGTATATTGAACTTTGGTTACTCCTTGGTCACCAATTATGTCTACATTTCTTCAAATTCCCATTTGTACCAAACTGGTACGATTTTCTTCCCAAAGTTTCAAAACTATAGTTAGGACTATATATTGGTTAGAATCCATTCTAAAGGGTTTCAAAGCTATATTTAGACTATTATACTAGTATATTGAACTTTGGTTACTCCTTGGTCACCAATTATGTCTACATTTCTTCAAATTCACATTTGTACCCAAACGGGACGATTTTCTTCCCAAAGTTTCAAAACTAGAGTTAGGACTATATATTGGGTAGAATCCATTCTAAAGGGGTTCAAAGCTATATTTAGACTATTATACTAATATATTGAACTTTGGTTCTCCTTGGTCACCAATTTTGTCTACATTTCTTCAAATTCCCATTTGTACCAAAACGCTTCCCAAAGTTTCAAAACTATAGTTAGGACAATATATTTGTTAGAATCCATTCTAAAGGGGTTCAAAGCTATATTTAGACTATTATACTAGTATATTGAACTTTGGTTACTCCTTGGTCACCAATTATGTCTACATTTCTTCAAATTCCCATTTGTACCAAAATGGGACGCTTTTCTTTCCAAAGTTTCAAAACTATAGTTAGCACTATATATTGGGTAGAATCCATTCTAAAGGGGTTCAAAGCTATATTTAGACTATTATACTAATATATTGAACTTTGATTACTCCTTGGTCACCAATTATGTCTACATTTCTTCAAATTCCCATTTGTACCAAACTGGTACGATTTTCTTCCCAAAGTTTCAAAACTATAGTTAGGACTATATATTGGTTAGAATCCATTCTAAAGGGGTTCAAAGCTATATTTAGACTATTATACTAATATATTGAACTTTGATTACTCCTTGGTCACCAATTATGTCTACATTTCTTCAAATTCCCATTTGTACCAAACTGGTACGATTTTCTTCCCAAAGTTTCAAAACTATAGTTAGGACTATATATTGGTTAGAATCCATTCTAAAGGGTTTCAAAGCTATATTTAGACTATTATACTAGTATATTGAACTTTGGTTACTCCTTGGTCACCAATTATGTCTACATTTCTTCAAATTCCCATTTGTACCAAAATGGGACGATTTTCTTTCCAAAGTTTCAAAACTATAGTTAGGACTACATATTGGGTAGAATCCATTCTAAAGGGGTTCAAAGCTATATTTAGACTATTATACTAATATATTGAACTTTGGTTCTCCTTGGTCACCAATTTTGTCTACATTTCTTCAAATTCCCATTTGTACCAAAACGCTTCCCAAAGTTTCAAAACTATAGTTAGGACAATATATTTGTTAGAATCCATTCTAAAGGGGTTCAAAGCTATATTTATACTATTATATTAGTATATTGAACTTTGGTTACTCCTTGGTCACCAATTATGTCTACATTTCTTCAAATTCCCATTAGTACCAAACTGGTACGATTTTCTTCCCAAAGTTTCAAAACTATAGTTAGGACTATATATTGGTTAGAATCCATTCTAAAGGGTTTCAAAGCTATATTTAGACTATTATACTAGTATATTGAACTTTGGTTACTCCTTGGTCACCAATTATGTCTACATTTCTTCAAATTCACATTTGTACCCAAACGGGACGATTTTCTTCCCAAAGTTTCAAAACTAGAGTTAGGACTATATATTGGGTAGAATCCATTCTAAAGGGGTTCAAAGCTATATTTAGACTATTATACTAATATATTGAATTTTGGTTCTCCTTGGTCACCAATTTTGTCTACATTTCTTCAAATTCCCATTTGTACCAAAACGCTTCCCAAAGTTTCAAAACTATAGTTAGGACAATATATTTGTTAGAATCCATTCTAAAGGGGTTCAAAGCTATATTTAGACTATTATACTAGTATATTGAACTTTGGTTACTCCTTGGTCACCAATTATGTCTACATTTCTTCAAATTCCCATTTGTACCAAAATGGGACGCTTTTCTTTCCAAAGTTTCGAAACTATAGTTAGCACTATATATTGGGTAGAATCCATTCTAAAGGGGTTCAAAGCTATATTTAAACTATTATACTAATATATTGAACTTTGGTTACTCCTTGGTCACCAATTTTGTGTACATTTCTTCAAATTCCAATTTGTACCAAAACGGGACGATTTTCTTCCCATAGTTTCAAAACTATAGTTAGGACTATATATTGGTTAGAATCCATTCTAAAGGGGTTCAAAGCTATATTTAAACTATTATACTAATATATTGAACTTTGGTTACTCCTTGGTCACCAATTTTGTGTACATTTCTTCAAATTCCAATTTGTACCAAAACGGGACGATTTTCTTCCCAAAGTTTCAAAACTATAGTTAGGACTATATATTGCTTAGAATCCATTCTAAAGGGGTTCAAAGCAATATTTAGACTATTATACTAGTATATTGAACATTGGTTATTCCTTGGTCACCAATTATGTCTACATTTCTTCAAATTCCCATTTGTACCAAAACGGAACGATTTTCTTCCCATAGTTTCAAAACTATAGTTAGGACTATATATTGGTTACAATCCCTTCTAAAGGGGTTCAAAGCTATATTTAGACTATTATACTAATATATTGAACTTTTTTTACTCCTTGGTCACAAATTTTGTGTACATTTCTTCAAATTCCCATTTGTACCAAAATGGGACGATTTTCCTTCCAAAGTTTCAAAACTATAGTTAGGACTACATATTGGGTAGAATCCATTCTAAAGGGGTTCAAAGCTATATTTAGACTATTATACTAATATATTGAACTTTGGTTCTCCTTGGTCACCAATTATGTCTACATTTCTTCAAATTCCCATTTGTACCAAAATGGGACGATTTTCCTTCCAAAGTTTCAAAACTATAGTTAGGACTACATATTGGGTAGAATCCATTCTAAAGGGGTTCAAAGCTATATTTAGACTATTATACTAATATATTGAACTTTGGTTCTCCTTGGTCACCAATTTTGTCTACATTTCTTCAAATTCCCATTTGTACCAAAACGCTTCCCAAAGTTTCAAAACTATAGTTAGGACAATATATTTGTTAGAATCCATTCTAAAGGGGTTCAAAGCTATATTTAGACTATTATACTAATATATTGAATTTTGGTTCTCCTTGGTCACCAATTTTGTCTACATTTCTTCAAATTCCCATTTGTACCAAAACGCTTCCCAAAGTTTCAAAACTATAGTTAGGACAATATATTTGTTAGAATCCATTCTAAAGGGGTTCAAAGCTATATTTAGACTATTATACTAGTATATTGAACTTTGGTTACTCCTTGGTCACCAATTATGTCTACATTTCTTCAAATTCCCATTTGTACCAAAATGGGACGCTTTTCTTTCCAAAGTTTCAAAACTATAGTTAGCACTATATATTGGGTAGAATACATTCTAAAGGGGTTCAAAGCTATATTTAGACTATTATACTAATATATTGAACTTTGATTACTCCTTGGTCACCAATTATGTCTACATTTCTTCAAATTCCCATTTGTACCAAAGTGGTACGATTTTCTTCCCAAAGTTTCAAAACTATAGTTAGGACTATATATTGGTTAGAATCCATTCTAAAGGGTTTCAAAGCTATATTTAGACTATTATACTAGTATATTGAACTTTGGTTACTCCTTGGTCACCAATTATGTCTACATTTCTTCAAATTCCCATTTGTACCAAAATGGGACGATTTTCTTTCCAAAGTTTCAAAACTATAGTTAGGACTACATATTGGGTAGAATCCATTCTAAAGGGGTTCAAAGCTATATTTAGACTATTATACTAATATATTGAACTTTGGTTCTCCTTGGTCACCAATTTTGTCTACATTTCTTCAAATTCCCATTTGTACCAAAACGCTTCCCAAAGTTTCAAAACTATAGTTAGGACAATATATTTGTTAGAATCCATTCTAAAGGGGTTCAAAGCTATATTTAGACTATTATATTAGTATATTGAACTTTGGTTACTCCTTGGTCACCAATTATGTCTACATTTCTTCAAATTCCCATTAGTACCAAACTGGTACGATTTTCTTCCCAAAGTTTCAAAACTATAGTTAGGACTATATATTGGTTAGAATCCATTCTAAAGGGTTTCAAAGCTATATTTAGACTATTATACTAGTATATTGAACTTTGGTTACTCCTTGGTCACCAATTATGTCTACATTTCTTCAAATTCACATTTGTACCCAAACGGGACGATTTTCTTCCCAAAGTTTCAAAACTAGAGTTAGGACTATATATTGGGTAGAATCCATTCTAAAGGGGTTCAAAGCTATATTTAGACTATTATACTAATATATTGAATTTTGGTTCTCCTTGGTCACCAATTTTGTCTACATTTCTTCAAATTCCCATTTGTACCAAAACGCTTCCCAAAGTTTCAAAACTATAGTTAGGACAATATATTTGTTAGAATCCATTCTAAAGGGGTTCAAAGCTATATTTAGACTATTATACTAGTATATTGAACTTTGGTTACTCCTTGGTCACCAATTATGTCTACATTTCTTCAAATTCCCATTTGTACCAAAATGGGACGCTTTTCTTTCCAAAGTTTCGAAACTATAGTTAGCACTATATATTGGGTAGAATCCATTCTAAAGGGGTTCAAAGCTATATTTAAACTATTATACTAATATATTGAACTTTGGTTACTCCTTGGTCACCAATTTTGTGTACATTTCTTCAAATTCCAATTTGTACCAAAACGGGACGATTTTCTTCCCAAAGTTTCAAAACTAGAGTTAGGACTATATATTGGGTAGAATCCATTCTAAAGGGGTTCAAAGCTATATTTAGACTATTATACTAATATATTGAATTTTGGTTCTCCTTGGTCACCAATTTTGTCTACATTTCTTCAAATTCCCATTTGTACCAAAACGCTTCCCAAAGTTTCAAAACTATAGTTAGGACAATATATTTGTTAGAATCCATTCTAAAGGGGTTCAAAGCTATATTTAGACTATTATACTAGTATATTGAACTTTGGTTACTCCTTGGTCACCAATTATGTCTACATTTCTTCAAATTCCCATTTGTACCAAAATGGGACGCTTTTCTTTCCAAAGTTTCGAAACTATAGTTAGCACTATATATTGGGTAGAATCCATTCTAAAGGGGTTCAAAGCTATATTTAAACTATTATACTAATATATTGAACTTTGGTTACTCCTTGGTCACCAATTTTGTGTACATTTCTTCAAATTCCAATTTGTACCAAAACGGGACGATTTTCTTCCCATAGTTTCAAAACTATAGTTAGGACTATATATTGGTTAGAATCCATTCTAAAGGGGTTCAAAGCTATATTTAAACTATTATACTAATATATTGAACTTTGGTTACTCCTTGGTCACCAATTTTGTGTACATTTCTTCAAATTCCAATTTGTACCAAAACGGGACGATTTTCTTCCCAAAGTTTCAAAACTATAGTTAGGACTATATATTGCTTAGAATCCATTCTAAAGGGGTTCAAAGCAATATTTAGACTATTATACTAGTATATTGAACATTGGTTATTCCTTGGTCACCAATTATGTCTACATTTCTTCAAATTCCCATTTGTACCAAAACGGAACGATTTTCTTCCCATAGTTTCAAAACTATAGTTAGGACTATATATTGGTTACAATCCCTTCTAAAGGGGTTCAAAGCAATATTTAGACTATTATACTAATATATTGAACTTTTTTTACTCCTTGGTCACAAATTTTGTGTACATTTCTTCAAATTCCCATTTGTACCAAAATGGGACGATTTTCCTTCCAAAGTTTCAAAACTATAGTTAGGACTACATATTGGGTAGAATCCATTCTAAAGGGGTTCAAAGCTATATTTAGACTATTATACTAATATATTGAACTTTGGTTCTCCTTGGTCACCAATTATGTCTACATTTCTTCAAATTCCCATTTGTACCAAAATGGGACGATTTTCCTTCCAAAGTTTCAAAACTATAGTTAGGACTACATATTGGGTAGAATCCATTCTAAAGGGGTTCAAAGCTATATTTAGACTATTATACTAATATATTGAACTTTGGTTCTCCTTGGTCACCAATTTTGTCTACATTTCTTCAAATTCCCATTTGTACCAAAACGCTTCCCAAAGTTTCAAAACTATAGTTAGGACAATATATTTGTTAGAATCCATTCTAAAGGGGTTCAAAGCTATATTTAGACTATTATACTAATATATTGAATTTTGGTTCTCCTTGGTCACCAATTTTGTCTACATTTCTTCAAATTCCCATTTGTACCAAAACGCTTCCCAAAGTTTCAAAACTATAGTTAGGACAATATATTTGTTAGAATCCATTCTAAAGGGGTTCAAAGCTATATTTAGACTATTATACTAGTATATTGAACTTTGGTTACTCCTTGGTCACCAATTATGTCTACATTTCTTCAAATTCCCATTTGTACCAAAATGGGACGCTTTTCTTTCCAAAGTTTCAAAACTATAGTTAGCACTATATATTGGGTAGAATACATTCTAAAGGGGTTCAAAGCTATATTTAGACTATTATACTAATATATTGAACTTTGATTACTCCTTGGTCACCAATTATGTCTACATTTCTTCAAATTCCCATTTGTACCAAAGTGGTACGATTTTCTTCCCAAAGTTTCAAAACTATAGTTAGGACTATATATTGGTTAGAATCCATTCTAAAGGGTTTCAAAGCTATATTTAGACTATTATACTAGTGTATTGAACTTTGGTTACTCCTTGGTCACCAATTATGTCTACATTTCTTCAAATTCCCAATTGTACCAAAATGGGACGATTTTCTTTCCAAAGTTTCAAAACTATAGTTAGGACTACATATTGGGTAGAATCCATTCTAAAGGGGTTCAAAGCTATATTTAGACTATTATACTAATATATTGAACTTTGGTTCTCCTTGGTCACCAATTTTGTCTACATTTCTTCAAATTCCCATTTGTACCAAAACGCTTCCCAAAGTTTCAAAACTATAGTTAGGACAATATATTTGTTAGAATCCATTCTAAAGGGGTTCAAAGCTATATTTAGACTATTATATTAGTATATTGAACTTTGGTTACTCCTTGGTCACCAATTATGTCTACATTTCTTCAAATTCCCATTAGTACCAAACTGGTACGATTTTCTTCCCAAAGTTTCAAAACTATAGTTAGGACTATATATTGGTTAGAATCCATTCTAAAGGGTTTCAAAGCTATATTTAGACTATTATACTAGTATATTGAACTTTGGTTACTCCTTGGTCACCAATTATGTCTACATTTCTTCAAATTCACATTTGTACCCAAACGGGACGATTTTCTTCCCAAAGTTTCAAAACTAGAGTTAGGACTATATATTGGGTAGAATCCATTCTAAAGGGGTTCAAAGCTATATTTAGACTATTATACTAATATATTGAATTTTGGTTCTCCTTGGTCACCAATTTTGTCTACATTTCTTCAAATTCCCATTTGTACCAAAACGCTTCCCAAAGTTTCAAAACTATAGTTAGGACAATATATTTGTTAGAATCCATTCTAAAGGGGTTCAAAGCTATATTTAGACTATTATACTAGTATATTGAACTTTGGTTACTCCTTGGTCACAAATTATGTCTACATTTCTTCAAATTCCCATTTGTACCAAAATGGGACGCTTTTCTTTCCAAAGTTTCAAAACTATAGTTAGCACTATATATTGGGTAGAATCCATTCTAAAGGGGTTCAAAGCTATATTTAAACTATTATACTAATATATTGAACTTTGGTTACTCCTTGGTCACCAATTTTGTGTACATTTCTTCAAATTCCAATTTGTACCAAAACGGGACGATTTTCTTCCCATAGTTTCAAAACTATAGTTAGGACTATATATTGGTTAGAATCCATTCTAAAGGGGTTCAAAGCTATATTTAAACTATTATACTAATATATTGAACTTTGGTTACTCCTTGGTCACCAATTTTGTGTACATTTCTTCAAATTCCAATTTGTACCAAAACGGGACGATTTTCTTCCCAAAGTTTCAAAACTATAGTTAGGACTATATATTGCTTAGAATCCATTCTAAAGGGGTTCAAAGCAATATTTAGACTATTATACTAGTATATTGAACATTGGTTATTCCTTGGTCACCAATTATGTCTACATTTCTTCAAATTCCCATTTGTACCAAAACGGAACGATTTTCTTCCCATAGTTTCAAAACTATAGTTAGGACTATATATTGGTTACAATCCCTTCTAAAGGGGTTCAAAGCTATATTTAGACTATTATACTAATATATTGAACTTTTTTTACTCCTTGGTCACAAATTTTGTGTACATTTCTTCAAATTCCCATTTGTACCAAAATGGGACGATTTTCCTTCCAAAGTTTCAAAACTATAGTTAGGACTACATATTGGGTAGAATCCATTCTAAAGGGGTTCAAAGCTATATTTAGACTATTATACTAATATATTGAACTTTGGTTCTCCTTGGTCACCAATTATGTCTACATTTCTTCAAATTCCCATTTGTACCAAAATGGGACGATTTTCCTTCCAAAGTTTCAAAACTATAGTTAGGACTACATATTGGGTAGAATCCATTCTAAAGGGGTTCAAAGCTATATTTAGACTATTATACTAATATATTGAACTTTGGTTCTCCTTGGTCACCAATTTTGTCTACATTTCTTCAAATTCCCATTTGTACCAAAACGCTTCCCAAAGTTTCAAAACTATAGTTAGGACAATATATTTGTTAGAATCCATTCTAAAGGGGTTCAAAGCTATATTTAGACTATTATACTAATATATTGAATTTTGGTTCTCCTTGGTCACCAATTTTGTCTACATTTCTTCAAATTCCCATTTGTACCAAAACGCTTCCCAAAGTTTCAAAACTATAGTTAGGACAATATATTTGTTAGAATCCATTCTAAAGGGGTTCAAAGCTATATTTAGACTATTATACTAGTATATTGAACTTTGGTTACTCCTTGGTCACCAATTATGTCTACATTTCTTCAAATTCCCATTTGTACCAAAATGGGACGCTTTTCTTTCCAAAGTTTCAAAACTATAGTTAGCACTATATATTGGGTAGAATCCATTCTAAAGGGGTTCAAAGCTATATTTAGACTATTATACTAATATATTGAACTTTGATTACTCCTTGGTCACCAATTATGTCTACATTTCTTCAAATTCCCATTTGTACCAAACTGGTACGATTTTCTTCCCAAAGTTTCAAAACTATAGTTAGGACTATATATTGGTTAGAATCCATTCTAAAGGGTTTCAAAGCTATATTTAGACTATTATACTAGTGTATTGAACTTTGGTTACTCCTTGGTCACCAATTATGTCTACATTTCTTCAAATTCACATTTGTACCCAAACGGGACGATTTTCTTCCCAAAGTTTCAAAACTAGAGTTAGGACTATATATTGGGTAGAATCCATTCTAAAGGGGTTCAAAGCTATATTTAGACTATTATACTAATATATTGAACTTTGGTTCTCCTTGGTCACCAATTTTGTCTACATTTCTTCAAATTCCCATTTGTACCAAAACGCTTCCCAAAGTTTCAAAACTATAGTTAGGACAATATATTTGTTAGAATCCATTCTAAAGGGGTTCAAAGCTATATTTAGACTATTATACTAGTATATTGAACTTTGGTTACTCCTTGGTCACCAATTTTGGTACATTTCTTCAAATTCCAATTTGTACCAAAACGGGACGATTTTCTTCCCATAGTTTCAAAACTATAGTTAGGACTATATATTGGTTAGAATCCATTCTAAAGGGGTTCAAAGCTATATTTAAACTATTATACTAATATATTGAACTTTGGTTACTCCTTGGTCACCAATTTTGTGTACATTTCTTCAAATTCCAATTTGTACCAAAACGGGACGATTTTCTTCCCAAAGTTTCAAAACTATAGTTAGGACTATATATTGCTTAGAATCCATTCTAAAGGGGTTCAAAGCAATATTTAGACTATTATACTAGTATATTGAACATTGGTTATTCCTTGGTCACCAATTATGTCTACATTTCTTCAAATTCCCATTTGTACCAAAACGGAACGATTTTCTTCCCATAGTTTCAAAACTATAGTTAGGACTATATATTGGTTACAATCCCTTCTAAAGGGGTTCAAAGCTATATTTAGACTATTATACTAATATATTGAACTTTTTTTAATCCTTGGTCACAAATTTTTTGTACATTTCTTCAAATTCCCATTTGTACCAAAATGGGACGATTTTCCTTCCAAAGTTTCAAAACTATAGTTAGGACTACATATTGGGTAGAATCCATTCTAAAGGGGTTCAAAGCTATATTTAGACTATTATACTAATATATTGAACTTTGGTTCTCCTTGGTCACCAATTATGTCTACATTTCTTCAAATTCCCATTTGTACCAAAATGGGACGATTTTCCTTCCAAAGTTTCAAAACTATAGTTAGGACTACATATTGGGTAGAATCCATTCTAAAGGGGTTCAAAGCTATATTTAGACTATTATACTAATATATTGAACTTTGGTTCTCCTTGGTCACCAATTTTGTCTACATTTCTTCAAATTCCCATTTGTACCAAAACGCTTCCCAAAGTTTCAAAACTATAGTTAGGACAATATATTTGTTAGAATCCATTCTAAAGGGGTTCAAAGCTATATTTAGACTATTATATTAGTATATTGAACTTTGGTTACTCCTTGGTCACCAATTATGTCTACATTTCTTCAAATTCCCATTTGTACCAAACTGGTACGATTTTCTTCCCAAAGTTTCAAAACTATAGTTAGGACTATATATTGGTTAGAATCCATTCTAAAGGGGTTCAAAGCTATATTTAGACTATTATACTAGTATATTGAACTTTGGTTACTCCTTGGTCACCAATTTTGGTACATTTCTTCAAATTCCAATTTGTACCAAAACGGGACGATTTTCTTCCCATAGTTTCAAAACTATAGTTAGGACTATATATTGGTTAGAATCCATTCTAAAGGGGTTCAAAGCTATATTTAGACTATTATACTAGTATATTGAACTTTGGTTACTCCTTGGTCACCAATTTTGGTACATTTCTTCAAATTCCAATTTGTACCAAAACGGGACGATTTTCTTCCCATAGTTTCAAAACTATAGTTAGGACTATATATTGGTTAGAATCCATTCTAAAGGGGTTCAAAGCTATATTTAAACTATTATACTAATATATTGAACTTTGGTTACTCCTTGGTCACCAATTTTGTGTACATTTCTTCAAATTCCAATTTGTACCAAAACGGGAAGATTTTCTTCCCAAAGTTTCAAAACTATAGTTAGGACTACATATTGGGTAGAATCCATTCTAAAGGGGTTCAAAGCTATATTTAGACTATTATACTAATATATTGAACTTTGGTTCTCCTTGGTCACCAATTATGTCTACATTTCTTCAAATTCCCATTTGTACCAAAATGGGACGATTTTCCTTCCAAAGTTTCAAAACTATAGTTAGGACTACATATTGGGTAGAATCCATTCTAAAGGGGTTCAAAGCTATATTTAGACTATTATACTAATATATTGAACTTTGGTTCTCCTTGGTCACCAATTTTGTCTACATTTCTTCAAATTCCCATTTGTACCAAAACGCTTCCCAAAGTTTCAAAACTATAGTTAGGACAATATATTTGTTAGAATCCATTCTAAAGGGGTTCAAAGCTATATTTAGACTATTATATTAGTATATTGAACTTTGGTTACTCCTTGGTCACCAATTATGTCTACATTTCTTCAAATTCCCATTTGTACCAAACTGGTACGATTTTCTTCCCAAAGTTTCAAAACTATAGTTAGGACTACATATTGGGTAGAATCCATTCTAAAGGGGTTCAAAGCTATATTTAGACTATTATACTAGTATATTGAACTTTGGTTACTCCTTGGTCACCAATTTTGGTACATTTCTTCAAATTCCAATTTGTACCAAAACGGGACGATTTTCTTCCCATAGTTTCAAAACTATAGTTAGGACTATATATTGGTTAGAATCCATTCTAAAGGGGTTCAAAGCTATATTTAGACTATTATACTAGTATATTGAACTTTGGTTACTCCTTGGTCACCAATTTTGGTACATTTCTTCAAATTCCAATTTGTACCAAAACGGGACGATTTTCTTCCCATAGTTTCAAAACTATAGTTAGGACTATATATTGGTTAGAATCCATTCTAAAGGGGTTCAAAGCTATATTTAAACTATTATACTAATATATTGAACTTTGGTTACTCCTTGGTCACCAATTTTGTGTACATTTCTTCAAATTCCAATTTGTACCAAAACGGGACGATTTTCTTCCCAAAGTTTCAAAACTATAGTTAGGACTATATATTGCTTAGAATCCATTCTAAAGGGGTTCAAAGCAATATTTAGACTATTATACTAGTATATTGAACATTGGTTATTCCTTGGTCACCAATTATGTCTACATTTCTTCAAATTCCCATTTGTACCAAAACGGAACGATTTTCTTCCCATAGTTTCAAAACTATAGTTAGGACTATATATTGGTTACAATCCCTTCTAAAGGGGTTCAAAGCTATATTTAGACTATTATACTAATATATTGAACTTTTTTTAATCCTTGGTCACAAATTTTTTGTACATTTCTTCAAATTCCCATTTGTACCAAAATGGGACGATTTTCCTTCCAAAGTTTCAAAACTATAGTTAGGACTACATATTGGGTAGAATCCATTCTAAAGGGGTTCAAAGCTATATTTAGACTATTATACTAATATATTGAACTTTGGTTCTCCTTGGTCACCAATTATGTCTACATTTCTTCAAATCCCCATTTGTACCAAAATGGGACGATTTTCCTTCCAAAGTTTCAAAACTATAGTTAGGACTACATATTGGGTAGAATCCATTCTAAAGGGGTTCAAAGCTATATTTAGACTATTATACTAATATATTGAACTTTGGTTCTCCTTGGTCACCAATTTTGTCTACATTTCTTCAAATTCCCATTTGTACCAAAACGCTTCCCAAAGTTTCAAAACTATAGTTAGGACAATATATTTGTTAGAATCCATTCTAAAGGGGTTCAAAGCTATATTTAGACTATTATATTAGTATATTGAACTTTGGTTACTCCTTGGTCACCAATTATGTCTACATTTCTTCAAATTCCCATTTGTACCAAACTGGTACGATTTTCTTCCCAAAGTTTCAAAACTATAGTTAGGACTATATATTGGTTAGAATCCATTCTAAAGGGTTTCAAAGCTATATTTAGACTATTATACTAGTATATTGAACTTTGGTTACTCCTTGGTCACCAATTATGTCTACATTTCTTCAAATTCCCATTTGTACCAAAATGGGACGATTTTCTTTCCAAAGTTTCAAAACTATAGTTAGGACTACATATTGGGTAGAATCCATTCTAAAGGGGTTCAAAGCTATATTTAGACTATTATACTAATATATTGAACTTTGGTTCTCCTTGGTCACCAATTTTGTCTACATTTCTTCAAATTCCCATTTGTACCAAAACGCTTCCCAAAGTTTCAAAACTATAGTTAGGACAATATATTTGTTAGAATCCATTCTAAAGGGGTTCAAAGCTATATTTAGACTATTATATTAGTATATTGAACTTTGGTTACTCCTTGGTCACCAATTATGTCTACATTTCTTCAAATTCCCATTTGTACCAAACTGGTACGATTTTCTTCCCAAAGTTTCAAAACTATAGTTAGGACTATATATTGGTTAGAATCCATTCTAAAGGGTTTCAAAGCTATATTTAGACTATTATACTAGTATATTGAACTTTGGTTACTCCTTGGTCACCAATTATGTCTACATTTCTTCAAATTCCCATTTGTACCAAAATGGGACGATTTTCTTTCCAAAGTTTCAAAACTATAGTTAGGACTACATATTGGGTAGAATCCATTCTAAAGGGGTTCAAAGCTATATTTAGACTATTATACTAATATATTGAACTTTGGTTCTCCTTGGTCACCAATTTTGTCTACATTTCTTCAAATTCCCATTTGTACCAAAACGCTTCCCAAAGTTTCAAAACTATAGTTAGGACAATATATTTGTTAGAATCCATTCTAAAGGGGTTCAAAGCTATATTTAGACTATTATACTAGTATATTGAACTTTGGTTACTCCTTGGTCACCAATTATGTCTACATTTCTTCAAATTCCCATTTGTACCAAAATGGGACGCTTTTCTTTCCAAAGATTCAAAACTATAGTTAGCACTATATATTGGGTAGAATCCATTCTAAAGGGGTTCAAAGCTATATTTAGACTATTATACTAATATATTGAACTTTGATTACTCCTTGGTCACCAATTATGTCTACATTTCTTCAAATTCCCATTTGTACCAAACTGGTACGATTTTCTTCCCAAAGTTTCAAAACTATAGTTAGGACTATATATTGGTTAGAATCCATTCTAAAGGGTTTCAAAGCTATATTTAGACTATTATACTAGTATATTGAACTTTGGTTACTCCTTGGTCACCAATTATGTCTACATTTCTTCAAATTCACATTTGTACCCAAACGGGACGATTTTCTTCCCAAAGTTTCAAAACTAGAGTTAGGACTATATATTGGGTAGAATCCATTCTAAAGGGGTTCAAAGCTATATTTAGACTATTATACTAATATATTGAACTTTGGTTCTCCTTGGTCACCAATTTTGTCTACATTTCTTCAAATTCCCATTTGTACCAAAACGCTTCCCAAAGTTTCAAAACTATAGTTAGGACAATATATTTGTTAGAATCCATTCTAAAGGGGTTCAAAGCTATATTTAGACTATTATACTAGTATATTGAACTTTGGTTACTCCTTGGTCACCAATTATGTCTACATTTCTTCAAATTCCCATTTGTACCAAAATGGGACGATTTTCTTTCCAAAGTTTCAAAACTATAGTTAGGACTACATATTGGGTAGAATCCATTCTAAAGGGGTTCAAAGCTATATTTAGACTATTATACTAATATATTGAACTTTGGTTCTCCTTGGTCACCAATTTTGTCTACATTTCTTCAAATTCCCATTTGTACCAAAACGCTTCCCAAAGTTTCAAAACTATAGTTAGGACAATATATTTGTTAGAATCCATTCTAAAGGGGTTCAAAGCTATATTTAGACTATTATATTAGTATATTGAACTTTGGTTACTCCTTGGTCACCAATTATGTCTACATTTCTTCAAATTCCCATTTGTACCAAACTGGTACGATTTTCTTCCCAAAGTTTCAAAACTATAGTTACGACTATATATTGGGTAGAATCCATTATTAAGGGCTTCAAAGCTATATTTATACTATTATACCAAGATATTGTACTTTGGTTACTCCTTGGTCACCAATTTTGTCTACATTTCTTCAAATTCCCTTTTGTACCAAAACGAGACGATTTTCTTCCCAAAGTTTCAAAACTATAGTTAGGACTATATATTGGTTAGAATCCATTCTAAAGGGTTTCAAAGCTATATTTAGACTATTATACTAGTATATTGAACTTTGGTTACTCCTTGGTCACCAATTATGTCTACATTTCTTCAAATTCCCATTTGTACCAAAATGGGACGATTTTCTTTCCAAAGTTTCAAAACTATAGTTAGGACTACATATTGGGTAGAATCCATTCTAAAGGGGTTCAAAGCTATATTTAGACTATTATACTAATATATTGAACTTTGGTTCTCCTTGGTCACCAATTTTGTCTACATTTCTTCAAATTCCCATTTGTACCAAAACGCTTCCCAAAGTTTCAAAACTATAGTTAGGACAATATATTTGTTAGAATCCATTCTAAAGGGGTTCAAAGCTATATTTAGACTATTATACTAGTATATTGAACTTTGGTTACTCCTTGGTCACCAATTATGTCTACATTTCTTCAAATTCCCATTTGTACCAAAATGGGACGCTTTTCTTTCCAAAGATTCAAAACTATAGTTAGCACTATATATTGGGTAGAATCCATTCTAAAGGGGTTCAAAGCTATATTTAGACTATTATACTAATATATTGAACTTTGATTACTCCTTGGTCACCAATTATGTCTACATTTCTTCAAATTCCCATTTGTACCAAACTGGTACGATTTTCTTCCCAAAGTTTCAAAACTATAGTTAGGACTATATATTGGTTAGAATCCATTCTAAAGGGTTTCAAAGCTATATTTAGACTATTATACTAGTATATTGAACTTTGGTTACTCCTTGGTCACCAATTATGTCTACATTTCTTCAAATTCACATTTGTACCCAAACGGGACGATTTTCTTCCCAAAGTTTCAAAACTAGAGTTAGGACTATATATTGGGTAGAATCCATTCTAAAGGGGTTCAAAGCTATATTTAGACTATTATACTAATATATTGAACTTTGGTTCTCCTTGGTCACCAATTTTGTCTACATTTCTTCAAATTCCCATTTGTACCAAAACGCTTCCCAAAGTTTCAAAACTATAGTTAGGACAATATATTTGTTAGAATCCATTCTAAAGGGGTTCAAAGCTATATTTAGACCATTATACTAGTATATTGAACTTTGGTTACTCCTTGGTCACCAATTATGTCTACATTTCTTCAAATTCCCATTTGTACCAAAATGGGACGCTTTTCTTTCCAAAGTTTCAAAACTATAGTTAGCACTATATATTGGGTAGAATCCATTCTAAAGGGGTTCAAAGCTATATTTAGACTATTATACTAATATATTGAACTTTGATTACTCCTTGGTCACCAATTTTGTCTACATTTCTTCAAATTCCAATTTGTACCAAAACGGAACGATTTTCTTCCCATAGTTTCAAAACTATAGTTAGGACTATATATTGGTTAGAATCCATTCTAAAGGGGTTCAAAGCTATATTTAAACTATTATACTAATATATTGAACTTTGGTTACTCCTTGGTCACCAATTTTGTGTACATTTCTTCAAATTCCAATTTGTACCAAAACGGGACGATTTTCTTCCCAAAGTTTCAAAACTATAGTTAGGACTATATATTGCTTAGAATCCATTCTAAAGGGTTTCAAAGCTATATTTAGACTATTATACTAGTATATTGAACTTTGGTTACTCCTTGGTCACCAATTTAGGTACATTTCTTCAAATTCCAATTTGTACCAAAACGGGACGATTTTCTTCCCAAAGTTTCAAAACAATAGTTAGGACTATATATTGCTTAGAATCCATTCTAAAGGGTTTCAAAGCTATATTTAGACTATTATACTAATATATTGAACTTTGGTTACTCCTTGGTCACCAATTTTGTGTACATTTCTTCAAATTCCAATTTGTACCAAAACGGGACGATTTTCTTCCCAAAGCTTCAAAACTATTGTTAGGACTATATATTGCTTAGAATCCATTCTAAAGGGGTTCAAAGCAATATTTAGACTATTATACTAGTATATTGAACATTGGTTATTCCTTGGTCACCAATTTTGTCTACATTTCTTCAAATTCCCATTTGTACCAAAACGGAACGATTTTCTTCCCATAGTTTCAAAACTATAGTTAGGACTATATATTGGTTACAATCCCTTCTAAAGGGGTTCAAAGCTATATTTAGACTATTATACTAATATATTGAACTTTTTTTACTCCTTGGTCACAAATTTTGTGTACATTTCTTCAAATTCCCATTTGTACCAAAACGCTTCCTAAAGTTTCAAAACAATAGTTAGGACTATATATTGCTTAGAATCCATTCTAAAAGGGTTCAAAGCTATATTTAGACTATTATACTAATATATTGAACTTTGGTTACTCCTTGGTCACCAATTATGTCTACATTTCTTCAAATTCCCATTTGTACCAAAATGGGATGATTTTCTTTCCAAAGTTTCAAAACTATAGTTAGGACTACATATTGGGTAGAATCCATTCTAAAGGGGTTCAAAGCTATATTTAGACTATTATACTAATATATTGAACTTTGGTTCTCCTTGGTCACCAATTTTGTCTACATTTCTTCAAATTCCCATTTGTACCAAAACGGAACGATTTTCTTCCCATAGTTTCAAAACTATAGTTAGGACTATATATTGGTTACAATCCCTTCTAAAGGGGTTCAAAGCTATATTTAGACTATTATACAAATATATTGAACTTTTTTTACTCCTTGGTCACAAATTTTGTGTACATTTCTTCAAATTCCCATTTGTACCAAAACGCTTCCTAAAGTTTCAAAACAATAGTTAGGACTATATATTGCTTAGAATCCATTCTAAAAGGGTTCAAAGCTATATTTAGACTATTATACTAATATATTGAACTTTGGTTACTCCTTGGTCACTAATTATGTCTACATTTCTTCAAATTCCCATTTGTACCAAACTGGTACGATTTTCTTCCCAAAGTTTCAAAACTATAGTTAGGACTATATATTGGTTAGAATCCATTCTAAAGGGTTTCAAAGCTATATTTAGACTATTATACTAATATATTGAACTTTGGTTCTCCTTGGTCACCAATTTTGTCTACATTTCTTCAAATTCCCATTTGTACCAAAACGCTTCCCAAAGTTTCAAAACTATAGTTAGGACAATATATTTGTTAGAATCCATTCTAAAGGGGTTCAAAGCTATATTTAGACTATTATATTAGTATATTGAACTTTGGTTACTCCTTGGTCACCAATTATGTCTACATTTCTTCAAATTCCCATTTGTACCAAACTGGTACGATTTTCTTCCCAAAGTTTCAAAACTATAGTTAGGACTATATATTGGTTAGAATCCATTCTAAAGGGTTTCAAAGCTATATTTAGACTATTATACTAGTATATTGAACTTTGGTTACTCCTTGGTCACCAATTATGTCTACATTTCTTCAAATTCCCATTTGTACCAAAATGGGACGATTTTCTTTCCAAAGTTTCAAAACTATAGTTAGGACTACATATTGGGTAGAATCCATTCTAAAGGGGTTCAAAGCTATATTTAGACTATTATACTAATATATTGAACTTTGGTTCTCCTTGGTCACCAATTTTGTCTACATTTCTTCAAATTCCCATTTGTACCAAAACGCTTCCCAAAGTTTCAAAACTATAGTTAGGACAATATATTTGTTAGAATCCATTCTAAAGGGGTTCAAAGCTATATTTAGACTATTATACTAGTATATTGAACTTTGGTTACTCCTTGGTCACCAATTATGTCTACATTTCTTCAAATTCCCATTTGTACCAAAATGGGACGCTTTTCTTTCCAAAGATTCAAAACTATAGTTAGCACTATATATTGGGTAGAATCCATTCTAAAGGGGTTCAAAGCTATATTTAGACTATTATACTAATATATTGAACTTTGATTACTCCTTGGTCACCAATTATGTCTACATTTCTTCAAATTCCCATTTGTACCAAACTGGTACGATTTTCTTCCCAAAGTTTCAAAACTATAGTTAGGACTATATATTGGTTAGAATCCATTCTAAAGGGTTTCAAAGCTATATTTAGACTATTATACTAGTATATTGAACTTTGGTTACTCCTTGGTCACCAATTATGTCTACATTTCTTCAAATTCACATTTGTACCCAAACGGGACGATTTTCTTCCCAAAGTTTCAAAACTAGAGTTAGGACTATATATTGGGTAGAATCCATTCTAAAGGGGTTCAAAGCTATATTTAGACTATTATACTAATATATTGAACTTTGGTTCTCCTTGGTCACCAATTTTGTCTACATTTCTTCAAATTCCCATTTGTACCAAAACGCTTCCCAAAGTTTCAAAACTATAGTTAGGACAATATATTTGTTAGAATCCATTCTAAAGGGGTTCAAAGCTATATTTAGACTATTATACTAGTATATTGAACTTTGGTTACTCCTTGGTCACCAATTATGTCTACATTTCTTCAAATTCCCATTTGTACCAAAATGGGACGCTTTTCTTTCCAAAGTTTCAAAACTATAGTTAGCACTATATATTGGGTAGAATCCCTTCTAAAGGGGTTCAAAGCTATATTTAGACTATTATACTAATATATTGAACTTTGATTACTCCTTGGTCACCAATTTTGTCTACATTTCTTCAAATTCCAATTTGTACCAAAACGGAACGATTTTCTTCCCATAGTTTCAAAACTATAGTTAGGACTATATATTGGTTAGAATCCATTCTAAAGGGGTTCAAAGCTATATTTAAAATATTATACTAATATATTGAACTTTGGTTACTCCTTGGTCACCAATTTTGTGTACATTTCTTCAAATTCCAATTTGTACCAAAACGGGACGATTTTCTTCCCAAAGTTTCAAAACTATAGTTAGGACTATATATTGCTAAGAATCCATTCTAAAGGGGTTCAAAGCTATATTTAGACTATTATACTAATATATTGAAGTTTGGTTCTCCTTGGTCACCAATTTTGTCTACATTTCTTCAAATTCCCATTTGTACCAAAACGCTTTCCAAAGTTTCAAAACTATAGTTAGGACTATATATTGGGTAGAATCCATTCTAAAGGGGTTCAAAGCTATATTTAGACTATTATACTAGTATATTGAACTTTGGTTACTCCTTGGTCACCAATTTAGGTACATTTCTTCAAATTCCAATTTGTACCAAAACGGGACGATTTTCTTCCCAAAGTTTCAAAACAATAGTTAGGACTATATATTGCTTAGAATCCATTCTAAAGGGTTTCAAAGCTATATTTAGACTATTATACTAATATATTGAACTTTGGTTACTCCTTGGTCACCAATTTTGTGTACATTTCTTCAAATTCCAATTTGTACCAAAACGGGACGATTTTCTTCCCAAAGTTTCAAAACTATAGTTAGGACTATATATTGCTTAGAATCCATTCTAAAGGGGTTCAAAGCAATATTTAGACTATTATACTAGTATATTGAACATTGGTTACTCCTTGGTCACCAATTATGTCTACATTTCTTCAAATTCCCATTTGTACCAAAACAGAACGATTTTCTTCCCATAGTTTCAAAACTATAGTTAGGACTATATATTGGTTACAATCCCTTCTAAAGGGGTTCAAAGCTATATTTAGACTATTATACTAATATATTGAACTTTTTTTACTCCTTGGTCATAAATTTTGTGTACATTTCTTCAAATTCCCATTTGTACCAAAACGCTTCCTAAAGTTTCAAAACAATAGTTAAGACTATATATTGCTTAGAATCCATTCTAAAAGGGTTCAAAGCTATATTTAGACTATTATACTAATATATTGAACTTTGGTTACTCCTTGGTCACCAATTATGTCTACATTTCTTCAAATTCCCATTTGTACCAAAATGGGACGATTTTCTTTCCAAAGTTTCAAAACTATAGTTAGGACTACATATTGGGTAGAATCCATTCTAAAGGGGTTCAAAGCTATATTTAGACTATTATACTAATATATTGAACTTTGGTTCTCCTTGGTCACCAATTTTGTCTACATTTCTTCAAATTCCCATTTGTACCAAAACGGAACGATTTTCTTCCCATAGTTTCAAAACTATAGTTAGGACTTTATATTGGTTACAATCCCTTCTAAAGGGGTTCAAAGCTATATTTAGACTATTATACTAATATCTTGAACTTTTTTTACTCCTTGGTCACAAATTTTGTGTACATTTCTTCAAATTCCCATTTGTACCAAAACGCTTCCTAAAGTTTCAAAACAATAGTTAGGACTATATATTGCTTAGAATCCATTCTAAAAGGGTTCAAAGCTATATTTAGACTATTATACTAATATATTGAACTTTGGTTACTCCTTGGTCACCAATTATGTCTACATTTCTTCAAATTCCCATTTGTACCAAAATGGGACGATTTTCTTTCCAAAGTTTCAAAACTATAGTTAGGACTACATATTGGGTAGAATCCATTCTAAAGGGGTTCAAAGCTATATTTAGACTATTATACTAATATATTGAACTTTGGTTCTCCTTGGTCACCAATTTTGTCTACATTTCTTCAAATTCCCATTTGTACCAAAACGGAACGATTTTCTTCCCATAGTTTCAAAACTATAGTTAGCACTATATATTGGTTACAATCCCTTCTAAAGGGGTTCAAAGCTATATTTAGACTATTATACTAATATATTGAACTTTTTTTACTCCTTGGTCACAAATTTTGTGTACATTTCTTCAAATTCCCATTTGTACCAAAACGCTTCCTAAAGTTTCAAAATAATAGTTAGGACTATATATTGCTTAGAATCCATTCTAAAAGGGTTCAAAGCTATATTTAGACTATTATACTAGTATATTGAACTTTGGTTACTCCTTGGTCACCAATTATGTCTACATTTCTTCAAATTCACATTTGTACCCAAACGGGACGATTTTCTTCCCAAAGTTTCAAAACTAGAGTTAGGACTATATATTGGGTAGAATCCATTCTAAAGGGGTTCAAAGCTATATTTAGACTATTATACTAATATATTGAACTTTGGTTCTCCTTGGTCACCAATTTTGTCTACATTTCTTCAAATTCCCATTTGTACCAAAACGCTTCCCAAAGTTTCAAAACTATAGTTAGGACTATATATTGGTTACAATCCCTTCTAAAGGGGTTCAAAGCTATATTTAGACTATTATACTAATATATTGAACTTTTTTTATTCCTTGGTCACAAATTTTGTGTACATTTCTTCAAATTCCCATTTGTACCAAAACGCTTCCTAAAGTTTCAAAACAATAGTTAGGACTATATATTGCTTAGAATCCATTCTAAAAGGGTTCAAAGCTATATTTAGACTATTATACTAATATATTGAACTTTGGTTACTCCTTGGTCACTAATTATGTCTACATTTCTTCAAATTCCCATTTGTACCAAACTGGTACGATTTTCTTCCCAAAGTTTCAAAACTATAGTTAGGACTATATATTGGTTAGAATCCATTCTAAAGGGTTTCAAAGCTATATTTAGACTATTATACTAGTATATTGAACTTTGGTTACTCCTTGGTCACCAATTATGTCTACATTTCTTCAAATTCACATTTGTACCCAAACGGGACGATTTTCTTCCCAAAGTTTCAAAACTAGAGTTAGGACTATATATTGGGTAGAATCCATTCTAAAGGGGTTCAAAGCTATATTTAGACTATTATACTAATATATTGAACTTTGGTTCTCCTTGGTCACCAATTTTGTCTACATTTCTTCAAATTCCCATTTGTACCAAAACGCTTCCCAAAGTTTCAAAATTATAGTTAGGACAATATATTTGTTAGAATCCATTCTAAAGGGGTTCAAAGCTATATTTAGACTATTATACTAGTATATTGAACTTTGGTTACTCCTTGGTCACCAATTATATCTACATTTCTTCAAATTCCCGTTTGTACCAAAACGCTTCCTAAAGTTTCAAAACAATAGTTAGGACTATATATTGCTTAGAATCCATTCTAAAGGGGTTCAAAGCTATAATTAGACTATTATACTAATATATTGAACTTTTTTTACTCCTTGGTCACAAATTTTGTGTACATTTCTTCAAATTCCCATTTGTACCAAAACGCTTCCTAAAGTTTCAAAACAATAGTTTGGACTATATATTGCTTAAAATCCATTCTAAAGGGGTTCAAAGCTATATTTAGACTATTATACTAATATATTGAACTTTGGTTACTCCTTGGTCACCAATTATGTCTACATTTCTTCAAATTCCCATTTGTACCAAAACGCGACGATTTTCTTTCCAAAGTTTCAAAACTATAGTTAGGACTATATATTGGGTAAAATCCATTCTAAAGGGGTTCAAAGCTATATTTAGACTATTATACTAATATATTGAACTTTGGTTACTCCTTGGTCACCAATTTTGGTACATTTCTTCAAATTCCAATTTGTACCAAAACGGGACGATTTTCTTCCCAAAGTTTCAAAACAATAGTTAGGACTATATATTGCTTAGCATCCTTTCTAAAGGGTTTCAAAGCTATATTTAGACTATTATACTAATATATTGAACTTTGGTTACTCCTTGGTCACCAATTATGTCTACATTTCTTCAAATTCCCATTTGTACCAAAATGGGACGCTTTTCTTTCCAAAGTTTCAAAACTATAGTTAGCACTATATATTGGGTAGAATCCATTCTAAAGGGGTTCAAAGCTATATTTAGACTATTATACTAATATATTGAACTTTGATTACTCCTTGGTCACCAATTTTGTCTACATTTCTTCAAATTCCAATTTGTACCAAAACGGGACGATTTTCTTCCCAAAGTTTCAAAACTATAGTTAGGACTATATATTGCTTAGAATCCATTCTAAAGGGGTTCAAAGCTATATTTAGACTATTATACTAATATGTTGAAGTTTGGTTCTCCTTGGTCACCAATTTTGTCTACATTTCTTCAAATTCCCATTTGTACCAAAACGCTTTCCAAAGTTTCAAAACTATAGTTAGGACTATATATTGGGTAGAATCCATTCTAAAGGGGTTCAAAGCTATATTTAGACTATTATACTAGTATATTGAACTTTGGTTACTCCTTGGTCACCAATTATGTCTACATTTCTTCAAATTCACATTTGTACCCAAACGCGACGATTTTCTTCCTAAAGTTTCAAAACTATAGTTAGGACTATATATTGCTTAGAAACCATTCTAAAGGGGTTCAAAGCTATATTTAGACTATTATACCAATATTTTGAACTTTGGTTACTCCTTGGTCACCAATTTTTTGTAAATTTCTTCAAATTCCAATTTGTACCAAAACGGGACGATTTTCTTCCCATAGTTTCAAAACTATAGTTAGGACTATATATTGGTTACAATCCCTTCTAAAGGGGTTCAAACCTATATTTAGACTATTATACTAATATTTTGAACTTTGGTTACTCCTTGGTCACCAATTTTTTGTACATTTCTTCAAATTCCAATTTGTACCAAAACAGGACGATTTTCTTCCAAAAGTTTCAAAACTATAGTTAGGACTATATATTGGGTAGAATCCATTCTAAAGGGGTTCAAAGCTATATTTAGACTATTATACTAGTATATTGAAATTTGGTTACTCCTTGGTCACCAATTATGTCTACATTTCTTCAAATTCACATTTGTACCCAAACGGGACGATTTTCTTCCCAAAGTTTCAAAACTATAGTTAGGACAATATATTAGTTAGAATCCATTCTAAAGGGGTTCAAAGCTATATTTTGACTATTATACTAATATATTGAACTTTTTTTACTCCTTGGTCATTAAATTTGTCTACATTTCTTCAAATTCCCATTTGTAACAAAACGGTACGATTTTCTTCCCAAAGTTTCGAAACTATAGTTAGGACTATATATTGGGTAGAATCCATTCTAAAGGGGTTCAAAGCTATATTTAGACTATTATACTAGTATATTGAACATTGGTTACTCCTTGGTCACCAATTATGTCTACATTTCTTCAAATTCCCATTTGTACCAAAACGGAACGATTTTCTTCCCATAATTTCAAAACTATAGTTAGGACTATATATTGGTTACAATCCCTTCTAAAGGGGTTCAAAGCTATATTTAGACTATTATACTAATATATTGAACTTTTTTTACTCCTTGGTCACAAATTTTGTGTACATTTCTTCAAATTCCCATTTGTACCAAAACGCTTCCTAAAGTTTCAAAACAATAGTTAGGACTATATATTGCTTAGAATCCATTCTAAAGGGGTTCAAAGCTATATTTAGACTATTATACTAATATATTGAACTTTGGTTACTCCTTGGTCACCAATTATGTCTACATTTCTTCAAATTCCCATTTGTACCAAAATGGGACGATTTTCTTTCCAAAGTTTCAAAACTATAGTTAGGACTATATATTGGGTAGAATCCATTCTAAAGGGGTTCAAAGCTATATTTAGACTATTATACTAATATATTGAACTTTGGTTCTCCTTGGTCACCAATTTTGTCTACATTTCTTGAAATTCCCATTTGTACCAAAACGCTTCCCAAAGTTTCAAAACTATAGTTAGGACAATATATTTGTTAGAATCCATTCTAAAGGGGTTCAAAGCTATATTTAGACTATTATATTAGTATATTGAACTTTGGTTACTCCTTGGTCACCAATTATGTCTACATTTCTTCAAATTCCCATTTGTACCAAACTGGTACGATTTTCTTCCCAAAGTTTCAAAACTATAGTTAGGACTATATATTGGTTAGAATCCATTCTAAAGGGTTTCAAAGCTATATTTAGACTATTATACTAGTATATTGAACTTTGGTTACTCCTTGGTCACCAATTATGTCTACATTTCTTCAAATTCACATTTGTACCCAAACGGGACGATTTTCTTCCCAAAGTTTCAAAACTAGAGTTAGGACTATATATTGGGTAGAATCCATTCTAAAGGGGTTCAAAGCTATATTTAGACTATTATACTAATATATTGAACTTTGGTTCTCCTTGGTCACCAATTTTGTCTACATTTCTTCAAATTCCCATTTGTACCAAAACGCTTCCCAAAGTTTCAAAACTATAGTTAGGACAATATATTTGTTAGAATCCATTCTAAAGGGGTTCAAAGCTATATTTAGACTATTATACTAGTATATTGAATTTTGGTTACTCCTTGGTCACCAATTATGTCTACATTTCTTCAAATTCCCGTTTGTACCAAAACGCTTCCTAAAGTTTCAAAACAATAGTTAGGACTATATATTGCTTAGAATCCATTCTAAAGGGGTTCAAAGCTATAATTAGACTATTATACTAATATATTGAACTTTTTTTACTCCTTGGTCACAAATTTTGTGTACATTTCTTCAAATTCCCATTTGTACCAAAACGCTTCCTAAAGTTTCAAAACAATAGTTTGGACTATATATTGCTTAAAATCCATTCTAAAGGGGTTCAAAGCTATATTTAGACTATTATACTAATATATTGAACTTTGGTTACTCCTTGGTCACCAATTATGTCTACATTTCTTCAAATTCCCATTTGTACCAAAACGGGACGATTTTCTTTCCAAAGTTTCAAAACTATAGTTAGGACTATATATTGGGTAAAATCCATTCTAAAGGGGTTCAAAGCTATATTTAGACTATTATACTAATATATTGAACTTTGGTTACTCCTTGGTCACCAATTTTGGTTCATTTCTTCAAATTCCAATTTGTACCAAAACGGGACGATTTTCTTCCCAAAGTTTCAAAACAATAGTTAGGACTATATATTGCTTAGAATCCATTCTAAAGGGTTTCAAAGCTATATTTAGACTATTATACTAATATATTGAACTTTGGTTACTCCTTGGTCACCAATTATGTCTACATTTCTTCAAATTCCCATTTGTACCAAAATGGGACGCTTTTCTTTCCAAAGTTTCAAAACTATAGTTAGCACTATATATTGGGTAGAATCCATTCTAAAGGGGTTCAAAGCTATATTTAGACTATTATACTAATATATTGAACTTTGATTACTCCTTGGTCACCAATTTTGTCTACATTTCTTCAAATTCCAATTTGTACCAAAACGGGACGATTTTCTTCCCAAAGTTTCAAAACTATAGTTAGGACTATATTTTGCTTAGAATCCATTCTAAAGGGGTTCAAAGCTATATTTAGACTATTATACTAGTATATTGAACTTTGGTTACTCCTTGGTCACCAATTATGTCTACATTTCTTCAAATTCACATTTGTACCCAAAAGGGACGATTTTCTTCCCAAAGTTTCAAAACTATAGTTAGGACAATATATTAGTTAGAATCCATTCTAAAGGGGTTCAAAGCTATATTTAGACTATTATACTAATATATTGAACTTTGGTTACTCCTTGGTCACCAATTATGTCTACATTTCTTCAAATTCCCATTTGTACCAAAATGGGACGCTTTTCTTTCCAAATTTTCAAAACTATAGTTAGGACTATATATTGGGTAGAATCCATTCTAAAGGGGTTCAAAGCTATATTTAGACTATTATACTAATATATTGAACTTTGGTTACTCCTTGGTCTCAAACTTTGTGTACATTTCTTCAAATTCCCTTTTGTACCAAAACGCTTCCTAAAGTTTCAAAACAATAGTTTGGACTATATATTGCTTAGAATCCCTTCTAAAGGGGTTCAAAGCTATATTTAGACTATTATATTAATATATTGAACTTTGGTTACTCCTTGGTCACCAATTATGTCTACATTTCTTCAAATTCCCATTTGTACCAAAACGCTTCCTAAAGTTTCAAAACAATAGTTTGGACTATATATTGCTTAGAATCCATTCTAAAGGGGTTCAAAGCTATATTTAGACTATTATACTAATATATTGAACTTTGGTTACTCCTTGGTCACCAATTTTGTGTACATTTCTTCAAATTCCCATTTGTACCAAAACGGAACGATTTTCTTCCCATAGTTTCAAAACTATCGTTAGGACTATATATTGGTTAGAATCCCTTCTAAAGGGGTTCAAAGCTATATTTAGACTATTATACTAATATATTGAACTTTGGTTACTCCTTGGTCACCAATTTTGTGTACATTTCTTCAAATTCCAATTTGTACCAAAACAGGACGATTTTCTTCCCAAAGTTTCAAAACTATAGTTAGGACTATATATTGCTTAGAATCCATTCTAAAGGGGTTCAAAGCTATATTTAGACTATTTTACTAATATATTGAACTTTGGTTACTCCTTGGTCACCAATTTTGTGTACATTTCTTCAAATTCCAATTTGTACCAAAACGGGACGATTTTCTTCCCAAAGTTTCAAAACTATAGTTAGGACTATATATTGGGTAGAATCCATTCTAAAGGGGTTCAAAGCTATATTTAGACTATTATACTAGTATATTGAACTTTGGTTACTCCTTGGTCACCAATTATGTCTACATTTCTTCAAATTCCCATTTGTACCAAACTGGTACGATTTTCTTCCCAAAGTTTCAAAACTATAGTTAGGACTATATATTGGTTAGAATCTATTCTAAAGGGTTTCAAAGCTATATTTAGACTATTATACTAGTATATTGAACTTTGGTTACTCCTTGGTCACCAATTATGTCTACATTTCTTCAAATTCACATTTGTACCCAAACGGGACGATTTTCTTCCCAAAGTTTCAAAACTAGAGTTAGGACTATATATTGGGTAGAATCCATTCTAAAGGGGTTCAAAGCTATATTTAGACTATTATACTAATATATTGAACTTTGGTTCTCCTTGGTCACCAATTTTGTCTACATTTCTTCAAATTCCCATTTGTACCAAAACGCTTCCCAAAGTTTCAAAACTATAGTTAGGACAATATATTTGTTAGAATCCATTCTAAAGGGGTTCAAAGCTATATTTAGACTATTATACTAGTATATTGAACTTTGGTTACTCCTTGGTCACCAATTATGTCTACATTTCTTCAAATTCCCGTTTGTACCAAAACGATTCCTAAAGTTTCAAAACAATAGTTAGGACTATATATTGCTTAGAATCCATTCTAAAGGGGTTCAAAGCTATAATTAGACTATTATACTAATATATTGAACTTTTTTTACTCCTTGGTCACAAATTTTGTGTACATTTCTTCAAATTCCCATTTGTACCAAAACGCTTCCTAAAGTTTCAAAACAATAGTTTGGACTATATATTGCTTAAAATCCATTCTAAAGGGGTTCAAAGCTATATTTAGACTATTATACTAATATATTGAACTTTGGTTACTCCTTGGTCACCAATTATGTCTACATTTCTTCAAATTCACATTTGTACCCAAACGGGACGATTTTCTTCCCAAAGTTTCAAAACTATAGTTAGGACAATATATTAGTTAGAATCCATTCTAAAGGGGTTCAAAGCTATATTTAGACTATTATACTAATATATTGAACTTTGGTTACTCCTTGGTCACCAATTATGTCTACATTTCTTCAAATTCCCATTTGTACCAAAATGGGACGCTTTTCTTTCCAAATTTTCAAAACTATAGTTAGGACTATATATTGGGTAGAATCCATTCTAAAGGGGTTCAAAGCTATATTTAGACTATTATACTAATATATTGAACTTTGGTTACTCCTTGGTCTCAAACTTTGTGTACATTTCTTCAAATTCCCATTTGTACCAAAACGCTTCCTAAAGTTTCAAAACAATAGTTTGGACTATATATTGCTTAGAATCCCTTCTAAAGGGGTTCAAAGCTATATTTAGACTATTATATTAATATATTGAACTTTGGTTACTCCTTGGTCACCAATTATGTCTACATTTCTTCAAATTCCCATTTGTACCAAAACGCTTCCTAAAGTTTCAAAACAATAGTTTGGACTATATATTGCTTAGAATCCATTCTAAAGGGGTTCAAAGCTATATTTAGACTATTATACTAATATATTGAACTTTGGTTACTCCTTGGTCACCAATTTTGTGTACATTTCTTCAAATTCCCATTTGTACCAAAACGGAACGATTTTCTTCCCATAGTTTCAAAACTATAGTTAGGACTATATATTGGTTAGAATCCCTTCTAAAGGGGTTCAAAGCTATATTTAGACTATTATACTAATATATTGAACTTTGGTTACTCCTTGGTCACCAATTTTGTGTACATTTCTTCAAATTCCAATTTGTACCAAAACAGGACGATTTTCTTCCCAAAGTTTCAAAACTATAGTTAGGACTATATATTGCTTAGAATCCATTCTAAAGGGGTTCAAAGCTATATTTAGACTATTTTACTAATATATTGAACTTTGGTTACTCCTTGGTCACCAATTTTGTGTACATTTCTTCAAATTCCAATTTGTACCAAAACGGGACGATTTTCTTCCCAAAGTTTCAAAACTATAGTTAGGACTATATATTGGGTAGAATCCATTCTAAAGGGGTTCAAAGCTATATTTAGACTATTATACTAGTATATTGAACTTTGGTTACTCCTTGGTCACCAATTATGTCTACATTTCTTCAAATTCCCATTTGTACCAAACTGGTACGATTTTCTTCCCAAAGTTTCAAAACTATAGTTAGGACTATATATTGGTTAGAATCCATTCTAAAGGGTTTCAAAGCTATATTTAGACTATTATACTAGTATATTGAACTTTGGTTACTCCTTGGTCACCAATTATGTCTACATTTCTTCAAATTCACATTTGTACCCAAACGGGACGATTTTCTTCCCAAAGTTTCAAAACTAGAGTTAGGACTATATATTGGGTAGAATCCATTCTAAAGGGGTTCAAAGCTATATTTAGACTATTATACTAATATATTGAACTTTGGTTCTCCTTGGTCACCAATTATGTCTACATTTCTTCAAATTCCCATTTGTACCAAAACGGGACGATTTTCTTTCCAAAGTTTCAAAACTATAGTTAGGACTATATATTGGGTAAAATCCATTCTAAAGGGGTTCAAAGCTATATTTAGACTATTATACTAATATATTGAACTTTGGTTACTCCTTGGTCACCAATTTTGGTACATTTCTTCAAATTCCAATTTGTACCAAAACGGGACGATTTTCTTCCCAAAGTTTCAAAACAATAGTTAGGACTATATATTGCTTAGAATCCATTCTAAAGGGTTTCAAAGCTATATTTAGACTATTATACTAATATATTGAACTTTGGTTACTCCTTGGTCACCAATTATGTCTACATTTCTTCAAATTCCCATTTGTACCAAAATGGGACGCTTTTCTTTCCAAAGTTTCAAAACTATAGTTAGCACTATATATTGGGTAGAATCCATTCTAAAGGGGTTCAAAGCTATATTTAGACTATTATACTAATATATTGAACTTTGATTACTCCTTGGTCACCAATTTTGTCTACATTTCTTCAAATTCCAATTTGTACCAAAACGGGACGATTTTCTTCCCAAAGTTTCAAAACTATAGTTAGGACTATATATTGCTTAGAATCCATTCTAAAGGGGTTCAAAGCTATATTTAGACTATTATACTAATATGTTGAAGTTTGGTTCTCCTTGGTCACCAATTTTGTCTACATTTCTTCAAATTCCCATTTGTACCAAAACGCTTTCCAAAGTTTCAAAACTATAGTTAGGACTATATATTGGGTAGAATCCATTCTAAAGGGGTTCAAAGCTATATTTAGACTATTATACTAATATATTGAACTTTGGTTACTCCTTGGTCACCAATTATGTCTACATTTCTTCAAATTCCCATTTGTACCAAAACGGGACGATTTTCTTTCCAAAGTTTCAAAACTATAGTTAGGACTATATATTGGGTAAAATCCATTCTAAAGGGGTTCAAAGCTATATTTAGACTATTATACTAATATATTGAAATTTGGTTACTCCTTGGTCACCAATTTTGGTACATTTCTTCAAATTCCAATTTGTACCAAAACGGGACGATTTTCTTCCCAAAGTTTCAAAACAATAGTTAGGACTATATATTGCTTAGAATCCATTCTAAAGGGTTTCAAAGCTATATTTAGACTATTATACTAATATATTGAACTTTGGTTACTCCTTGGTCACCAATTATGTCTACATTTCTTCAAATTCCCATTTGTACTAAAATGGGACGCTTTTCTTTCCAAAGTTTCAAAACTATAGTTAGCACTATATATTGGGTAGAATCCATTCTAAAGGGCTATTATACTAGTATATTTAACTTTGGTTACTCCTTGGTCACCAATTATGTCTACATTTCTTCAAATTCCCATTTGTACCAAAACGCTTCCCAAAGTTTCAAAACTATAGTTAGGACTATATATTGGTTACAATCCCTTCTAAAGGGGTTCAAAGCTATATTTAGACTATTATACTAATATTTTGAACTTTGGTTACTCCTTGGTCACCAATTTTTTGTACATTTCTTCAAATTCCAATTTGTACCAAAACGGGACGATTTTCTTCCAAAAGTTTCAAAACTATATTTAGACTATTATACTAATATATTGAACTTTGGTTCTCCTTGGTCACCAATTTTGTCTACATTTCTTCAAATTCCCATTTGTACCAAAACGCTTCCCAAAGTTTCAAAACTATAGTTAGGACTATATATTGGGTAGAATCCATTCTAAAGGGGTTCAAAGCTATATTTAGACTATTATACTAGTATATTGAACTTTGGTTACTCCTTGGTCACCAATTATGTCTACATTTCTTCAAATTCACATTTGTACCCAAACACGACAATTTTCTTCCCAAAGTTTCAAAACTATAGTTAGGACTATATATTGGGTAGAATCCATTCTAAAGGGGTTCAAAGCTATATTTAGACTATTATACTAGTATATTGAACTTTGGTTACTCCTTGGTCACCAATTATGTCTACATTTCTTCAAATTCACATTTGTACCCAAACGGGACGATTTTCTTCCCAAAGTTTCAAAACTATAGTTAGGACAATATATTAGTTAGAATCCATTATAAAGGGGTTCAAAGCTATATTTTGACTATTATACTAATATATTGAACTTTGGTTACTCCTTGGTCATTAAATTTGTCTACATTTCTTCAAATTCCCATTTGTAACAAAACGGTACGATTTTCTTCCCAAAGTTTCGAAACTATAGTTAGGACTATATATTGGGTAGAATCCATTCTAAAGGGGTTCAAAGCTATATTTAGACTATTATACTAGTATATTGAACATTGGTTACTCCTTGGTCACCAATTATGTCTACATTTCTTCAAATTCCCATTTGTACCAAAACGGAACGATTTTCTTCCCATAATTTCAAAACTATAGTTAGGACTATATATTGGTTACAATCCCTTCTAAAGGGGTTCAAAGCTATATTTAGACTATTATACTAATATATTGAACTTTTTTTACTCCTTGGTCACAAATTTTGTGTACATTTCTTCAAATTCCCATTTGTACCAAAACGCTTCCTAAAGTTTCAAAACAATAGTTAGGACTATATATTGCTTAGAATCCATTCTAAAGGGGTTCAAAGCTATATTTAGACTATTATACTAATATATTGAACTTTGGTTACTCCTTGGTCACCAATTATGTCTACATTTCTTCAAATTCCCATTTGTACCAAAATGGGACGATTTTCTTTCCAAAGTTTCAAAACTATAGTTAGGACTACATATTGGGTAGAATCCATTCTAAAGGGGTTCAAAGCTATATTTAGACTATTATACTAATATATTGAACTTTGGTTCTCCTTGGTCACCAATTTTGTCTACATTTCTTCAAATTCCCATTTGTACCAAAACGCTTCCCAAAGTTTCAAAACTTTAGTTAGGACAATATATTTGTTAGAATCCATTCTAAAGGGGTTCAAAGCTATATTTAGACTATTATATTAGTATATTGAACTTTGGTTACTCCTTGGTCACCAATTATGTCTACATTTCTTCAAATTCCCATTTGTACCAAAATGGGACGCTTTTCTTTCAAAAGTTTCAAAACTATAGTTAGGACTATATATTGCTTAGAATCCATTCTAAAGGGGTTCAAAGCTATATTTAGACTATTATACTAATATGTTGAAGTTTGGTTCTCCTTGGTCACCAATTTTGTCTACATTTCTTCAAATTCCCATTTGTACCAAAACGCTTTCCAAAGTTTCAAAACTATAGTTAGGACTATATATTGGGTAGAATCCATTCTAAAGGGGTTCAAAGCTATATTTAGACTATTATACTAGTATATTGAACTTTGGTTACTCCTTGGTCACCAATTATGTCTACATTTCTTCAAATTCACATTTGTACCCAAACGGGACGATTTTCTTCCCAAAGTTTCAAAACTAGAGTTAGGACTATATATTGGGTAGAATCCATTCTAAAGGGGTTCAAAGCTATATTTAGACTATTATACTAATATATTGAACTTTGGTTCTCCTTGGTCACCAATTATGTCTACATTTCTTCAAATTCCCATTTGTACCAAAACGGGACGATTTTCTTTCCAAAGTTTCAAAACTATAGTTAGGACTATATATTGGGTAAAATCCATTCTAAAGGGGTTCAAAGCTATATTTAGACTTTTATACTAATATATTGAACTTTGGTTACTCCTTGGTCACCAATTTTGGTACATTTCTTCAAATTCCAATTTGTACCAAAACGGGACGATTTTCTTCCCAAAGTTTCAAAACTATAGTTAGGACTATATATTGGTTACAATCCCTTCTAAAGGGGTTCAAAGCTATATTTAGACTATTATACTAATATATTGAACTTTTTTTACTCCTTGGTCACAAATTTTGTGTACATTTCTTCAAATTCCCATTTGTACCAAAACGCTTCCTAAAGTTTCAAAACAATAGTTAGGACTATATATTGCTTAGAATCCATTCTAAAGGGGTTCAAAGCTATATTTAGACTATTATACTAATATATTGAACTTTGGTTACTCCTTGGTCACCAATTATGTCTACATTTCTTCAAATTCCCATTTGTACCAAAATGGGACGATTTTCTTTCCAAAGTTTCAAAACTATAGTTAGGACTACATATTGGGTAGAATCCATTCTAAAGGGGTTCAAAGCTATATTTAGACTATTATACTAATATATTGAACTTTGGTTCTCCTTGGTCACCAATTTTGTCTACATTTCTTCAAATTCCCATTTGTACCAAAACGCTTCCCAAAGTTTCAAAACTTTAGTTAGGACAATATATTTGTTAGAATCCATTCTAAAGGGGTTCAAAGCTATATTTAGACTATTATATTAGTATATTGAACTTTGGTTACTCCTTGGTCACCAATTATGTCTACATTTCTTCAAATTCCCATTTGTACCAAAATGGGACGCTTTTCTTTCAAAAGTTTCAAAACTATAGTTAGGACTATATATTGCTTAGAATCCATTCTAAAGGGGTTCAAAGCTATATTTAGACTATTATACTAATATGTTGAAGTTTGGTTCTCCTTGGTCACCAATTTTGTCTACATTTCTTCAAATTCCCATTTGTACCAAAACGCTTTCCAAAGTTTCAAAACTATAGTTAGGACTATATATTGGGTAGAATCCATTCTAAAGGGGTTCAAAGCTATATTTAGACTATTATACTAGTATATTGAACTTTGGTTACTCCTTGGTCACCAATTATGTCTACATTTCTTCAAATTCACATTTGTACCCAAACGGGACGATTTTCTTCCCAAAGTTTCAAAACTAGAGTTAGGACTATATATTGGGTAGAATCCATTCTAAAGGGGTTCAAAGCTATATTTAGACTATTATACTAATATATTGAACTTTGGTTCTCCTTGGTCACCAATTATGTCTACATTTCTTCAAATTCCCATTTGTACCAAAACGGGACGATTTTCTTTCCAAAGTTTCAAAACTATAGTTAGGACTATATATTGGTTAGAATCCATTCTAAAGGGTTTCAAAGCTATATTTAGACTATTATACTAGTATATTGAACTTTGGTTACTCCTTGGTCACCAATTATGTCTACATTTCTTCAAATTCACATTTGTACCCAAACGGGACGATTTTCTTCCCAAAGTTTCAAAACTAGAGTTAGGACTATATATTGGGTAGAATCCATTCTAAAGGGGTTCAAAGCTATATTTAGACTATTATACTAATATATTGAACTTTGGTTCTCCTTGGTCACCAATTATGTCTACATTTCTTCAAATTCCCATTTGTACCAAAACGGGACGATTTTCTTTCCAAAGTTTCAAAACTATAGTTAGGACTATATATTGGGTAAAATCCATTCTAAAGGGGTTCAAAGCTATATTTAGACTATTATACTAATATATTGAACTTTGGTTACTCCTTGGTCACCAATTTTGGTACATTTCTTCAAATTCCAATTTGTACCAAAACGGGACGATTTTCTTCCCAAAGTTTCAAAACAATAGTTAGGACTATATATTGCTTAGAATCCATTCTAAAGGGTTTCAAAGCTATATTTAGACTATTATACTAATATATTGAACTTTGGTTACTCCTTGGTCACCAATTATGTCTACATTTCTTCAAATTCCCATTTGTACCAAAATGGGACGCTTTTCTTTCCAAAGTTTCAAAACTATAGTTAGCACTATATATTGGGTAGAATCCATTCTAAAGGGGTTCAAAGCTATATTTAGACTATTATACTAATATATTGAACTTTGATTACTCCTTGGTCACCAATTTTGTCTACATTTCTTCAAATTCCAATTTGTACCAAAACGGGACGATTTTCTTCCCAAAGTTTCAAAACTATAGTTAGGACTATATATTGCTTAGAATCCATTCTAAAGGGGTTCAAAGCTATATTTAGACTATTATACTAATATGTTGAAGTTTGGTTCTCCTTGGTCACCAATTTTGTCTACATTTCTTCAAATTCCCATTTGTACCAAAACGCTTTCCAAAGTTTCAAAACTATAGTTAGGACTATATATTGGGTAGAATCCATTCTAAAGGGGTTCAAAGCTATATTTAGACTATTATACTAATATATTGAACTTTGGTTACTCCTTGGTCACCAATTATGTCTACATTTCTTCAAATTCCCATTTGTACCAAAACGGGACGATTTTCTTTCCAAAGTTTCAAAACTATAGTTAGGACTATATATTGGGTAAAATCCATTCTAAAGGGGTTCAAAGCTATATTTAGACTATTATACTAATATATTGAACTTTGGTTACTCCTTGGTCACCAATTTTGGTACATTTCTTCAAATTCCAATTTGTACCAAAACGGGACGATTTTCTTCCCAAAGTTTCAAAACAATAGTTAGGACTATATATTGCTTAGAATCCATTCTAAAGGGTTTCAAAGCTATATTTAGACTATTATACTAATATATTGAACTTTGGTTACTCCTTGGTCACCAATTATGTCTACATTTCTTCAAATTCCCATTTGTACTAAAATGGGACGCTTTTCTTTCCAAAGTTTCAAAACTATAGTTAGCACTATATATTGGGTAGAATCCATTCTAAAGGGCTATTATACTAGTATATTTAACTTTGGTTACTCCTTGGTCACCAATTATGTCTACATTTCTTCAAATTCCCATTTGTACCAAAACGCTTCCCAAAGTTTCAAAACTATAGTTAGGACTATATATTGGTTACAATCCCTTCTAAAGGGGTTCAAAGCTATATTTAGACTATTATACTAATATTTTGAACTTTGGTTACTCCTTGGTCACCAATTTTTTGTACATTTCTTCAAATTCCAATTTGTACCAAAACGGGACGATTTTCTTCCAAAAGTTTCAAAACTATATTTAGACTATTATACTAATATATTGAACTTTGGTTCTCCTTGGTCACCAATTTTGTCTACATTTCTTCAAATTCCCATTTGTACCAAAACGCTTCCCAAAGTTTCAAAACTATAGTTAGGACTATATATTGGGTAGAATCCATTCTAAAGGGGTTCAAAGCTATATTTAGACTATTATACTAGTATATTGAACTTTGGTTACTCCTTGGTCACCAATTATGTCTACATTTCTTCAAATTCACATTTGTACCCAAACACGACAATTTTCTTCCCAAAGTTTCAAAACTATAGTTAGGACTATATATTGGGTAGAATCCATTCTAAAGGGGTTCAAAGCTATATTTAGACTATTATACTAGTATATTGAACTTTGGTTACTCCTTGGTCACCAATTATGTCTACATTTCTTCAAATTCACATTTGTACCCAAACGGGACGATTTTCTTCCCAAAGTTTCAAAACTATAGTTAGGACAATATATTAGTTAGAATCCATTATAAAGGGGTTCAAAGCTATATTTTGACTATTATACTAATATATTGAACTTTGGTTACTCCTTGGTCATTAAATTTGTCTACATTTCTTCAAATTCCCATTTGTAACAAAACGGTACGATTTTCTTCCCAAAGTTTCGAAACTATAGTTAGGACTATATATTGGGTAGAATCCATTCTAAAGGGGTTCAAAGCTATATTTAGACTATTATACTAGTATATTGAACATTGGTTACTCCTTGGTCACCAATTATGTCTACATTTCTTCAAATTCCCATTTGTACCAAAACGGAACGATTTTCTTCCCATAATTTCAAAACTATAGTTAGGACTATATATTGGTTACAATCCCTTCTAAAGGGGTTCAAAGCTATATTTAGACTATTATACTAATATATTGAACTTTTTTTACTCCTTGGTCACAAATTTTGTGTACATTTCTTCAAATTCCCATTTGTACCAAAACGCTTCCTAAAGTTTCAAAACAATAGTTAGGACTATATATTGCTTAGAATCCATTCTAAAGGGGTTCAAAGCTATATTTAGACTATTATACTAATATATTGAACTTTGGTTACTCCTTGGTCACCAATTATGTCTACATTTCTTCAAATTCCCATTTGTACCAAAATGGGACGATTTTCTTTCCAAAGTTTCAAAACTATAGTTAGGACTACATATTGGGTAGAATCCATTCTAAAGGGGTTCAAAGCTATATTTAGACTATTATACTAATATATTGAACTTTGGTTCTCCTTGGTCACCAATTTTGTCTACATTTCTTCAAATTCCCATTTGTACCAAAACGCTTCCCAAAGTTTCAAAACTTTAGTTAGGACAATATATTTGTTAGAATCCATTCTAAAGGGGTTCAAAGCTATATTTAGACTATTATATTAGTATATTGAACTTTGGTTACTCCTTGGTCACCAATTATGTCTACATTTCTTCAAATTCCCATTTGTACCAAAATGGGACGCTTTTCTTTCAAAAGTTTCAAAACTATTGTTAGGACTATATATTGCTTAGAATCCATTCTAAAGGGGTTCAAAGCTATATTTAGACTATTATACTAATATGTTGAAGTTTGGTTCTCCTTGGTCACCAATTTTGTCTACATTTCTTCAAATTCCCATTTGTACCAAAACGCTTTCCAAAGTTTCAAAACTATAGTTAGGACTATATATTGGGTAGAATCCATTCTAAAGGGGTTCAAAGCTATATTTAGACTATTATACTAGTATATTGAACTTTGGTTACTCCTTGGTCACCAATTATGTCTACATTTCTTCAAATTCACATTTGTACCCAAACGCGACGATTTTCTTCCTAAAGTTTCAAAACTATAGTTAGGACTATATATTGGGTAGAATCCATTCTAAAGGGGTTCAAAGCTATATTTAGACTATTATACTAGTATATTGAACTTTGGTTACTCCTTGGTCACCAATTATGTCTACATTTCTTCAAATTCACATTTGTACCCAAACGACACGATTTTCTTCCCAAAGTTTCAAAACTATAGTTAGGACAATATATTGGTTAGAATCCATTCTAAAGGGGTTCAAAGCGATATTTAAACTATTATACTAATATATTGAACTTTGGTTACTCCTTGGTCACCAATTTTGTGTACATTTCTTCAAATTCCAATTTGTACCAAAACGGGACGAATTTCTTCCCAAAGTTTCAAAACTATAGTTAGGACTATATATTGCTTAGAATCCATTCTAAAGGGGTTCAAAGCTATATTTAGACTATTATACTAATATTTTGAACTTTGGTTACTCCTTGGACACCAATTTTTTGTACATTTCTTCAAATTCCAATTTGTACCAAAACGGGACGATTTTCTTCCCATAGTTTCAAAACTATAGTTAGGACTATATATTGGTTACAATCCCTTCTAAAGGGGTTCAAAGCTATATTTAGACTATTATACTAATATTTTGAACTTTGGTTACTCCTTGGTCACCAATTTTTTGTACATTTCTTCAAATTCCAATTTGTACCAAAACGGGACGATTTTCTTCCAAAAGTTTCAAAACTATAGTTAGGACTATATATTGCTTAGAATCCATTCTAAAGGGGTTCAAAGCTATATTTAGACTATTATACTAATATATTGAACTTTGGTTCTCCTTGGTCACCAATTTTGTCTACATTTCTTCAAATTCCCATTTGTACCAAAACGCTTCCCAAAGTTTCAAAACTATAGTTAGGATTTCTTCCAAAAGTTTCAAAACTATAGTTAGGACTATATATTGCTTAGAATCCATTCTAAAGGGGTTCAAAGCTATATTTAGACTATTATACTAATATATTGAACTTTGGTTCTCCTTGGTCACCAATTTTGTCTACATTTCTTCAAATTCCCATTTGTACCAAAACGCTTCCCAAAGTTTCAAAACTATAGTTAGGACTATATATTGGGTAGAATCCATTCTAAAGGGGTTCAAAGCTATATTTAGACTATTATACTAGTATATTGAACTTTGGTTACTCCTTGGTCACCAATTATGTCTACATTTCTTCAAATTCACATTTGTACCCAAACGCGACAATTTTCTTCCCAAAGTTTCAAAACTATAGTTAGGACTATATATTGGGTAGAATCCATTCTAAAGGGGTTCAAAGCTATATTTAGACTATTATACTAGTATATTGAACTTTGGTTACTCCTTGGTCACCAATTATGTCTACATTTCTTCAAATTCACATTTGTACCCAAACGGGACGATTTTCTTCCCAAAGTTTCAAAACTATAGTTAGGACAATATATTAGTTAGAATCCATTATAAAGGGGTTCAAAGCTATATTTTGACTATTATACTAATATATTGAACTTTGGTTACTCCTTGGTCATTAAATTTGTCTACATTTCTTCAAATTCCCATTTGTAACAAAACGGTACGATTTTCTTCCCAAAGTTTCGAAACTATAGTTAGGACTATATATTGGGTAGAATCCATTCTAAAGGGGTTCAAAGCTATATTTAGACTATTATACTAGTATATTGAACATTGGTTACTCCTTGGTCACCAATTATGTCTACATTTCTTCAAATTCCCATTTGTACCAAAACGGAACGATTTTCTTCCCATAATTTCAAAACTATAGTTAGGACTATATATTGGTTACAATCCCTTCTAAAGGGGTTCAAAGCTATATTTAGACTATTATACTAATATATTGAACTTTTTTTACTCCTTGGTCACAAATTTTGTGTACATTTCTTCAAATTCCCATTTGTACCAAAACGCTTCCTAAAGTTTCAAAACAATAGTTAGGACTATATATTGCTTAGAATCCATTCTAAAGGGGTTCAAAGCTATATTTAGACTATTATACTAATATATTGAACTTTGGTTACTCCTTGGTCACCAATTATGTCTACATTTCTTCAAATTCCCATTTGTACCAAAATGGGACGATTTTCTTTCCAAAGTTTCAAAACTATAGTTAGGACTACATATTGGGTAGAATCCATTCTAAAGGGGTTCAAAGCTATATTTAGACTATTATACTAATATATTGAACTTTGGTTCTCCTTGGTCACCAATTTTGTCTACATTTCTTCAAATTCCCATTTGTACCAAAACGCTTCCCAAAGTTTCAAAACTATAGTTAGGACAATATATTTGTTAGAATCCATTCTAAAGGGGTTCAAAGCTATATTTAGACTATTATATTAGTATATTGAACTTTGGTTACTCCTTGGTCACCAATTATGTCTACATTTCTTCAAATTCCCATTTGTACCAAAATGGGACGCTTTTCTTTCCAAAGTTTCAAAACTATAGTTAGCACTATATATTGGGTAGAATCCATTCTAAAGGGGTTCAAAGCTATATTTAGACTATTATACTAATATATTGAACTTTGATTACTCCTTGGTCACCAATTTTGTCTACATTTCTTCAAATTCCAATTTGTACCAAAACGGGACGATTTTCTTCCCAAAGTTTCAAAACTATAGTTAGGACTATATATTGCTTAGAATCCATTCTAAAGGGGTTCAAAGCTATATTTAGACTATTATACTAATATGTTGAAGTTTGGTTCTCCTTGGTCACCAATTTTGTCTACATTTCTTCAAATTCCCATTTGTACCCAAACGGGACGATTTTCTTCCCAAAGTTTCAAAACTATAGTTAGGACAATATATTAGTTAGAATCCCTTCTAAAGGGGTTCAAAGCTATATTTACACTATTATACTAATATATTGAACTTTGGTTACTCCTTGGTCACCAAATTTGTGTACATTTCTTCAAATTCCAATTTGTACCAAAACGGGACGATTTTCTTCCCAAAGTTTCAAAACTATAGGTAGGACTATATATTGCTTAGAATCCATTCTAAAGGGGTTCAAAGCTATAGTTAGACTATTATACTAATATATTGAACTTTGGTTATTCCTTGGTCTAAAATTTTGTGTACATTTCTTCAAATTCCCATTTGTACCAAAACGCTTCCTAAAGTTTCAAAACAATAGTTAGGACTATATATTGCTTAGAATCCATTCTAAAGGGGTTCAAAGCTAAATTAGACTATTATACTAATATATTGAACTTTTTTTACTCCTTGGTCACAAATTTTGTGTACATTTCTTCAAATTCCCATTTGTACCAAAACGCTTCCTAAAGTTTCAAAATTATAGTTAGGACAATATATTGGTTAGAATCCATTCTAAAGGTATTCAAAGCGATATTTAAACTATTATACTAATATATTGAACTTTGGTTACTCCTTGGTCACCAATTTTGTGTACATTTCTTCAAATTCCAATTTGTACCAAAACGGGACGATTTTCTTCCCAAAGTTTCAAAACTATAGTTAGGACTATATATTGCTTAGAATCCATTCTAAAGGGGTTCAAAGCTATATTTAGACTATTATACTAATATTTTGAACTTTGGTTACTCCTTGGTCACCAATTTTTTGTACATTTCTTCAAATTCCAATTTGTACCAAAACGGGACGATTTTCTTCCCATAGTTTCAAAACTATAGTTAGGACTATATATTGGTTACAATCCCTTCTAAAGGGGTTCAAAGCTATATTTAGACTATTATACTAATATTTTGAACTTTGGTTACTCCTTGGTCACCAATTTTTTGTACATTTCTTCAAATTCCAATTTGTACCAAAACGGGACGATTTTCTTCCAAAAGTTTCAAAACTATAGTTAGGACTATATATTGGGTAGAATCCATTCTAAAGGGGTTCAAAGCTATATTTAGACTATTATACTAGTATATTGAACTTTGGTTACTCCTTGGTCACCAATTATGTCTACATTTCTTCAAATTCACATTTGTACCCAAACGCGACAATTTTCTTCCCAAAGTTTCAAAACTATAGTTAAGACAATATATTAGTTAGAATCCATTCTAAAGGGGTTCAAAGCTATATTTTGACTATTATACTAATTTATTGAACTTTGGTTACTCCTTGGTCATTAAATTTGTCTACATTTCTTCAAATTCCCATTTGTAACAAAACGGTACGATTTTCTTCCCAAAGTTTCGAAACTATAGTTAGGACTATATATTGGGTAGAATCCATTCTAAAGGGGTTCAAAGCTATATTTAGACTATTATACTAGTATATTGAACATTGGTTACTCCTTGGTCACCAATTATGTCTACATTTCTTCAAATTCCCATTTGTAACAAAACGGAACGATTTTCTTCCCATAGTTTCAAAACTATAGTTAGGACTATATATTGGTTACAATCCCTTCTAAAGGGGTTCAAAGCTATATTTAGACTATTATACTAATATATTGAACTTTTTTTACTCCTTGGTCACAAATTTTGTGTACATTTCTTCAAATTCCCATTTGTACCAAAACGCTTCCCAAAGTTTCAAAACTATAGTTAGGACAATATATTTGTTAGAATCCATTCTAAAGGGGTTCAAAGCTATATTTAGACTATTATACTAATATATTGAACATTGGTTACTCCTTGGTCACCAATTATGTCTACATTTCTTCAAATTCCCATTTGTACCAAAACGGAACGATTTTCTTCCCATAATTTCAAAACTATAGTTAGGACTATATATTGGGTAGAATCCATTCTAAAGGGGTTCAAAGCTATATTTAGACTATTATACTAATATATTGAACTTTGGTTCTCCTTGGTCACCAATTTTGTCTACATTTCTTCAAATTCCCATTTGTACCAAAACGCTTCCCAAAGTTTCAAAACTATAGTTAGGACAATATATTTGTTAGAATCCATTCTAAAGGGGTTCAAAGCTATATTTAGACTATTATATTAGTATATTGAACTTTGGTTACTCCTTGGTCACCAATTATGTCTACATTTCTTCAAATTCCCATTTGTACCAAACTGGTACGATTTTCTTCCCAAAGTTTCAAAACTATAGTTAGGACTATATAATGGTTAGAATCCATTCTAAAGGGTTTCAAAGATATATTTAGACTATTATACTAGTATATTGAACTTTGGTTACTCCTTGGTCACCAATTATGTCTACATTTCTTCAAATTCACATTTGTACCCAAACGGGACGATTTTCTTCCCAAAGTTTCAAAACTAGAGTTAGGACTATATATTGGGTAGAATCCATTCTAAAGGGGTTCAAAGCTATATTTAGACTATTATACTAATATATTGAACTTTTTTTACTCCTTGGTCACAAATTTTGTGTACATTTCTTCAAATTCCCATTTGTACCAAAACGCTTCCTAAAGTTTCAAAACAATAGTTAGGACTATATATTGGTTAGAATCCATTCTAAAGGGGTTCAAAGCTATATTTAGACTATTATACTAATATATTGAACTTTGGTTACTCCTTGGTCACCAATTATGTCTACATTTCTTCAAATTCCCATTTGTACCCAAACGGGACGATTTTCTTCCCAAAGTTTCAAAACTATAGTTAGGACAATATATTAGTTAGAATCCCTTCTAAAGGGGTTCAAAGCTATATTTACACTATTATACTAATATATTGAACTTTGGTTACTCCTTGGTCACCAAATTTGTGTACATTTCTTCAAATTCCAATTTGTACCAAAACGGGACGATTTTCTTCCCAAAGTTTCAAAACTATAGGTAGGACTATATATTGCTTAGAATCCATTCTAAAGGGGTTCAAAGCTATAGTTAGACTATTATACTAATATATTGAACTTTGGTTATTCCTTGGTCTAAAATTTTGTGTACATTTCTTCAAATTCCCATTTGTACCAAAACGCTTCCTAAAGTTTCAAAACAATAGTTAGGACTATATATTGCTTAGAATCCATTCTAAAGGGATTCAAAGCTAAATTAGACTATTATACTAATATATTGAACTTTTTTTACTCCTTGGTCACAAATTTTATGTACATTTCTTCAAATTCCCATTTGTACCAAAACGCTTCCTAAAGTTTCAAAACTATAGTTAGGACAATATATTGGTTAGAATCCATTCTAAAGGTATTCAAAGCGATATTTAAACTATTATACTAATATATTGAACTTTGGTTACTCCTTGGTCACCAATTTTGTGTACATTTCTTCAAATTCCAATTTGTACCAAAACGGGACGATTTTCTTCCCAAAGTTTCAAAACTATAGTTAGGACTATATATTGCTTAGAATCCATTCTAAAGGGGTTCAAAGCTATATTTAGACTATTATACTAATATTTTAAAATTTGGTTACTCCTTGGTCACCAATTTTTTGTACATTTCTTCAAATTCCAATTTGTACCAAAACGGGACGATTTTCTTCCCATAGTTTCAAAACTATAGTTAGGACTATATATTGGTTACAATCCCTTCTAAAGGGGTTCAAAGCTATATTTAGACTATTATACTAATATATTGAAGTTTGATTACTCCTTGGTCACCAATTTTGTCTACATTTCTTCAAATTCCCATTTGTACCAAAACGCTTCCCAAAGTTTCAAAACTATAGTTAGGACAATATATTTGTTAGAATCCATTCTAAAGGGGTTCAAAGCTATATTTAGACTATTATACTAATATATTGAACTTTGGTTACTCCTTGGTCACCAATTATGTCTACATTTCTTCAAATTCCCATTTGTACCAAAATGGGACGATTTTCTTTCAAAAGTTTCAAAACTATAGTTAGGACTACATATTGGGTAGAATCCATTCTAAAGGGGTTCAAAGCTATATTTAGACTATTATACTAATATATTGAACTTTGGTTCTCCTTGGTCACCAATTTTGTCTACATTTCTTCAAATTCCCATTTTGTACCAAAACGCTTCCCAAAGTTTCAAAACTATAGTTAGGACAATATATTTGTTAGAATCCATTCTAAAGGGGTTCAAAGCTATATTTAGACTATTATACTAATATTTTGAACTTTGGTTACTCCTTGGTCACCAATTTTTTGTACATTTCTTCAAATTCCAATTTCTACCAAAACGGGACGATTTTCTTCCAAAAGTTTCAAAACTATAGTTAGGACTATATATTGCTTAGAATCCATTCTAAAGAGGTTCAAAGCTATATTTAGACTATTATACTAATATATTGAACTTTGGTTCTCCTTGGTCACCAATTTTGTCTACATTTCTTCAAATTCCCATTTGTACCAAAACGCTTCCCAAAGTTTCAAAACTATAGTTAGGACTATATATTGGGTAGAATCCATTCTAAAGGGGTTCAAAGCTATATTTAGACTATTATACTAGTATATTGAACTTTGGTTACTCCTTGGTCACCAATTATGTCTACATTTCTTCAAATTCACATTTGTACCCAAACGGGACGATTTTCTTCCCAAAGTTTCAAAACTATAGTTAGGACAATATATTAGTTAGAATCCATTCTAAAGGGGTTCAAAGCTATATTTAGACTATTATACTAGTATATTGAACATTGGTTACTCCTTGGTCACCAATTATGTCTACATTTCTTCAAATTCCCATTTGTAACAAAACGGAACGATTTTCTTCCCATAGTTTCAAAACTATAGTTAGGACTATATATTGGTTACAATCCCTTCTAAAGGGGTTCAAAGCTATATTTAGACTATTATACTAATATATTGAACTTTTTTTACTCCTTGGTCACAAATTTTGTGTACATTTCTTCAAATTCCCATTTGTACCAAAACGCTTCCTAAAGTTTCAAAACAATAGTTAGGACTATATATTGCTTAGAATCCATTCTAAAGGGGTTCAAAGCTATATTTAGACTATTATACTAATATATTGAACTTTGGTTACTCCTTGGTCACCAATTATGTCTACATTTCTTCAAATTCCCATTTGTACCAAAATGGGACGATTTTCTTTCCAAAGTTTCAAAACTATAGTTAGGACTACATATTGGGTAGAATCCATTCTAAAGGGGTTCAAAGCTATCTTTAGACTATTATACTAATATATTGAACTTTGGTTCTCCTTGGTCACCAATTTTGTCTACATTTCTTCAAATTCCCATTTGTACCAAAACGCTTCCCAAAGTTTCAAAACAATAGTTAGGACTATATATTGCTTAGAATCCATTCTAAAGGGGTTCAAAGCTATATTTAGACTATTATACTAATATATTGAACTTTGGTTACTCCTTGGTCACCAATTATGTCTACATTTCTTCAAATTCCCATTTGTACCAAAATGGGACGATTTTCTTTCCAAAGTTTCAAAACTATAGTTAGGACTACATATTGGGTAGAATCCATTCTAAAGGGGTTCAAAGCTATATTTAGACTATTATACTAATATATTGAACTTTGGTTCTCCTTGGTCACCAATTTTGTCTACATTTCTTCAAATTCCCATTTGTACCAAAACGCTTCCCAAAGTTTCAAAACTATAGTTAGGACAATATATTTGTTAGAATCCATTCTAAAGGGGTTCAAAGCTATATTTAGACTATTATACTAATATATTGAACTTTGGTTACTCCTTGGTCACCAATTATGTCTACATTTCTTCAAATTCCCATTTGTACCAAAATGGGACGATTTTCTTTCAAAAGTTTCAAAACTATAGTTAGGACTACATATTGGGTAGAATCCATTCTAAAGGGGTTCAAAGCTATATTTAGACTATTATACTAATATATTGAACTTTGGTTCTCCTTGGTCACCAATTTTGTCTACATTTCTTCAAATTCCCATTTTGTACCAAAACGCTTCCCAAAGTTTCAAAACTATAGTTAGGACAATATATTTGTTAGAATCCATTCTAAAGGGGTTCAAAGCTATATTTAGACTATTATACTAATATTTTGAACTTTGGTTACTCCTTGGTCACCAATTTTTTGTACATTTCTTCAAATTCCAATTTCTACCAAAACGGGACGATTTTCTTCCAAAAGTTTCAAAACTATAGTTAGGACTATATATTGCTTAGAATCCATTCTAAAGAGGTTCAAAGCTATATTTAGACTATTATACTAATATATTGAACTTTGGTTCTCCTTGGTCACCAATTTTGTCTACATTTCTTCAAATTCCCATTTGTACCAAAACGCTTCCCAAAGTTTCAAAACTATAGTTAGGACTATATATTGGGTAGAATCCATTCTAAAGGGGTTCAAAGCTATATTTAGACTATTATACTAGTATATTGAACTTTGGTTACTCCTTGGTCACCAATTATGTCTACATTTCTTCAAATTCACATTTGTACCCAAACGGGACGATTTTCTTCCCAAAGTTTCAAAACTATAGTTAGGACAATATATTAGTTAGAATCCATTCTAAAGGGGTTCAAATCTATATTTTGACTATTATACTAATTTATTGAACTTTGGTTACTCCTTGGTCATTAAATTTGTCTACATTTCTTCAAATTCCCATTTGTAACAAAACGGTACGATTTTCTTCCCAAAGTTTCGAAACTATAGTTAGGACTATATATTGGGTAGAATCCATTCTAACGGGGTTCAAAGCTATATTTAGACTATTATACTAGTATATTGAACATTGGTTACTCCTTGGTCACCAATTATGTCTACATTTCTTCAAATTCCCATTTGTAACAAAACGGAACGATTTTCTTCCCATAGTTTCAAAACTATAGTTAGGACTATATATTGGTTACAATCCCTTCTAAAGGGGTTCAAAGCTATATTTAGACTATTATACTAATATATTGAACTTTTTTAACTCCTTGGTCACAAATTTTGTGTACATTTCTTCAAATTCCCATTTGTACCAAAACGCTTCCAAAAGTTTCAAAACAATAGTTAGGACTATATATTGCTTAGAATCCATTCTAAAGGGGTTCAAAGCTATATTTAGACTATTATACTAATATATTGAACTTTGGTTACTCCTTGGTCACCAATTATGTCTACATTTCTTCAAATTCCCATTTGTACCAAAATGGGACGATTTTCTTTCCAAAGTTTCAAAACTATAGTTAGGACTACATATTGGGTAGAATCCATTCTAAAGGGGTTCAAAGCTATATTTAGACTATTATACTAATATATTGAACTTTGGTTCTCCTTGGTCACCAATTATGTCTACATTTCTTCAAATTCACATTTGTACCCAAACGGGACGATTTTCTTCCCAAAGTTTCAAAACTAGAGTTAGGACTATATATTGGGTAGAATCCATTCTAAAGGGGTTCAAAGCTATATTTAGACTATTATACTAGTATATTGAACTTTGGTTACTCCTTGGTCACCAAATTTGTGTACATTTCTTCAAATTCCAATTTGTACCAAAACGGGACGATTTTCTTCCCAAAGTTTCAAAACTATAGTTAGGACTATATATTGGGTAGAATCCATTCTAAAGGGGTTCAAAGCTATATTTAGACTATTATACTAATATATTGAACTTTGGTTCTCCTTGGTCACCAATTTTGTCTACATTTCTTCAAATTCCCATTTGTACCAAAACGCTTCCCAAAGTTTCAAAACTATAGTTAGGACAATATATTTGTTAGAATCCATTCTAAAGGGGTTCAAAGCTATATTTAGACTATTATACTAATATATTGAACTTTGGTTACTCCTTGGTCACCAATTTTTTGTACATTTCTTCAAATTCCAATTTGTACCAAAACGGGACGATTTTCTTCCAAAAGTTTCAAAACTATAGTTAGGACTATATATTGGGTAGAATCCATTCTAAAGGGGTTCAAAGCTATATTTAGACTATTATACTAGTATATTGAACTTTGGTTACTCCTTGGTCACCAATTATGTCTACATTTCTTCAAATTCCCATTTGTACCAAAACGCTTCCCAAAGTTTCAAAACTATAGTTAGGACAATATATTTGTTAGAATCCATTCTAAAGGGGTTCAAAGCTATATTTAGACTATTATACTAATATTTTGAACTTTGGTTACTCCTTGGTCACCAATTTTTTGTACATTTCTTCAAATTCCAATTTGTACCAAAACGGGACGATTTTCTTCCAAAAGTTTCAAAACTATAGTTAGGACTATATATTGCTTAGAATCCATTCTAAAGGGGTTCAAAGCTATATTTAGACTATTATACTAATATATTGAACTTTGGTTACTCCTTGGTCACCAATTTTGTCTACATTTCTTCAAATTCCCATTTGTACCAAAACGCTTCCCAAACTTTCAAAACTATAGTTAGGACTATATATTGGGTAGAATCCATTCTAAAGGGGTTCAAAGCTATATTTAGACTATTATACTAGTATATTGAACTTTGGTTACTCCTTGGTCACCAATTATGTCTACATTTCTTCAAATTCACATTTGTACCCAAACGCGACAATTTTCTTCCCAAAGTTTCAAAACTATAGTTAGGACTATATAATGGGTAGAATCCATTCTAAAGGGGTTCAAAGCTATATTTAGACTATTATACTAGTATATTGAACTTTGGTTACTCCTTGGTCACCAATTATGTCTACATTTCTTCAAATTCACATTTGTACCCAAACGGGACGATTTTCTTCCCAAAGTTTCAAAACTATAGTTAGGACAATATATTAGTTAGAATCCATTCTAAAGGGGTTCAAAGCTATATTTTGACTATTATACTAATTTATTGAACTTTGGTTACTCCTTGGTCATTAAATTTGTCTACATTTCTTCAAATTCCCATTTGTAACAAAACGGTACGATTTTCTTCCCAAAGTTTCGAAACTATAGTTAGGACTATATATTGGGTAGAATCCATTCTAAAGGGGTTCAAAGCTATATTTAGACTATTATACTAGTATATTGAACATTGGTTACTCCTTGGTCACGAATTATGTCTACATTTCTTCAAATTCCCATTTGTAACAAAACGGAACGATTTTCTTCCCATAGTTTCAAAACTATAGTTAGGACTATATATTGGTTACAATCCCTTCTAAAGGGGTTCAAAGCTATATTTAGACTATTATACTAATATATTGAACTTTTTTTACTCCTTGGTCACAAATTTTGTGTACATTTCTTCAAATTCCCATTTGTACCAAAACGCTTCCTAAAGTTTCAAAACAATAGTTAGGACTGTATATTGCTTAGAATCCATTCTAAAGGGGTTCAAAGCTATATTTAGACTATTATACTAATAAATTGAACTTTGGTTACTCCTTGGTCACCAATTATGTCTACATTTCTTCAAATTCACATTTGTACCCAAACGCGACAATTTTCTTCCCAAAGTTTCAAAACTATAGTTAGGACTATATAATGGGTAGAATCCATTCTAAAGGGGTTCAAAGCTATATTTAGACTATTATACTAGTATATTGAACTTTGGTTACTCCTTGGTCACCAATTATGTCTACATTTCTTCAAATTCACATTTGTACCAAAACGGGACGATTTTCTGCCCAAAGTTTCAAAACTATAGTTAGGACTACATATTGGGTAGAATCCATTCTAAAGGGGTTCAAAGCTATATTTAGACTATTATACTAGTATATTGAACTTTGGTTACTCCTTGGTCACCAATTATGTCTACATTTCTTCAAATTCACATTTGTACCCAAACGGGACGATTTTCTTCCCAAAGTTTCAAAACTATAGTTAGGACAATATATTAGTTAGAATCCATTCTAAAGGGGTTCAAAGCTATATTTTGACTATTATACTAATTTATTGAACTTTGGTTACTCCTTGGTCATTAAATTTGTCTACATTTCTTCAAATTCCCATTTGTAACAAAACGGTACGATTTTCTTCCCAAAGTTTCGAAACTATAGTTAGGACTATATATTGGGTAGAATCCATTCTAAAGGGGTTCAAAGCTATATTTAGACTATTATACTAGTATATTGAACATTGGTTACTCCTTGGTCACCAATTATGTCTACATTTCTTCAAATTCCCATTTGTAACAAAACGGAACGATTTTCTTCCCATAGTTTCAAAACTATAGTTAGGACTATATATTGGTTACAATCCCTTCTAAAGGGGTTCAAAGCTATATTTAGACTATTATACTAATATATTGAACTTTTTTTACTCCTTGGTCACAAATTTTGTGTACATTTCTTCAAATTCCCATTTGTACCAAAACGCTTCCTAAAGTTTCAAAACAATAGTTAGGACTATATATTGCTTAGAATCCATTCTAAAGGGGTTCAAAGCTATATTTAGACTATTATACTAATATATTGAACTTTGGTTACTCCTTGGTCACCAATTATGTCTACATTTCTTCAAATTCCCATTTGTACCAAAATGGGACGATTTTCTTTCCAAAGTTTCAAAACTATAGTTAGGACTACATATTGGGTAGAATCCATTCTAAAGGGGTTCAAAGCTATCTTTAGACTATTATACTAATATATTGAACTTTGGTTCTCCTTGGTCACCAATTTTGTCTACATTTCTTCAAATTCCCATTTGTACCAAAACGCTTCCCAAAGTTTCAAAACTATAGTTAGGAAAATATATTTGTTAGAATCCATTCTAAAGGGGTTCAAAGCTATATTTAGACTATTATATTAGTATATGGAACTTTGGTTACTCCTTGGTCACCAATTATGTCTACATTTCTTCAAATTCCCATTTGTACCAAACTGGTACGATTTTCTTCCCAAAGTTTCAAAACTATAGTTAGGACTATATATTGGTTAGAATCCATTCTAAAGGGTTTCAAAGCTATATTTAGACTATTATACTAGTATATTGAACTTTGGTTACTCCTTGGTCACCAATTATGTCTACATTTCTTCAAATTCACATTTGTACCCAAACGCGACAATTTTCTTCCCAAAGTTTCAAAACTATAGTTAGGACTATATAATGGGTAGAATCCATTCTAAAGGGGTTCAAAGCTATATTTAGACTATTATACTAGTATATTGAACTTTGGTTACTCCTTGGTCACCAATTATGTCTACATTTCTTCAAATTCACATTTGTACCCAAACGGGACGATTTTCTTCCCAAAGTTTCAAAACTATAGTTAGGACAATATATTAGTTAGAATCCATTCTAAAGGGGTTCAAAGCTATATTTTGACTATTATACTAATTTATTGAACTTTGGTTACTCCTTGGTCATTAAATTTGTCTACATTTCTTCAAATTCCCATTTGTAACAAAACGGTACGATTTTCTTCCCAAAGTTTCGAAACTATAGTTAGGACTATATATTGGGTAGAATCCATTCTAAAGGGGTTCAAAGCTATATTTAGACTATTATACTAGTATATTGAACATTGGTTACTCCTTGGTCACGAATTATGTCTACATTTCTTCAAATTCCCATTTGTAACAAAACGGAACGATTTTCTTCCCATAGTTTCAAAACTATAGTTAGGACTATATATTGGTTACAATCCCTTCTAAAGGGGTTCAAAGCTATATTTAGACTATTATACTAATATATTGAACTTTTTTTACTCCTTGGTCACAAATTTTGTGTACATTTCTTCAAATTCCCATTTGTACCAAAACGCTTCCTAAAGTTTCAAAACAATAGTTAGGACTGTATATTGCTTAGAATCCATTCTAAAGGGGTTCAAAGCTATATTTAGACTATTATACTAATAAATTGAACTTTGGTTACTCCTTGGTCACCAATTATGTCTACATTTCTTCAAATTCACATTTGTACCCAAACGCGACAATTTTCTTCCCAAAGTTTCAAAACTATAGTTAGGACTATATAATGGGTAGAATCCATTCTAAAGGGGTTCAAAGCTATATTTAGACTATTATACTAGTATATTGAACTTTGGTTACTCCTTGGTCACCAATTATGTCTACATTTCTTCAAATTCACATTTGTACCAAAACGGGACGATTTTCTGCCCAAAGTTTCAAAACTATAGTTAGGACTACATATTGGGTAGAATCCATTCTAAAGGGGTTCAAAGCTATATTTAGACTATTATACTAGTATATTGAACTTTGGTTACTCCTTGGTCACCAATTATGTCTACATTTCTTCAAATTCACATTTGTACCCAAACGGGACGATTTTCTTCCCAAAGTTTCAAAACTATAGTTAGGACAATATATTAGTTAGAATCCATTCTAAAGGGGTTCAAAGCTATATTTTGACTATTATACTAATTTATTGAACTTTGGTTACTCCTTGGTCATTAAATTTGTCTACATTTCTTCAAATTCCCATTTGTAACAAAACGGTACGATTTTCTTCCCAAAGTTTCGAAACTATAGTTAGGACTATATATTGGGTAGAATCCATTCTAAAGGGGTTCAAAGCTATATTTAGACTATTATACTAGTATATTGAACATTGGTTACTCCTTGGTCACCAATTATGTCTACATTTCTTCAAATTCCCATTTGTAACAAAACGGAACGATTTTCTTCCCATAGTTTCAAAACTATAGTTAGGACTATATATTGGTTACAATCCCTTCTAAAGGGGTTCAAAGCTATATTTAGACTATTATACTAATATATTGAACTTTTTTTACTCCTTGGTCACAATTTTGTGTACATTTCTTCAAATTCCCATTTGTACCAAAACGCTTCCTAAAGTTTCAAAACAATAGTTAGGACTATATATTGCTTAGAATCCATTCTAAAGGGGTTCAAAGCTATATTTAGACTATTATACTAATATATTGAACTTTGGTTACTCCTTGGTCACCAATTATGTCTACATTTCTTCAAATTCCCATTTGTACCAAAATGGGACGATTTTCTTTCCAAAGTTTCAAAACTATAGTTAGGACTACATATTGGGTAGAATCCATTCTAAAGGGGTTCAAAGCTATCTTTAGACTATTATACTAATATATTGAACTTTGGTTCTCCTTGGTCACCAATTTTGTCTACATTTCTTCAAATTCCCATTTGTACCAAAACGCTTCCCAAAGTTTCAAAACTATAGTTAGGACAATATATTTGTTAGAATCCATTCTAAAGGGGTTCAAAGCTATATTTAGACTATTATATTAGTATATGGAACTTTGGTTACTCCTTGGTCACCAATTATGTCTACATTTCTTCAAATTCCCATTTGTACCAAACTGGTACGATTTTCTTCCCAAAGTTTCAAAACTATAGTTAGGACTATATATTGGTTAGAATCCATTCTAAAGGGTTTCAAAGCTATATTTAGACTATTATACTAGTATATTGAACTTTGGTTACTCCTTGGTCACCAATTATGTCTACATTTCTTCAAATTCACATTTGTACCCAAACGGGACGATTTTCTTCCCAAAGTTTCAAAACTAGAGTTAGGACTATATATTGGGTAGAATCCATTCTAAAGGGGTTCAAAGCTATATTTAGACTATTATACTAGTATATTGAACTTTGGTTACTCCTTGGTCACCAATTATGTCTACATTTCTTCAAATTCACATTTGTACCCAAACGGGACGATTTTCTTCCCAAAGTTTCAAAACTATAGTTAGGACAATATATTAGTTAGAATCCATTCTAAAGGGGTTCAAAGCTATATTTACACTATTATACTAATATATTGAACTTTGGTTACTCCTTGGTCACCAAATTTGTGTACATTTCTTCAAATTCCAATTTGTACCAAAACGGGACGATTTTCTTCCCAAAGTTTCAAAACTATAGTTAGGACTATATATTGGGTAGAATCCATTCTAAAGGGGTTCAAAGCTATATTTAGACTATTATACTAATATATTGAACTTTGGTTCTCCTTGGTCACCAATTTTGTCTACATTTCTTCAAATTCCCATTTGTACCAAAACGCTTCCCAAAGTTTCAAAACTATAGTTAGGACAATATATTTGTTAGAATCCATTCTAAAGGGGTTCAAAGCTATATTTAGACTATTATACTAATATATTGAACTTTGGTTACTCCTTGGTCACCAATTTTTTGTACATTTCTTCAAATTCCAATTTGTACCAAAACGGGACGATTTTCTTCCAAAAGTTTCAAAACTATAGTTAGGACTATATATTGCTTAGAATCCATTCTAAAGGGGTTCAAAGCTATATTTAGACTATTATACTAATATATTGAACTTTGGTTCTCCTTGGTCACCAATTTTGTCTACATTTCTTCAAATTCCCATTTGTACCAAAACGCTTCCCAAAGTTTCAAAACTATAGTTAGGACTATATATTGGGTAGAATCCATTCTAAAGGGGTTCAAAGCTATATTTAGACTATTATACTAGTATATTGAACTTTGGTTACTCCTTGGTCACCAATTATGTCTACATTTCTTCAAATTCCCATTTGTACCAAACTGGTACGATTTTCTTCCCAAAGTTTCAAAACTATAGTTAGGACTATATAATGGGTAGAATCCATTCTAAAGGGGTTCAAAGCTATATTTAGACTATTATACTAGTATATTGAACTTTGGTTACTCCTTGGTCACCAATTATGTCTACATTTCTTCAAATTCACATTTGTACCCAAACGGAACGATTTTCTTCCCAAAGATTCAAAACTATAGTTAGGACAATATATTAGTTAGAATCCATTCTAAAGGGGTTCAAAGCTATATTTTGACTATTATACTAATTTATTGAACTTTGGTTACTCCTTGGTCATTAAATTTGTCTACATTTCTTCAAATTCCCATTTGTAACAAAACGGTACGATTTTCTTCCCAAAGTTTCGAAACTATAGTTAGGACTATATATTGGGTAGAATCCATTCTAAAGGGGTTCAAAGCTATATTTAGACTATTATACTAGTATATTGAACATTGGTTACTCCTTGGTCACCAATTATGTCTACATTTCTTCAAATTCCCATTTGTAACAAAACGGAACGATTTTCTTCCCATAGTTTCAAAACTATAGTTAGGACTATATATTGGTTACAATCCCTTCTAAAGGGGTTCAAAGCTATATTTAGACTATTATACTAATATATTGAACTTTGGTTCTCCTTGGTCACCAATTTTGTCTACATTTCTTCAAATTCCCATTTGTACCAAAACGCTTCCCAAAGTTTCAAAACTATAGTTAGGACAATATATTTGTTAGAATCCATTCTAAAGGGGTTCAAAGTTATATTTAGACTATTATATTAGTATATTGAACTTTGGTTACTCCTTGGTCACCAATTATGTCTACATTTCTTCAAATTCTCATTTGTACCAAACTGGTACGATTTTCTTCCCAAAGTTTCAAAACTATAGTTAGGACTATATATTGGTTAGAATCCATTCTATAGGGTTTCAAAGCTATATTTAGACTATTATACTAGTATATTGGACTTTGGTTACTCCTTGGTCACCAATTATGTCTACATTTCTTCAAATTCACATTTGTACCAAAATGGGACGATTTTCTTTCCAAAGTTTCAAAACTATAGTTAGGACTACATATTGGGTAGAATCCATTCTAAAGGGGTTCAAAGCTATATTTAGACTATTATACTAGTATATTGAACTTTGGTTACTCCTTGGTCACCAATTATGTCTACATTTCTTCAAATTCACATTTGTACCCAAACGGGACGATATTCTTCCCAAAGTTTCAAAACTATAGTTAGGACTATATATTGGTTAGAATCCATTCTAAAGGGTTTCAAAGCTATATTTAGACTATTATACTAGTATATTGAACTTTGGTTACTCCTTGGTCACCAATTATGTCTACATTTCTTCAAATTCACATTTGTACCCAAACGGGACGATTTTCTTCCCAAAGTTTCAAAACTATAGTTAGGACAATATATTTGTTAGAATCCATTCTAAAGGGGTTCAAAGCTATATTTAGACTATTATATTAGTATATTGGACTTTGGTTACTCCTTGGTCACCAATTATGTCTACATTTCTTCAAATTCCCATTTGTACCAAACTGGTACGATTTTCTTCCCAAAGTTTCAAAACTATAGTTAGGACTATATATTGGTTAGAATCCATTCTAAAGGGTTTCAAAGCTATATTTAGACTATTATACTAGTATATTGAACTTTGGTTACTCCTTGGTCACCAATTATGTCTACATTTCTTCAAATTCACATTTGTACCCAAACGGGACGATTTTCTTCCCAAAGTTTCAAAACTAGAGTTAGGACTATATATTGGGTAGAATCCATTCTAAAGGGGTTCAAAGCTATATTTAGACTATTATACTAGTATATTGAACTTTGGTTACTCCTTCGTCACCAATTATGTCTACATTTCTTCAAATTCACATTTGTACCCAAACGGGACGATATTCTTCCCAAAGTTTCAAAACTATAGTTAGGACTATATATTGGTTAGAATCCATTCTAAAGGGTTTCAAAGCTATATTTAGACTATTATACTAATATATTGAACTTTGGTTTTCCTTGGTCACCAATTTTGTCTACATTTCTTCAAATTCCCATTTGTACCAAAACGCTTCCCAAAGTTTCAAAACTATAGTTAGGACAATATATTTGTTAGAATCCATTCTAAAGGGGTTCAAAGCTATATTTAGACTATTATATTAGTATATTGAACTTTGGTTACTCCTTGGTCACCAATTATGTCTACATTTCTTCAAATTCCCATTTGTACCAAACTGGTACGATTTTCTTCCCAAAGTTTCAAAACTATAGTTAGGACTATATATTGGTTAGAATCCATTCTAAAGGGTTTCAAAGCTATATTTAGACTATTATACTAGTATATTGAACTTTGGTTACTCCTTGGTCACCAATTATGTCTACATTTCTTCAAATTCACATTTGTACCCAAACGGGACGATTTTCTTCCCAAAGTTTCAAAACTAGAGTTAGGACTATATATTGGGTAGAATCCATTCTAAAGGGGTTCAAAGCTATATTTAGACTATTATACTAGTATATTGAACTTTGGTTACTCCTTGGTCACCAATTATGTCTACATTTCTTCAAATTCACATTTGTACCCAAACGGGACGATATTCTTCCCAAAGTTTCAAAACTATAGTTAGGACAATATATTAGTTAGAATCCATTCTAAAGGGGTTCAAAGCTATATTTACACTATTATACTAATATATTGAACTATGGTTACTCCTTGGTCACCAAATTTGTGTACATTTCTTCAAATTCCAATTTGTACCAAAACGGGACGATTTTCTTCCCAAAGTTTCAAAACTATAGGTAGGACTATATATTGCTTAGAATCCATTCTAAAGGGGTTCAAAGCTATATTTAGACTATTATACTAATATATTGAACTTTGGTTATTCCTTGGTCTAAAATTTTGTGTACATTTCTTCAAATTCCCATTTGTACCAAAACGCTTCCTAAAGTTTCAAAACAATAGTTAGGACTATATATTGCTTAGAATCCATTCTAAAGGGGTTCAAAGCTATATTTAGACTATTATACTAGTATATTGAACTTTGGTTACTCCTTGGTCACCAATTATGTCTACATTTCTTCAAATTCACATTTGTACCAAAACGGGACGATTTTCTGCCCAAAGTTTCAAAACTATAGTTAGGACTACATATTGGTTACAATCCCTTCTAAAGGGGTTCAAAGCTATATTTAGACTATTATACTAATATATTGAACTTTTTTTACTCCTTGGTCACAAATTTTGTGTACATTTCTTCAAATTCCCATTTGTACCAAAACGCTTCCTAAAGTTTCAAAACAATAGTTAGGACTATATATTGCTTAGAATCCATTCTAAAGGGGTTCAAAGCTATATTTAGACTATTATACTAATATATTGAACTTTGGTTACTCCTTGGTCACTAATTATGTCTACATTTCTTCAAATTCCCATTTGTACCAAAATGGGACGATTTTCTTTCCAAAGTTTCAAAACTATAGTTAGGACTACATATTGGGTAGAATCCATTCTAAAGGGGTTCAAAGCTATCTTTAGACTATTATACTAATATATTGAACTTTGGTTCTCCTTGGTCACCAATTTTGTCTACATTTCTTCAAATTCCCATTTGTACCAAAACGCTTCCCAAAGTTTCAAAACTATAGTTAGGACAATATATTTGTTAGAATCCATTCTAAAGGGGTTCAAAGCTATATTTAGACTATTATATTAGTATATGGAACTTTGGTTACTCCTTGGTCACCAATTATGTCTACATTTCTTCAAATTCCCATTTGTACCAAACTGGTTCGATGTTCTTCCCAAAGTTTCAAAACTATAGTTAGGACTATATATTGGTTAGAATCCATTCTAAAGGGTTTCAAAGCTATATTTAGACTATTATACTAGTATATTGAACTTTGGTTACTCCTTGGTCACCAATTATGTCTACATTTCTTCAAATTCACATTTGAACCCAAACGGGACGATTTTCTTCCCAAAGTTTCAAAACTAGAGTTAGGACTATATATTGGGTAGAATCCATTCTAAAGGGGTTCAAAGCTATATTTAGACTATTATACTAGTATATTGAACTTTGGTTACTCCTTGGTCACCAATTATGTCTACATTTCTTCAAATTCACATTTGTACCCAAACGGGACGATTTTCTTCCCAAAGTTTCAAAACTATAGTTAGGACAATATATTAGTTAGAATCCATTCTAAAGGGGTTCAAAGCTATATTTACACTATTATACTAATATATTGAACTTTGGTTACTCCTTGGTCACCAAATTTGTGTACATTTCTTCAAATTCCAATTTGTACCAAAACGGGACGATTTTCTTCCCAAAGTTTCAAAACTATAGTTAGGACTATATATTGGGTAGAATCCATTCTAAAGGGGTTCAAAGCTATATTTAGACTATTATACTAATATATTGAACTTTGGTTCTCCTTGGTCACCAATTTTGTCTACATTTCTTCAAATTCCCATTTGTACCAAAACGCTTCCCAAAGTTTCAAAACTATAGTTAGGACAATATATTTGTTAGAATCCATTCTAAAGGGGTTCAAAGCTATATTTAGACTATTATACTAATATATTGAACTTTGGTTACTCCTTGGTCACCAATTTTTTGTACATTTCTTCAAATTCCAATTTGTACCAAAACGGGACGATTTTCTTCCAAAAGTTTCAAAACTATAGTTAGGACTATATATTGGGTAGAATCCATTCTAAAGGGGTTCAAAGCTATATTTAGACTATTATACTAGTATATTGAACTTTGGTTACTCCTTGGTCACCAATTATGTCTACATTTCTTCAAATTCACATTTGTACCCAAACGGGACGATTTTCTTCCCATAGTTTCAAAACTATAGTTAGGACAATATATTAGTTAGAATCCATTCTAAAGGGGTTCAAAGCTATATTTTGACTATTATACTAATTTATTGAACTTTGGTTACTCCTTGGTCATTAAATTGGTCTACATTTCTTCAAATTCCCATTTGTAACAAAACGGTACGATTTTCTTCCCAAAGTTTCGAAACTATAGTTAGGACTATATATTGGGTAGAATCCATTCTAAAGGGGTTCAAAGCTATATTTAGACTATTATACTAGTATATTGAACATTGGTTACTCCTTGGTCACCAATTATGTCTACATTTCTTCAAATTCCCATTTGTAACAAAACGGAACGATTTTCTTCCCATAGTTTCAAAACTATAGTTAGGACTATATATTGGTTACAATCCCTTCTAAAGGGGTTCAAAGCTATATTTAGACTATTATACTAATATATTGAACTTTGGTTCTCCTTGGTCACCAATTTTGTCTACATTTCTTCAAATTCCCATTTGTACCAAAACGCTTCCCAAAGTTTCAAAACTATAGTTAGGACAATATATTTGTTAGAATCCATTCTAAAGGGGTTCAAAGTTATATTTAGACTATTATATTAGTATATTGAACTTTGGTTACTCCTTGGTCACCAATTATGTCTACATTTCTTCAAATTCCCATTTGTAACAAAACGGAACGATTTTCTTCCCATAGTTTCAAAACTATAGTTAGGACTATATATTGGTTACAATCCCTTCTAAAGGGGTTCAAAGCTATATTTAGACTATTATACTAATATATTGAACTTTTTTTACTCCTTGGTCACAAATTTTGTGTACATTTCTTCAAATTCCCATTTGTACCAAAACGCTTCCTAAAGTTTCAAAACAATAGTTAGGACTATATATTGCTTAGAATCCATTCTAAAGGGGTTCAAAGCTATATTTAGACTATTATACTAATTTATTGAACTTTGGTTACTCCTAGGTCATTAAATTTGTCTACATTTCTTCAAATTCCCATTTGTAACAAAACGGTACGATTTTCTTCCCAAAGTTTCGAAACTATAGTTAGGACTATATATTGGGTAGAATCCATTCTAAAGGGGTTCAAAGCTATATTTAGACTATTATACTAGTATATTGAACATTGGTTACTCCTTGGTCACCAATTATGTCTACATTTCTTCAAATTCCCATTTGTAACAAAACGGAACGATTTTCTTCCCATAGTTTCAAAACTATAGTTAGGACTATATATTGGTTACAATCCCTTCTAAAGGGGTTCAAAGCTATATTTAGACTATTATACTAATATATTGAACTTTGGTTCTCCTTGGTCACCAATTTTGTCTACATTTCTTCAAATTCCCATTTGTACCAAAACGCTTCCCAAAGTTTCAAAACTATAGTTAGGACAATATATTTGTTAGAATCCATTCTAAAGGGGTTCAAAGTTATATTTAGACTATTATATTAGTATATTGAACTTTGGTTACTCCTTGGTCACCAATTATGTCTACATTTCTTCAAATTCCCATTTGTAACAAAACGGAACGATTTTCTTCCCATAGTTTCAAAACTATAGTTAGGACTATATATTGGTTACAATCCCTTCTAAAGGGGTTCAAAGCTATATTTAGACTATTATACTAATATATTGAACTTTTTTTACTCCTTGGTCACAAATTTTGTGTACATTTCTTCAAATTCCCATTTGTACCAAAACGCTTCCTAAAGTTTCAAAACAATAGTTAGGACTATATATTGCTTAGAATCCATTCTAAAGGGGTTCAAAGCTATATTTAGACTATTATACTAATATATTGAACTTTGGTTACTCCTTGGTCACTAATTATGTCTACATTTCTTCAAATTCCCATTTGTACCAAAATGGGACGATTTTCTTTCCAAAGTTTCAAAACTATAGTTAGGACTACATATTGGGTAGAATCCATTCTAAAGGGGTTCAAAGCTATCTTTAGACTATTATACTAATATATTGAACTTTGGTTCTCCTTGGTCACCAATTTTGTCTACATTTCTTCAAATTCCCATTTGTACCAAAACGCTTCCCAAAGTTTCAAAACTATAGTTAGGACAATATATTTGTTAGAATCCATTCTAAAGGGGTTCAAAGCTATATTTAGACTATTATATTAGTATATGGAACTTTGGTTACTCCTTGGTCACCAATTATGTCTACATTTCTTCAAATTCCCATTTGTACCAAACTGGTACGATTTTCTTCCCAAAGTTTCAAAACTATAGTTAGGACTATATATTGGTTAGAATCCATTCTAAAGGGTTTCAAAGCTATATTTAGACTATTATACTAGTATATTGAACTTTGGATACTCCTTGGTCACCAATTATGTCTACATTTCTTCAAATTCACATTTGAACCCAAACGGGACGATTTTCTTCCCAAAGTTTCAAAACTAGAGTTAGGACTATATATTGGGTAGAATCCATTCAAAAGGGGTTCAAAGCTATATTTAGACTATTATACTAGTATATTGAACTTTGGTTACTCCTTGGTCACCAATTATGTCTACATTTCTTCAAATTCACATTTGTACCCAAACGGGACGATTTTCTTCCCAAAGTTTCAAAACTATAGTTAGGACAATATATTAGTTAGAATCCATTCTAAAGGGGTTCAAAGCTATATTTACACTATTATACTAATATATTGAACTTTGGTTACTCCTTGGTCACCAATTATGTCTACATTTCTTCAAATTCACATTTGTACCCAAACGGGACGATTTTCTTCCCAAAGTTTCAAAACTATAGTTAGGACAATATATTAGTTAGAATCCATTCTAAAGGGGTTCAAAGCTATATTTACACTATTATACTAATATATTGAACTTTGGTTACTCCTTGGTCACCAAATTTGTGTACATTTCTTCAAATTCCAATTTGTACCAAAACGGGACGATTTTCTTCCCAAAGTTTCAAAACTATAGTTAGGACTATATATTGGGTAGAATCCATTCTAAAGGGGTTCAAAGCTATATTTAGACTATTATACTAATATATTGAACTTTGGTTCTCCTTGGTCACCAATTTTGTCTACATTTCTTCAAATTCCCATTTGTACCAAAACGCTTCCCAAAGTTTCAAAACTATAGTTAGGACAATATATTTGTTAGAATCCATTCTAAAGGGGTTCAAAGCTATATTTAGACTATTATACTAATATATTGAACTTTGGTTACTCCTTGGTCACCAATTTTTTGTACATTTCTTCAAATTCCAATTTGTACCAAAACGGGACGATTTTCTTCCAAAAGTTTCAAAACTATAGTTAGGACTATATATTGGGTAGAATCCATTCTAAAGGGGTTCAAAGCTATATTTAGACTATTATACTAGTATATTGAACTTTGGTTACTCCTTGGTCACCAATTATGTCTACATTTCTTCAAATTCACATTTGTACCCAAACGGGACGATTTTCTTCCCAAAGTTTCAAAACTATAGTTAGGACAATATATTAGTTAGAATCCACTCTAAAGGGGTTCAAAGCTATATTTTGACTATTATACTAATTTATTGAACTTTGGTTACTCCTTGGTCATTAAATTTGTCTACATTTCTTCAAATTCCCATTTGTAACAAAACGGTACGATTTTCTTCCCAAAGTTTCGAAACTATAGTTAGGACTATATATTGGGTAGAATCAATTCTAAAGGGGTTCAAAGCTATATTTAGACTATTATACTAGTATATTGAACATTGGTTACTCCTTGGTCACCAATTATGTGTACATTTCTTCAAATTCCCATTTGTAACAAAACGGAACGATTTTCTTCCCATAGTTTCAAAACTATAGTTAGGACTATATATTGGTTACAATCCCTTCTAAAGGGGTTCAAAGCTATATTTAGACTATTATACTAATATATTGAACTTTGGTTCTCCTTGGTCACCAATTTTGTCTACATTTCTTCAAATTCCCATTTGTACCAAAACGCTTCCCAAAGTTTCAAAACTATAGTTAGGACAATATATTTGTTAGAATCCATTCTAAAGGGGTTCAAAGTTATATTTAGACTATTATATTAGTATATTGAACTTTGGTTACTCCTTGGTCACCAATTATGTCTACATTTCTTCAAATTCCCATTTGTACCAAACTGGTACGATTTTCTTCCCAAAGTTTCAAAACTATAGTTAGGACTATATATTGGTTAGAATCCATTCTAAAGGGTTTCAAAGCTATATTTAGACTATTATACTAGTATATTGAACTTTGGATACTCCTTGGTCACCAATTATGTCTACATTTCTTCAAATTCACATTTGAACCCAAACGGGACGATTTTCTTCCCAAAGTTTCAAAACTAGAGTTAGGACTATATATTGGGTAGAATCCATTCAAAAGGGGTTCAAAGCTATATTTAGACTATTATACTAGTATATTGAACTTTGGTTACTCCTTGGTCACCAATTATGTCTACATTTCTTCAAATTCACATTTGTACCCAAACGGGACGATTTTCTTCCCAAAGTTTCAAAACTATAGTTAGGACAATATATTAGTTAGAATCCATTCTAAAGGGGTTCAAAGCTATATTTACACTATTATACTAATATATTGAACTTTGGTTACTCCTTGGTCACCAATTATGTCTACATTTCTTCAAATTCACATTTGTACCCAAACGGGACGATTTTCTTCCCAAAGTTTCAAAACTATAGTTAGGACAATATATTAGTTAGAATCCATTCTAAAGGGGTTCAAAGCTATATTTACACTATTATACTAATATATTGAACTTTGGTTACTCCTTGGTCACCAAATTTGTGTACATTTCTTCAAATTCCAATTTGTACCAAAACGGGACGATTTTCTTCCCAAAGTTTCAAAACTATAGTTAGGACTATATATTGGGTAGAATCCATTCTAAAGGGGTTCAAAGCTATATTTAGACTATTATACTAATATATTGAACTTTGGTTCTCCTTGGTCACCAATTTTGTCTACATTTCTTCAAATTCCCATTTGTACCAAAACGCTTCCCAAAGTTTCAAAACTATAGTTAGGACAATATATTTGTTAGAATCCATTCTAAAGGGGTTCAAAGCTATATTTAGACTATTATACTAATATATTGAACTTTGGTTACTCCTTGGTCACCAATTTTTTGTACATTTCTTCAAATTCCAATTTGTACCAAAACGGGACGATTTTCTTCCAAAAGTTTCAAAACTATAGTTAGGACTATATATTGGGTAGAATCCATTCTAAAGGGGTTCAAAGCTATATTTAGACTATTATACTAGTATATTGAACTTTGGTTACTCCTTGGTCACCAATTATGTCTACATTTCTTCAAATTCACATTTGTACCCAAACGGGACGATTTTCTTCCCAAAGTTTCAAAACTATAGTTAGGACAATATATTAGTTAGAATCCACTCTAAAGGGGTTCAAAGCTATATTTTGACTATTATACTAATTTATTGAACTTTGGTTACTCCTTGGTCATTAAATTTGTCTACATTTCTTCAAATTCCCATTTGTAACAAAACGGTACGATTTTCTTCCCAAAGTTTCGAAACTATAGTTAGGACTATATATTGGGTAGAATCAATTCTAAAGGGGTTCAAAGCTATATTTAGACTATTATACTAGTATATTGAACATTGGTTACTCCTTGGTCACCAATTATGTGTACATTTCTTCAAATTCCCATTTGTAACAAAACGGAACGATTTTCTTCCCATAGTTTCAAAACTATAGTTAGGACTATATATTGGTTACAATCCCTTCTAAAGGGGTTCAAAGCTATATTTAGACTATTATACTAATATATTGAACTTTGGTTCTCCTTGGTCACCAATTTTGTCTACATTTCTTCAAATTCCCATTTGTACCAAAACGCTTCCCAAAGTTTCAAAACTATAGTTAGGACAATATATTTGTTAGAATCCATTCTAAAGGGGTTCAAAGTTATATTTAGACTATTATATTAGTATATTGAACTTTGGTTACTCCTTGGTCACCAATTATGTCTACATTTCTTCAAATTCCCATTTGTACCAAACTGGTACGATTTTCTTCCCAAAGTTTCAAAACTATAGTTAGGACTATATATTGGTTAGAATCCATTCTAAAGGGTTTCAAAGCTATATTTAGACTATTATACTAGTATATTGAACTTTGGATACTCCTTGGTCACCAATTATGTCTACATTTCTTCAAATTCACATTTGAACCCAAACGGGACGATTTTCTTCCCAAAGTTTCAAAACTAGAGTTAGGACTATATATTGGGTAGAATCCATTCAAAAGGGGTTCAAAGCTATATTTAGACTATTATACTAGTATATTGAACTTTGGTTACTCCTTGGTCACCAATTATGTCTACATTTCTTCAAATTCACATTTGTACCCAAACGGGACGATTTTCTTCCCAAAGTTTCAAAACTATAGTTAGGACAATATATTAGTTAGAATCCATTCTAAAGGGGTTCAAAGCTATATTTACACTATTATACTAATATATTGAACTTTGGTTACTCCTTGGTCACCAATTATGTCTACATTTCTTCAAATTCACATTTGTACCCAAACGGGACGATTTTCTTCCCAAAGTTTCAAAACTATAGTTAGGACAATATATTAGTTAGAATCCATTCTAAAGGGGTTCAAAGCTATATTTACACTATTATACTAATATATTGAACTTTGGTTACTCCTTGGTCACCAAATTTGTGTACATTTCTTCAAATTCCAATTTGTACCAAAACGGGACGATTTTCTTCCCAAAGTTTCAAAACTATAGTTAGGACTATATATTGGGTAGAATCCATTCTAAAGGGGTTCAAAGCTATATTTAGACTATTATACTAATATATTGAACTTTGGTTCTCCTTGGTCACCAATTTTGTCTACATTTCTTCAAATTCCCATTTGTACCAAAACGCTTCCCAAAGTTTCAAAACTATAGTTAGGACAATATATTTGTTAGAATCCATTCTAAAGGGGTTCAAAGCTATATTTAGACTATTATACTAATATATTGAACTTTGGTTACTCCTTGGTCACCAATTTTTTGTACATTTCTTCAAATTCCAATTTGTACCAAAACGGGACGATTTTCTTCCCAAAGTTTCAAAACTATAGTTAGGACTATATATTGGGTAGAATCCATTCTAAAGAGGTTCAAAGCTATATTTAGACTATTATACTAATATATTGAACTTTGGTTCTCCTTGGTCACCAATTTTGTCTACATTTCTTCAAATTCCCATTTGTACCAAAACGCTTCCCAAAGTTTCAAAACTATAGTTAGGACAATATATTTGTTAGAATCCATTCTAAAGGGGTTCAAAGCTATATTTAGACTATTATACTAATATATTGAACTTTGGTTACTCCTTGGTCACCAATTTTTTGTACATTTCTTCAAATTCCAATTTGTACCAAAACGGGACGATTTTCTTCCAAAAGTTTCAAAACTATAGTTAGGACTATATATTGGGTAGAATCCATTCTAAAGGGGTTCAAAGCTATATTTAGACTATTATACTAGTATATTGAACTTTGGTTACTCCTTGGTCACCAATTATGTCTACATTTCTTCAAATTCACATTTGTACCCAAACGGGACGATTTTCTTCCCAAAGTTTCAAAACTATAGTTAGGACAATATATTAGTTAGAATCCACTCTAAAGGGGTTCAAAGCTATATTTTGACTATTATACTAATTTATTGAACTTTGGTTACTCCTTGGTCATTAAATTTGTCTACATTTCTTCAAATTCCCATTTGTAACAAAACGGTACGATTTTCTTCCCAAAGTTTCGAAACTATAGTTAGGACTATATATTGGGTAGAATCAATTCTAAAGGGGTTCAAAGCTATATTTAGACTATTATACTAGTATATTGAACATTGGTTACTCCTTGGTCACCAATTATGTGTACATTTCTTCAAATTCCCATTTGTAACAAAACGGAACGATTTTCTTCCCATAGTTTCAAAACTATAGTTAGGACTATATATTGGTTACAATCCCTTCTAAAGGGGTTCAAAGCTATATTTAGACTATTATACTAATATATTGAACTTTGGTTCTCCTTGGTCACCAATTTTGTCTACATTTCTTCAAATTCCCATTTGTACCAAAACGCTTCCCAAAGTTTCAAAACTATAGTTAGGACAATATATTTGTTAGAATCCATTCTAAAGGGGTTCAAAGTTATATTTAGACTATTATATTAGTATATTGAACTTTGGTTACTCCTTGGTCACCAATTATGTCTACATTTCTTCAAATTCCCATTTGTACCAAACTGGTACGATTTTCTTCCCAAAGTTTCAAAACTATAGTTAGGACTATATATTGGTTAGAATCCATTCTAAAGGGTTTAAAAGCTATATTTAGACTATTATACTAATATATTGAACTTTGGTTACTTCTTAGTGATCCAATTTTGTGTAAATTTCTTCAAATTCCCATTTGTACCAAAACAATACGATTTTCTTCCCAAAGTTTCAAAACTATAGTTAGGACTATATATTGGTTAGAATCCATTCTAAAGGGGTTCAAAGCTATATTTAGACTATTATACTAGTATATTGAACTTTGGTTACTCCTTGGTCACCAATTATGTCTACATTTCTTCAAATTCACATTTGTACCAAAATGGGACGATTTTCTTTCCAAAGTTTCAAAACTATAGTTAGGACTACATATTGGGTAGAATCCATTCTAAAGGGGTTCAAAGCTATATTTAGACTATTATACTAATATATTGAACTTTGGTTCTCCTTGGTCACCAATTTTGTCTACATTTCTTCAAATTCCCATTTGTACCAAAACGCTTCCCAAAGTATCAAAACTATAGTTAGGACAATATATTTGTTAGAATCCATTCTAAAGGGGTTCAAAGCTATATTTAGACTATTATATTAGTATATTGAACTTTGGTTACTCCTTGGTCACCAATTATGTCTACATTTCTTCAAATTCCCATTTGTACCAAACTGGTACGATTTTCTTCCCAAAGTTTCAAAACTATAGTTAGGACTATATATTGGTTAGAATCCATTCTAAAGGGTTTCAAAGCTATATTTAGACTATTATACTAGTATATTGAACTTTGGTTACTCCTTGGTCACCAATTATGTCTACATTTCTTCAAATTCACATTTGTACCCAAACGGGACGATTTTCTTCCCAAAGTTTCAAAACTAGAGTTAGGACTATATATTGGGTAGAATCCATTCTAAAGGGGTTCAAAGCTATATTTAGACTATTATACTAATATATTGAACTTTGGTTCTCCTTGGTCACCAATTTTGTCTACATTTCTTCAAATTCCCATTTGTACCAAAACGCTTCCCAAAGTTTCAAAACTATAGTTAGGACAATATATTTGTTAGAATCCATTCTAAAGGGGTTCAAAGCTATATTTAGACTATTATACTAATATATTGAACTTTGGTTACTCCTTGGTCACCAATTATGTCTACATTTCTTCAAATTCCCATTTGTACCAAAATGGGACGATTTTCTTTCCAAAGTTTCAAAACTATAGTTAGGACTACATATTGGGTAGAATCCATTCAAAAGGGGTTCAAAGCTATATTTAGACTATTATACTAATATATTGAACTTTGGTTCTCCTTGGTCACCAATTTTGTCTACATTTCTTCAAATTCCCATTTGTACCAAAACGCTTCCCAAAGTTTCAAAACTATAGTTAGGACAATATATTTGTTAGAATCCATTCTAAAGGGGTTCAAAGCTATATTTAGACTATTATACTAATATTTTGAACTTTGGTTACTCCTTGGTCACCAATTTTTTGTACATTTCTTCAAATTCCAATTTGTACCAAAACGGGACGATTTTCTTCCAAAAGTTTCAAAACTATAGTTAGGACTATATATTGCTTAGAATCCATTCTAAAGGGGTTCAAAGCTATATTTAGACTATTATACTAATATATTGAACTTTGGTTACTCCTTGGTCACCAATTTTGTCTACATTTCTTCAAATTCCCATTTGTACCAAAACGCTTCCCAAACTTTCAAAACTATAGTTAGGACTATATATTGGGTAGAATCCATTCTAAAGGGGTTCAAAGCTATATTTAGACTATTATACTAGTATATTGAACTTTGGTTACTCCTTGGTCACCAATTATGTCTACATTTCTTCAAATTCACATTTGTACCCAAACGCGACAATTTTCTTCCCAAAGTTTCAAAACTATAGTTAGGACTATATAATGGGTAGAATCCATTCTAAAGGGGTTCAAAGCTATATTTAGACTATTATACTAGTATATTGAACTTTGGTTACTCCTTGGTCACCAATTATGTCTACATTTCTTCAAATTCACATTTGTACCCAAACGGGACGATTTTCTTCCCAAAGTTTCAAAACTATAGTTAGGACAATATATTAGTTAGAATCCATTCTAAAGGGGTTCAAAGCTATATTTTGACTATTATACTAATTTATTGAACTTTGGTTACTCCTTGGTCATTAAATTTGTCTACATTTCTTCAAATTCCCATTTGTAACAAAACGGTACGATTTTCTTCCCAAAGTTTCGAAACTATAGTTAGGACTATATATTGGGTAGAATCCATTCTAAAGGGGTTCAAAGCTATATTTAGACTATTATACTAGTATATTGAACATTGGTTACTCCTTGGTCACCAATTATGTCTACATTTCTTCAAATTCCCATTTGTAACAAAACGGAACGATTTTCTTCCCATAGTTTCAAAACTATAGTTAGGACTATATATTGGTTACAATCCCTTCTAAAGGGGTTCAAAGCTATATTTAGACTATTATACTAATATATTGAACTTTTTTTACTCCTTGGTCACAAATTTTGTGTACATTTCTTCAAATTCCCATTTGTACCAAAACGCTTCCTAAAGTTTCAAAACAATAGTTAGGACTGTATATTGCTTAGAATCCATTCTAAAGGGGTTCAAAGCTATATTTAGACTATTATACTAATATATTGAACTTTGGTTACTCCTTGGTCACCAATTATGTCTACATTTCTTTAAATTCCCATTTGTACCAAAATGGGACGATTTTCTTTCCAAAGTTTCAAAACTATAGTTAGGACTACATATTGGGTAGAATCCATTCTAAAGGGGTTCAAAGCTATCTTTAGACTATTATACTAATATATTGAACTTTGGTTCTCCTTGGTCACCAATTTTGTCTACATTTCTTCAAATTTTCATTTGTACCAAAACGCTTCCCAAAGTTTCAAAACTATAGTTAGGACAATATATTTGTTAGAATCCATTCTAAAGGGGTTCAAAGCTATATTTAGACTATTATATTAGTATATTGAACTTTGGTTACTCCTTGGTCTCCAATTATGTCTACATTTCTTCAAATTCCCATTTGTACCAAACTGGTACGATTTTCTTCCCAAAGTTTCAAAACTATAGTTAGGACTATATATTGGTTAGAATCCATTCTAAAGGGTTTCAAAGCTATATTTAGACTATTATACTAGTATATTGAACTTTGGTTACTCCTTGGTCACCAATTATGTCTACATTTCTTCAAATTCACATTTGTACCCAAACGGGACGATTTTCTTCCCAAAGTTTCAAAACTATAGTTAGGACTACATATTGGGTAGAATCCATTCTAAAGGGGTTCAAAGCTATATTTAGACTATTATACTAGTATATTGAACTTTGGTTACTCCTTGGTCACCAATTATGTCTACATTTCTTCAAATTCACATTTGTACCCAAACGGGACGATTTTCTTCCCAAAGTTTCAAAACTATAGTTAGGACAATATATTAGTTAGAATCCATTCTAAAGGGGTTCAAAGCTATATTTACACTATTATACTAATATATTGAACTTTGGTTACTCCTTGGTCACCAAATTTGTGTACATTTCTTCAAATTCCAATTTGTACCAAAACGGGACGATTTTCTTCCCAAAGTTTCAAAACTATAGTTAGGACTATATATTGGGTAGAATCCATTCTAAAGGGGTTCAAAGCTATATTTAGACTATTATACTAATATATTGAACTTTGGTTCTCCTTGGTCACCAATTTTGTCTACATTTCTTCAAATTCCCATTTGTACCAAAACGCTTCCCAAAGTTTCAAAACTATAGTTAGGACAATATATTTGTTAGAATCCATTCTAAAGGGGTTCAAAGCTATATTTAGACTATTATACTAATATATTGAACTTTGGTTACTCCTTGGTCACCAATTTTTTGTACATTTCTTCAAATTCCAATTTGTACCAAAACGGGACGATTTTCTTCCAAAAGTTTCAAAACTATAGTTAGGACTATATATTGCTTAGAATCCATTCTAAAGGGGTTCAAAGCTATATTTAGACTATTATACTAATATATTGAACTTTGGTTCTCCTTGGTCACCAATTTTGTCTACATTTCTTCAAATTCCCATTTGTACCAAAACGCTTCCCAAAGTTTCAAAACTATAGTTAGGACTATATATTGGGTAGAATCCATTCTAAAGAGGTTCAAAGCTATATTTAGACTATTATACTAGTATATTGAACTTTGGTTACTCCTTGGTCACCAATTATGTCTACATTTCTTCAAATTCACATTTGTACCCAAACGCGACAATTTTCTTCCCAAAGTTTCAAAACTATAGTTAGGACTATATAATGGGTAGAATCCATTCTAAAGGGGTTCAAAGCTATATTTAGACTATTATACTAGTATATTGAACTTTGGTTACTCCTTGGTCACCAATTATGTCTACATTTCTTCAAATTCACATTTGTACCCAAACGGGACGATTTTCTTCCCAAAGTTTCAAAACTATAGTTAGGACAATATATTAGTTAGAATCCATTCTAAAGGGGTTCAAAGCTATATTTTGACTATTATACTAATTTATTGAACTTTGGTTACTCCTTGGTCATTAAATTTGTCTACATTTCTTCAAATTCCCATTTGTAACAAAACGGTACGATTTTCTTCCCAAAGTTTCGAAACTATAGTTAGGACTATATATTGGGTAGAATCCATTCTAAAGGGGTTCAAAGCTATATTTAGACTATTATACTAGTATATTGAACATTGGTTACTCCTTGGTCACCAATTATGTCTACATTTCTTCAAATTCCCATTTGTAACAAAACGGAACGATTTTCTTCCCATAGTTTCAAAACTATAGTTAGGACTATATATTGGTTACAATCCCTTCTAAAGGGGTTCAAAGCTATATTTAGACTATTATACTAATATATTGAACTTTGGTTCTCCTTGGTCACCAATTTTGTCTACATTTCTTCAAATTCCCATTTGTACCAAAACGCTTCCCAAAGTTTCAAAACTATAGTTAGGACAATATATTTGTTAGAATCCATTCTAAAGGGGTTCAAAGTTATATTTAGACTATTATATTAGTATATTGAACTTTGGTTACTCCTTGGTCACCAATTATGTCTACATTTCTTCAAATTCCCATTTGTACCAAACTGGTACGATTTTCTTCCCAAAGTTTCAAAACTATAGTTAGGACTATATATTGGTTAGAATCCATTCTAAAGGGTTTAAAAGCTATATTTAGACTATTATACTAGTATATTGAACTTTGGTTACTCCTTGGTCACCAATTATGTCTACATTTCTTCAAATTCACATTTGTACCAAAATGGGACGATTTTCTTTCCAAAGTTTCAAAACTATAGTTAGGACTACATATTGGGTAGAATCCATTCTAAAGGGGTTCAAAGCTATATTTAGACTATTATACTAATATATTGAACTTTGGTTCTCCTTGGTCACCAATTTTGTCTACATTTCTTCAAATTCCCATTTGTACCAAAACGCTTCCCAAAGTTTCAAAACTATAGTTAGGACAATATATTTGTTAGAATCCATTCTAAAGGGGTTCAAAGCTATATTTAGACTATTATACTAATATATTGAACTTTGGTTACTCCTTGGTCACCAATTTTTTGTACATTTCTTCAAATTCCAATTTGTACCAAAACGGGACGATTTTCTTCCAAAAGTTTCAAAACTAAAGTTAGGACTATATATTGCTTAGAATCCATTCTAAAGGGGTTCAAAGCTATATTTAGACTATTATACTAATATATTGAACTTTGGTTCTCCTTGGTCACCAATTTTGTCTACATTTCTTCAAATTCCCATTTGTACCAAAACGCTTCCCAAAGTTTCAAAACTATAGTTAGGACTATATATTGGGTAGAATCCATTCTAAAGGGGTTCAAAGCTATATTTAGACTATTATACTAGTATATTGAACTTTGGTTACTCCTTGGTCACCAATTATGTCTACATTTCTTCAAATTCACATTTGTACCCAAACGCGACAATTTTCTTCCCAAAGTTTCAAAACTATAGTTAGGACTATATAATGGGTAGAATCCATTCTAAAGGGGTTCAAAGCTATATTTAGACTATTATACTAGTATATTGAACTTTGGTTACTCCTTGGTCACCAATTATGTCTACATTTCTTCAAATTCACATTTGTACCCAAACGGGACGATTTTCTTCCCAAAGTTTCAAAACTATAGTTAGGACAATATATTAGTTAGAATCCATTCTAAAGGGGTTCAAAGCTATATTTTGACTATTATACTAATTTATTGAACTTTGGTTACTCCTTGGTCATTAAATTTGTCTACATTTCTTCAAATTCCCATTTGTAACAAAACGGTACGATTTTCTTCCCAAAGTTTCGAAACTATAGTTAGGACTATATATTGGGTAGAATCCATTCTAAAGGGGTTCAAAGCTATATTTAGACTATTATACTAGTATATTGAACATTGGTTACTCCTTGGTCACCAATTATGTCTACATTTCTTCAAATTCCCATTTGTAACAAAACGGAACGATTTTCTTCCCATAGTTTCAAAACTATAGTTAGGACTATATATTGGTTACAATCCCTTCTAAAGGGGTTCAAAGCTATATTTAGACTATTATACTAATATATTGAACTTTGGTTCTCCTTGGTCACCAATTTTGTCTACATTTCTTCAAATTCCCATTTGTACCAAAACGCTTCCCAAAGTTTCAAAACTATAGTTAGGACAATATATTTGTTAGAATCCATTCTAAAGGGGTTCAAAGTTATATTTAGACTATTATATTAGTATATTGAACTTTGGTTACTCCTTGGTCACCAATTATGTCTACATTTCTTCAAATTCCCATTTGTACCAAACTGGTACGATTTTCTTCCCAAAGTTTCAAAACTATAGTTAGGACTATATATTGGTTAGAATCCATTCTAAAGGGTTTAAAAGCTATATTTAGACTATTATACTAGTATATTGAACTTTGGTTACTCCTTGGTCACCAATTATGTCTACATTTCTTCAAATTCACATTTGTACCAAAATGGGACGATTTTCTTTCCAAAGTTTCAAAACTATAGTTAGGACTACATATTGGGTAGAATCCATTCTAAAGGGGTTCAAAGCTATATTTAGACTATTATACTAATATATTGAACTTTGGTTCTCCTTGGTCACCAATTTTGTCTACATTTCTTCAAATTCCCATTTGTACCAAAACGCTTCCCAAAGTTTCAAAACTATAGTTAGGACAATATATTTGTTAGAATCCATTCTAAAGGGGTTCAAAGCTATATTTAGACTATTATATTAGTATATTGAACTTTGGTTACTCCTTGGTCACCAATTATGTCTACATTTCTTCAAATTCCCATTTGTACCAAACTGGTACGATTTTCTTCCCAAAGTTTCAAAACTATAGTTAGGACTATATATTGGTTAGAATCCATTCTAAAGGGTTTCAAAGCTATATTTAGACTATTATACTAGTATATTGAACTTTGGTTACTCCTTGGTCACCAATTATGTCTACATTTCTTCAAATTCACATTTGTACCCAAACGGGACGATTTTCTTCCCAAAGTTTCAAAACTAGAGTTAGGACTATATATTGGGTAGAATCCATTCTAAAGGGGTTCAAAGCTATATTTAGACTATTATACTAGTATATTGAACTTTGGTTACTCCTTGGTCACCAATTATGTCTACATTTCTTCAAATTCACATTTGTACCCAAACGGGACGATATTCTTCCCAAAGTTTCAAAACTATAGTTAGGACAATATATTAGTTAGAATCCATTCTAAAGGGGTTCAAAGCTATATTTACACTATTATACTAATATATTGAACTTTGGTTACTCCTTGGTCACCAAATTTGTGTACATTTCTTCAAATTCCAATTTGTACCAAAACGGGACGATTTTCTTCCCAAAGTTTCAAAACTATAGGTAGGACTATATATTGCTTAGAATCCATTCTAAAGGGGTTCAAAGCTATATTTAGACTATTATACTAATATATTGAACTTTGGTTATTCCTTGGTCTAAAATTTTGTGTACATTTCTTCAAATTCCCATTTGTACCAAAACGCTTCCTAAAGTTTCAAAACAATAGTTAGGACTATATATTGCTTAGAATCCATTCTAAAGGGGTTCAAAGCTATATTTAGACTATTATACTAGTATATTGAACTTTTGTTACTCCTTGGTCACCAATTATGTCTACATTTCTTCAAATTCACATTTGTACCCAAACGCGACAATTTTCTTCCCAAAGTTTCAAAACTATAGTTAGGACTATATAATGGGTAGAATCCATTCTAAAGGGGTTCAAAGCTATATTTAGACTATTATACTAGTATATTGAACTTTGGTTACTCCTTGGTCACCAATTATGTCTACATTTCTTCAAATTCACATTTGTACCAAAACGGGACGATTTTCTGCCCAAAGTTTCAAAACTATAGTTAGGACTACATATTGGGTAGAATCCATTCTAAAGGGGTTCAAAGCTATATTTAGACTATTATACTAATATATTGAACTTTGGTTCTCCTTGGTCACCAATTTTGTCTACATTTCTTCAAATTCCCATTTGTACCAAAACGCTTCCCAAAGTTTCAAAACTATAGTTAGGACAATATATTTGTTAGAATCCATTCTAAAGGGGTTCAAAGCTATATTTAGACTATTATACTAATATATTGAACTTTGGTTACTCCTTGGTCACCAATTATGTCTACATTTCTTCAAATTCACATTTGTACCCAAACGCGACAATTTTCTTCCCAAAGTTTCAAAACTATAGTTAGGACTATATAATGGGTAGAATCCATTCTAAAGGGGTTCAAAGCTATATTTAGACTATTATACTAGTATATTGAACTTTGGTTACTCCTTGGTCACCAATTATGTCTACATTTCTTCAAATTCACATTTGTACCCAAACGGGAAGATTTTCTTCCCAAAGTTTCAAAACTATAGTTAGGACAATATATTAGTTAGAATCCATTCTAAAGGGGTTCAAAGCTATATTTTGACTATTATACTAATTTATTGAACTTTGGTTACTCCTTGGTCATTAAATTTGTCTACATTTCTTCAAATTCCCATTTGTAACAAAACGGTACGATTTTCTTCCCAAAGTTTCGAAACTATAGTTAGGACTATATATTGGGTAGAATCCATTCTAAAGGGGTTCAAAGCTATATTTAGACTATTATATTAGTATATTGAACATTGGTTACTCCTTGGTCACCAATTATGTCTACATTTCTTCAAATTCCCATTTGTAACAAAACGGAACGATTTTCTTCCCATAGTTTCAAAACTATAGTTAGGACTATATATTAATTACAGTCCCTTCTAAAGGGGTTCAAAGCTATATTTAGACTATTATACTAATATATTGAACTTTTTTTACTCCTTGGTCACAAATTTTGTGTACATTTCTTCAAATTCCCATTTGTACCAAAACGCTTCCTAAAGTTTCAAAACAATAGTTAGGACTATATATTGCTTAGAATCCATTCTAAAGGGGTTCAAAGCTATATTTAGACTATTATACTAATATATTGAACTTTGGTTACTCCTTGGTCACCAATTATGTCTACATTTCTTCAAATTCCCATTTGTACCAAAATGGGACGATTTTCTTTCCAAAGTTTCAAAACTATAGTTAGGACTACATATTGGGTAGAATCCATTCTAAAGGGGTTCAAAGCTATCTTTAGACTATTATACTAATATATTGAACTTTGGTTCTCCTTGGTCACCAATTTTGTCTACATTTCTTCAAATTCCCATTTGTACCAAAACGCTTCCCAAAGTTTCAAAACTATAGTTAGGACAATATATTTGTTAGAATCCATTCTAAAGGGGTTCAAAGTTATATTTAGACTATTATATTAGTATATTGAACTTTGGTTACTCCTTGGTCACCAATTATGTCTACATTTCTTCAAATTCCCATTTGTACCAAACTGGTACGATTTTCTTCCCAAAGTTTCAAAACTAGAGTTAGGACTATATATTGGGTAGAATCCATTCTAAAGGGGTTCAAAGCTATATTTAGACTATTATACTAGTATATTGAACTTTGGTTACTCCTTGGTCACCAATTATGTCTACATTTCTTCAAATTCACATTTGTACCCAAACGGGACGATATTCTTCCCAAAGTTTCAAAACTAGAGTTAGGACTATATATTGGGTAGAATCCATTCTAAAGGGGTTCAAAGCTATATTTAGACTATTATACTAGTATATTGAACTTTGGTTACTCCTTGGTCACCAATTATGTCTACATTTCTTCAAATTCACATTTGTACCCAAACGGGACGATTTTCTTCCCATAGTTTCAAAACTATAGTTAGGACTATATATTAATTACAGTCCCTTCTAAAGGGGTTCAAAGCTATATTTTGACTATTATACTAATTTATTGAACTTTGGTTACTCCTTGGTCATTAAATTTGTCTACATTTCTTCAAATTCCCATTTGTAACAAAACGGTACGATTTTCTTCCCAAAGTTTCGAAACTATAGTTAGGACTATATATTGGGTAGAATCCATTCTAAAGGGGTTCAAAGCTATATTTAGACTATTATACTAGTATATTGAACATTGGTTACTCCTTGGTCACCAATTATGTCTACATTTCTTCAAATTCCCATTTGTAACAAAACGGAACGATTTTCTTCCCATAGTTTCAAAACTATAGTTAGGACTATATATTGGTTACAATCCCTTCTAAAGGGGTTCAAAGCTATATTTAGACTATTATACTAATATATTGAACTTTGGTTCTCCTTGGTCACCAATTTTGTCTACATTTCTTCAAATTCCCATTTGTACCAAAACGCTTCCCAAAGTTTCAAAACTATAGTTAGGACAATATATTTGTTAGAATCCATTCTAAAGGGGTTCAAAGTTATATTTAGACTATTATATTAGTATATTGAACTTTGGTTACTCCTTGGTCACCAATTATGTCTACATTTCTTCAAATTCCCATTTGTACCAAACTGGTACGATTTTCTTCCCAAAGTTTCAAAACTATAGTTAGGACTATATATTGGTTAGAATCCATTCTAAAGGGTTTAAAAGCTATATTTAGACTATTATACTAGTATATTGAACTTTGGTTACTCCTTGGTCACCAATTATGTCTACATTTCTTCAAATTCACATTTGTACCAAAATGGGACGATTTTCTTTCCAAAGTTTCAAAACTATAGTTAGGACTACATATTGGGTAGAATCCATTCTAAAGGGGTTCAAAGCTATATTTAGACTATTATACTAATATATTGAACTTTGGTTCTCCTTGGTCACCAATTTTGTCTACATTTCTTCAAATTCCCATTTGTACCAAAACGCTTCCCAAAGTTTGAAAACTATAGTTAGGACAATATATTTGTTAGAATCCATTCTAAAGGGGTTCAAAGCTATATTTAGACTATTATATTAGTATATTGAACTTTGGTTACTCCTTGGTCACCAATTATGTCTACATTTCTTCAAATTCCCATTTGTACCAAACTGGTACGATTTTCTTCCCAAAGTTTCAAAACTATAGTTAGGACTATATATTGGTTAGAATCCATTCTAAAGGGTTTCAAAGCTATATTTAGACTATTATACTAGTATATTGAACTTTGGTTACTCCTTGGTCACCAATTATGTCTACATTTCTTCAAATTCACATTTGTACCCAAACGGGACGATTTTCTTCCCAAAGTTTCAAAACTAGAGTTAGGACTATATATTGGGTAGAATCCATTCTAAAGGGGTTCAAAGCTATATTTAGACTATTATACTAGTATATTGAACTTTGGTTACTCCTTGGTCACCAATTATGTCTACATTTCTTCAAATTCACATTTGTACCCAAACGGGACGATATTCTTCCCAAAGTTTCAAAACTATAGTTAGGACAATATATTAGTTAGAATCCATTCTAAAGGGGTTCAAAGCTATATTTACACTATTATACTAATATATTGAACTTTGGTTACTCCTTGGTCACCAAATTTGTGTACATTTCTTCAAATTCCAATTTGTACCAAAACGGGACGATTTTCTTCCCAAAGTTTCAAAACTATAGGTAGGACTATATATTGCTTAGAATCCATTCTAAAGGGGTTCAAAGCTATATTTAGACTATTATACTAATATATTGAACTTTGGTTATTCCTTGGTCTAAAATTTTGTGTACATTTCTTCAAATTCCCATTTGTACCAAAACGCTTCCTAAAGTTTCAAAACAATAGTTAGGACTATATATTGCTTAGAATCCATTCTAAAGGGGTTCAAAGCTATATTTAGACTATTATACTAGTATATTGAACTTTGGTTACTCCTTGGTCACCAATTATGTCTACATTTCTTCAAATTCACATTTGTACCCAAACGCGACAATTTTCTTCCCAAAGTTTCAAAACTATAGTTAGGACTATATAATGGGTAGAATCCATTCTAAAGGGGTTCAAAGCTATATTTAGACTATTATACTAGTATATTGAACTTTGGTTACTCCTTGGTCACCAATTATGTCTACATTTCTTCAAATTCACATTTGTACCCAAACGGGACGATTTTCTTCCCAAAGTTTCAAAACTATAGTTAGGACAATATATTAGTTAGAATCCATTCTAAAGGGGTTCAAAGCTATATTTTGACTATTATACTAATTTATTGAACTTTGGTTACTCCTTGGTCATTAAATTTGTCTACATTTCTTCAAATTCCCATTTGTAACAAAACGGTACGATTTTCTTCCCAAAGTTTCGAAACTATAGTTAGGACTATATATTGGGTAGAATCCATTCTAAAGGGGTTCAAAGCTATATTTAGACTATTATACTAGTATATTGAACATTGGTTACTCCTTGGTCACCAATTATGTCTACATTTCTTCAAATTCCCATTTGTAACAAAACGGAACGATTTTCTTCCCATAGTTTCAAAACTATAGTTAGGACTATATATTGGTTACAATCCCTTCTAAAGGGGTTCAAAGCTATATTTAGACTATTATACTAATATATTGAACTTTGGTTCTCCTTGGTCACCAATTTTGTCTACATTTCTTCAAATTCCCATTTGTACCAAAACGCTTCCCAAAGTTTCAAAACTATAGTTAGGACAATATATTTGTTAGAATCCATTCTAAAGGGGTTCAAAGTTATATTTAGACTATTATATTAGTATATTGAACTTTGGTTACTCCTTGGTCACCAATTATGTCTACATTTCTTCAAATTCCCATTTGTACCAAACTGGTACGATTTTCTTCCCAAAGTTTCAAAACTATAGTTAGGACTATATATTGGTTAGAATCCATTCTAAAGGGTTTAAAAGCTATATTTAGACTATTATACTAGTATATTGAACTTTGGTTACTCCTTGGTCACCAATTATGTCTACATTTCTTCAAATTCACATTTTTACCAAAATGGGACGATTTTCTTTCCAAAGTTTCAAAACTATAGTTAGGACTACATATTGGGTAGAATCCATTCTAAAGGGGTTCAAAGCTATATTTAGACTATTATACTAATATATTGAACTTTGGTTCTCCTTGGTCACCAATTTTGTCTACATTTCTTCAAATTCCCATTTGTACCAAAACGCTTCCCAAAGTTTGAAAACTATAGTTAGGACAATATATTTGTTAGAATCCATTCTAAAGGGGTTCAAAGCTATATTTAGACTATTATATTAGTATATTGAACTTTGGTTACTCCTTGGTCACCAATTATGTCTACATTTCTTCAAATTCCCATTTGTACCAAACTGGTACGATTTTCTTCCCAAAGTTTCAAAACTATAGTTAGGACTATATATTGGTTAGAATCCATTCTAAAGGGTTTCAAAGCTATATTTAGACTATTATACTAGTATATTGAACTTTGGTTACTCCTTGGTCACCAATTATGTCTACATTTCTTCAAATTCACATTTGTACCCAAACGGGACGATTTTCTTCCCAAAGTTTCAAAACTAGAGTTAGGACTATATATTGGGTAGAATCCATTCTAAAGGGGTTCAAAGCTATATTTAGACTATTATACTAGTATATTGAACTTTGGTTACTCCTTGGTCACCAATTATGTCTACATTTCTTCAAATTCACATTTGTACCCAAACGGGACGATATTCTTCCCAAAGTTTCAAAACTATAGTTAGGACAATATATTAGTTAGAATCCATTCTAAAGGGGTTCAAAGCTATATTTACACTATTATACTAATATATTGAACTTTGGTTACTCCTTGGTCACCAAATTTGTGTACATTTCTTCAAATTCCAATTTGTACCAAAACGGGACGATTTTCTTCCCAAAGTTTCAAAACTATAGGTAGGACTATATATTGCTTAGAATCCATTCTAAAGGGGTTCAAAGCTATATTTAGACTATTATACTAATATATTGAACTTTGGTTATTCCTTGGTCTAAAATTTTGTGTACATTTCTTCAAATTCCCATTTGTACCAAAACGCTTCCTAAAGTTTCAAAACAATAGTTAGGACTATATATTGCTTAGAATCCATTCTAAAGGGGTTCAAAGCTATATTTAGACTATTATACTAGTATATTGAACTTTTGTTACTCCTTGGTCACCAATTATGTCTACATTTCTTCAAATTCACATTTGTACCCAAACGCGACAATTTTCTTCCCAAAGTTTCAAAACTATAGTTAGGACTATATAATGGGTAGAATCCATTCTAAAGGGGTTCAAAGCTATATTTAGACTATTATACTAGTATATTGAACTTTGGTTACTCCTTGGTCACCAATTATGTCTACATTTCTTCAAATTCACATTTGTACCAAAACGGGACGATTTTCTGCCCAAAGTTTCAAAACTATAGTTAGGACTACATATTGGGTAGAATCCATTCTAAAGGGGTTCAAAGCTATATTTAGACTATTATACTAATATATTGAACTTTGGTTCTCCTTGGTCACCAATTTTGTCTACATTTCTTCAAATTCCCATTTGTACCAAAACGCTTCCCAAAGTTTCAAAACTATAGTTAGGACAATATATTTGTTAGAATCCATTCTAAAGGGGTTCAAAGCTATATTTAGACTATTATACTAATATATTGAACTTTGGTTACTCCTTGGTCATCAATTATGTCTACATTTCTTCAAATTCACATTTGTACCCAAACGCGACAATTTTCTTCCCAAAGTTTCAAAACTATAGTTAGGACTATATAATGGGTAGAATCCATTCTAAAGGGGTTCAAAGCTATATTTAGACTATTATACTAGTATATTGAACTTTGGTTACTCCTTGGTCACCAATTATGTCTACATTTCTTCAAATTCACATTTGTACCCAAACGGGAAGATTTTCTTCCCAAAGTTTCAAAACTATAGTTAGGACAATATATTAGTTAGAATCCATTCTAAAGGGGTTCAAAGCTATATTTTGACTATTATACTAATTTATTGAACTTTGGTTACTCCTTGGTCATTAAATTTGTCTACATTTCTTCAAATTCCCATTTGTAACAAAACGGTACGATTTTCTTCCCAAAGTTTCGAAACTATAGTTAGGACTATATATTGGGTAGAATCCATTCTAAAGGGGTTCAAAGCTATATTTAGACTATTATACTAGTATATTGAACATTGGTTACTCCTTGGTCACCAATTATGTCTACATTTCTTCAAATTCCCATTTGTAACAAAACGGAACGATTTTCTTCCCATAGTTTCAAAACTATAGTTAGGACTATATATTGGTTACAATCCCTTCTAAAGGGGTTCAAAGCTATATTTAGACTATTATACTAATATATTGAACTTTGGTTCTCCTTGGTCACCAATTTTGTCTACATTTCTTCAAATTCCCATTTGTACCAAAACGCTTCCCAAAGTTTCAAAACTATAGTTAGGACAATATATTTGTTAGAATCCATTCTAAAGGGGTTCAAAGTTATATTTAGACTATTATATTAGTATATTGAACTTTGGTTACTCCTTGGTCACCAATTATGTCTACATTTCTTCAAATTCCCATTTGTACCAAACTGGTACGATTTTCTTCCCAAAGTTTCAAAACTATAGTTAGGACTATATATTGGTTAGAATCCATTCTAAAGGGTTTAAAAGCTATATTTAGACTATTATACTAGTATATTGAACTTTGGTTACTCCTTGGTCACCAATTATGTCTACATTTCTTCAAATTCACATTTGTACCAAAATGGGACGATTTTCTTTCCAAAGTTTCAAAACTATAGTTAGGACTACATATTGGGTAGAATCCATTCTAAAGGGGTTCAAAGCTATATTTAGACTATTATACTAATATATTGAACTTTGGTTCTCCTTGGTCACCAATTTTGTCTACATTTCTTCAAATTCCCATTTGTACCAAAACGCTTCCCAAAGTTTGAAAACTATAGTTAGGACAATATATTTGTTAGAATCCATTCTAAAGGGGTTCAAAGCTATATTTAGACTATTATATTAGTATATTGAACTTTGGTTACTCCTTGGTCACCAATTATGTCTACATTTCTTCAAATTCCCATTTGTACCAAACTGGTACGATTTTCTTCCCAAAGTTTCAAAACTATAGTTAGGACTATATATTGGTTAGAATCCATTCTAAAGGGTTTCAAAGCTATATTTAGACTATTATACTAGTATATTGAACTTTGGTTACTCCTTGGTCACCAATTATGTCTACATTTCTTCAAATTCACATTTGTACCCAAACGGGACGATTTTCTTCCCAAAGTTTCAAAACTAGAGTTAGGACTATATATTGGGTAGAATCCATTCTAAAGGGGTTCAAAGCTATATTTAGACTATTATACTAGTATATTGAACTTTGGTTACTCCTTGGTCACCAATTATGTCTACATTTCTTCAAATTCACATTTGTACCCAAACGGGACGATATTCTTCCCAAAGTTTCAAAACTATAGTTAGGACAATATATTAGTTAGAATCCATTCTAAAGGGGTTCAAAGCTATATTTACACTATTATACTAATATATTGAACTTTGGTTACTCCTTGGTCACCAAATTTGTGTACATTTCTTCAAATTCCAATTTGTACCAAAACGGGACGATTTTCTTCCCAAAGTTTCAAAACTATAGGTAGGACTATATATTGCTTAGAATCCATTCTAAAGGGGTTCAAAGCTATATTTAGACTATTATACTAATATATTGAACTTTGGTTATTCCTTGGTCTAAAATTTTGTGTACATTTCTTCAAATTCCCATTTGTACCAAAACGCTTCCTAAAGTTTCAAAACAATAGTTAGGACTATATATTGCTTAGAATCCATTCTAAAGGGGTTCAAAGCTATATTTAGACTATTATACTAGTATATTGAACTTTTGTTACTCCTTGGTCACCAATTATGTCTACATTTCTTCAAATTCACATTTGTACCCAAACGCGACAATTTTCTTCCCAAAGTTTCAAAACTATAGTTAGGACTATATAATGGGTAGAATCCATTCTAAAGGGGTTCAAAGCTATATTTAGACTATTATACTAGTATATTGAACTTTGGTTACTCCTTGGTCACCAATTATGTCTACATTTCTTCAAATTCACATTTGTACCAAAACGGGACGATTTTCTGCCCAAAGTTTCAAAACTATAGTTAGGACTACATATTGGGTAGAATCCATTCTAAAGGGGTTCAAAGCTATATTTAGACTATTATACTAATATATTGAACTTTGGTTCTCCTTGGTCACCAATTTTGTCTACATTTCTTCAAATTCCCATTTGTACCAAAACGCTTCCCAAAGTTTCAAAACTATAGTTAGGACAATATATTTGTTAGAATCCATTCTAAAGGGGTTCAAAGCTATATTTAGACTATTATACTAATATATTGAACTTTGGTTACTCCTTGGTCATCAATTATGTCTACATTTCTTCAAATTCACATTTGTACCCAAACGCGACAATTTTCTTCCCAAAGTTTCAAAACTATAGTTAGGACTATATAATGGGTAGAATCCATTCTAAAGGGGTTCAAAGCTATATTTAGACTATTATACTAGTATATTGAACTTTGGTTACTCCTTGGTCACCAATTATGTCTACATTTCTTCAAATTCACATTTGTACCCAAACGGGAAGATTTTCTTCCCAAAGTTTCAAAACTATAGTTAGGACAATATATTAGTTAGAATCCATTCTAAAGGGGTTCAAAGCTATATTTTGACTATTATACTAATTTATTGAACTTTGGTTACTCCTTGGTCATTAAATTTGTCTACATTTCTTCAAATTCCCATTTGTAACAAAACGGTACAATTTTCTTCCCAAAGTTTCGAAACTATAGTTAGGACTATATATTGGGTAGAATCCATTCTAAAGGGGTTCAAAGCTATATTTAGACTATTATATTAGTATATTGAACATTGGTTACTCCTTGGTCACCAATTATGTCTACATTTCTTCAAATTCCCATTTGTAACAAAACGGAACGATTTTCTTCCCATAGTTTCAAAACTATAGTTAGGACTATATATTAATTACAGTCCCTTCTAAAGGGGTTCAAAGCTATATTTAGACTATTATACTAATATATTGAACTTTTTTTACTCCTTGGTCACAAATTTTGTGTACATTTCTTCAAATTCCCATTTGTACCAAAACGCTTCCTAAAGTTTCAAAACAATAGTTAGGACTATATATTGCTTAGAATCCATTCTAAAGGGGTTCAAAGCTATATTTAGACTATTATACTAATATATTGAACTTTGGTTACTCCTTGGTCACCAATTATGTCTACATTTCTTCAAATTCCCATTTGTACCAAAATGGGACGATTTTCTTTCCAAAGTTTCAAAACTATAGTTAGGACTACATATTGGGTAGAATCCATTCTAAAGGGGTTCAAAGCTATCTTTAGACTATTATACTAATATATTGAACTTTGGTTCTCCTTGGTCACCAATTTTGTCTACATTTCTTCAAATTCCCATTTGTACCAAAACGCTTCCCAAAGTTTCAAAACTATAGTTAGGACAATATATTTGTTAGAATCCATTCTAAAGGGGTTCAAAGTTATATTTAGACTATTATATTAGTATATTGAACTTTGGTTACTCCTTGGTCACCAATTATGTCTACATTTCTTCAAATTCCCATTTGTACCAAACTGGTACGATTTTCTTCCCAAAGTTTCAAAACTATAGTTAGGACTATATATTGGTTAGAATCCATTCTAAAGGGTTTCAAAGCTATATTTAGACTATTATACTAGTATATTGAACTTTGGTTACTCCTTGGTCACCAATTATGTCTACATTTCTTCAAATTCACATTTGTACCAAAATGGGACGATTTTCTTTCCAAAGTTTCAAAACTATAGTTAGGACTACATATTGGGTAGAATCCATTCTAAAGGGGTTCAAAGCTATATTTAGACTATTATACTAATATATTGAACTTTGGTTCTCCTTGGTCACCAATTTTGTCTACATTTCTTCAAATTCCCATTTGTACCCAAACGGGACGATTTTCTTCCCAAAGTTTCAAAACTAGAGTTAGGACTATATATTGGGTAGAATCCATTCTAAAGGGGTTCAAAGCTATATTTAGACTATTATACTAGTATATTGAACTTTGGTTACTCCTTGGTCACCAATTATGTCTACATTTCTTCAAATTCACATTTGTACCCAAACGGGAAGATTTTCTTCCCAAAGTTTCAAAACTATAGTTAGGACAATATATTAGTTAGAATCCATTCTAAAGGGGTTCAAAGCTATATTTTGACTATTATACTAATTTATTGAACTTTGGTTACTCCTTGGTCATTAAATTTGTCTACATTTCTTCAAATTCCCATTTGTAACAAAACGGTACGATTTTCTTCCCAAAGTTTCGAAACTATAGTTAGGACTATATATTGGGTAGAATCCATTCTAAAGGGGTTCAAAGCTATATTTAGACTATTATACTAGTATATTGAACATTGGTTACTCCTTGGTCACCAATTATGTCTACATTTCTTCAAATTCCCATTTGTAATAAAACGGAACGATTTTCTTCCCATAGTTTCAAAACTATAGTTAGGACTATATATTGGTTACAATCCCTTCTAAAGGGGTTCAAAGCTATATTTAGACTATTATACTAATATATTGAACTTTTTTTACTCCTTGGTCACAAATTTTGTGTACATTTCTTCAAATTCCCATTTGTACCAAAACGCTTCCTAAAGTTTCAAAACAATAGTTAGGACTATATATTGCTTAGAATCCATTCTAAAGGGGTTCAAAGCTATATTTAGACTATTATACTAATATATTGAACTTTGGTTACTCCTTGGTCACCAATTATGTCTACATTTCTTCAAATTCCCATTTGTACCAAAATGGGACGATTTTCTTTCCAAAGTTTCAAAACTATAGTTAGGACTACATATTGGGTAGAATCCATTCTAAAGGGGTTCAAAGCTATCTTTAGACTATTATACTAATATATTGAACTTTGGTTCTCCTTGGTCACCAATTTTGTCTACATTTCTTCAAATTCCCATTTGTACCAAAACGCTTCCCAAAGTTTCAAAACTATAGTTAGGACAATATATTTGTTAGAATCCATTCTAAAGGGGTTCAAAGTTATATTTAGACTATTATATTAGTATATTGAACTTTGGTTACTCCTTGGTCACCAATTATGTCTACATTTCTTCAAATTCCCATTTGTACCAAACTGGTACGATTTTCTTCCCAAAGTTTCAAAACTATAGTTAGGACTATATATTGGTTAGAATCCATTCTAAAGGGTTTCAAAGCTATATTTAGACTATTATACTAGTATATTGAACTTTGGTTACTCCTTGGTCACCAATTATGTCTACATTTCTTCAAATTCACATTTGTACCAAAATGGGACGATTTTCTTTCCAAAGTTTCAAAACAATAGTTAGGACTACATATTGGGTAGAATCCATTCTAAAGGGGTTCAAAGCTATATTTAGACTATTATACTAATATATTGAACTTTGGTTCTCCTTGGTCACCAATTTTGTCTACATTTCTTCAAATTCCCATTTGTACCCAAACGGGACGATTTTCTTCCCAAAGTTTCAAAACTAGAGTTAGGACTATATATTGGGTAGAATCCATTCTAAAGGGGTTCAAAGCTATATTTAGACTATTATACTAGTATATTGAACTTTGGTTACTCCTTGGTCACCAATTATGTCTACATTTCTTGAAATTCACATTTGTACCCAAACGGGACGATTTTCTTCCCAAAGTTTCAAAACTATAGTTAGGACAATATATTAGTTAGAATCCATTCTAAAGGGGTTCAAAGCTATATTTACACTATTATACTAATATATTGAACTTTGGTTACTCCTTGGTCACCAAATTTGTGTACATTTCTTCAAATTCCAATTTGTACCAAAACGGGACGATTTTCTTCCCAAAGTTTCAAAACTATAGTTAGGACTATATATTGGGTAGAATCCATTCTAAAGGGGTTCAAAGCTATATTTAGACTATTATACTAATATATTGAACTTTGGTTCTCCTTGGTCACCAATTTTGTCTACATTTCTTCAAATTCCCATTTGTACCAAAACGCTTCCCAAAGTTTCAAAACTATAGTTAGGACAATATATTTGTTAGAATCCATTCTAAAGGGGTTCAAAGCTATATTTAGACTATTATACTAATATATTGAACTTTGGTTACTCCTTGGTCACCAATTTTTTGTACATTTCTTCAAATTCCAATTTGTACCAAAACGGGACGATTTTCTTCCAAAAGTTTCAAAACTATAGTTAGGACTATATATTGCTTAGAATCCATTCTAAAGGGGTTCAAAGCTATATTTAGACTATTATACTAATATATTGAACTTTGGTTCTCCTTGGTCACCAATTTTGTCTACATTTCTTCAAATTCCCATTTGTACCAAAACGCTTCCCAAAGTTTCAAAACTATAGTTAGGACTATATATTGGGTAGAATCCATTCTAAAGGGGTTCAAAGCTATATTTAGACTATTATACTAGTATATTGAACTTTGGTTACTCCTTGGTCACCAATTATGTCTACATTTCTTCAAATTCACATTTGTACCCAAACGCGACAATTTTCTTCCCAAAGTTTCAAAACTATAGTTAGGACTATATAATGGGTAGAATTCATTCTAAAGGGGTTCAAAGCTATATTTAGACTATTATACTAGTATATTGAACTTTGGTTACTCCTTGGTCACCAATTATGTCTACATTTCTTCAAATTCCCGTTTGTACCCAAACGGGACGATTTTCTTCCCAAAGTTTTAAAGTTATAGTTAGGACTATATATTGGTTAGAATCCATTATAAAAGTGTTAAAAGCTATATTTAGACTATTATACTAATATATTGAACTTTGGTTACTTATTGGTGAGCCAATTTTGTGTAAATTTCTTCAAATTCCCATTTGTACCAAAACGGGACGATTTTCTTCCCAAAGTTTCAAAACTATAGTTAGGACTATATATTGGGTAGAATGCAATCTAAAGGGGTTCAAAGCTATATTTATACTATTATACTAATATATTGAACTTTCGTTATTCCTTGGTCACCAATTTTGTCTACATTTCTTCAAATTCCCATTTGTACCAAAACGGGAGGATATCTTCCCAAAGATTCAAAACTATAGTTAGAACTATACGTTGGGTAGAATCCATTATAAAGGGATTCAAAGCTATATTTAGACTATTATACTATTATATTGAATTTTGGTTACTCCTTGGTCATCAATTTTTTCTACATTTCTTCATATTCCCATTTGTACCAAAACGGGACAATTTTCTTCCCAAAGTTTCAATACTGTAGTTAGGACTATATATTGGGTAGAATCCATGCTTAAGGTCTTCAAAGCTATATTTAGACTATTATACTAATATATTGAACTTTGGTTACTTCTTGGTGAGCCAATTTTGTGTAAATTTCTTCAAATTCCCATTTGTACCAAAACGGGACGATTTTCTTCCCAAAGTTTTAAAGTTATAGTTAGGACTATATATTGGTTAGAATCCATTCTAAAAGTGTTAAAAGCTATATTTAGACTATTATACTAATATATTGAACTTTGGTTACTTCTTGGTGAGCCAATTTTGTGTAAATTTCTTCAAATTCGCATTTGTACCAAAACGGGACGATTTTCTTCCCAAAGTTTCAAAACTATAGTTAGGACTATATATTGGGTAGAATGCAATCTAAAGGGGTTCAAAGCTATATTTATACTTTTATACTAATATATTGAACTTGCGTTATTCCTTGGTCACCAATTATGTCTACATTTCTTCATATTCCCATTTGTACCAAAACGGGACAATTTTCTTCCCAAAGTTTCAAAACTATAGTTAGGACTATATATTGGGTAGAAACCATGCTTAAGGTCTTCAAAGCTATATTTCGACTATTATACTAATATATTGAACTTTGGTTACTTCTTGGTGAGCCAATTTTGTGTAAATTTCTTCAAATTCCCATTTGTACCAAAACGGGACGATTTTCTTCCCAAAGTTTTAAAGTTATAGTTAGGACTATATATTGGTTAGAATCCATTCTAAAAGTGTTAAAAGCTATATTTAGACTATTATACTAATATATTGAACTTTGGTTACTTCTTGGTGAGCCAATTTTAAGTAAATTTCTTCAAATTCCCATTTGTACCAAAACGGGAGGATATCTTCCCAAAGATTCAAAACTATAGTTAGAACTATACGTTGGGTAGAATCCATTCTTAAGGGCTTCAAAGCTATATATAGACTATTATACTAATATATTGTACTTTGGTTACTCCTTGGTCACCAATTTTGTCTTCATTTCTTCAAATTCACTTTTGTACCAAAACGAGACAATTTTATTCCCAAAGTTTCAAAACTATAGTTAGGACTATATATTGGTTAGAATCCATTCTAAAGGGGTTTAAAGCTATATTTAAACTATTATACTAATATATTGAATTTTGGTTACTCCTTGGTCATCAATTTTGTCTACATTTCTTCATATTCCCATTTGTACCAAAACGGGACAATTTTCTTCCCAAAGTTTCAATACTATAGTTAGGACTATATATTGGGTAGAATCCATGCTTAAGGTCTTCAAAGCTATATTTCGACTATTATACTAATATATTGAACTTTGGTTACTTCTTGGTGAGCCAATTTTGTGTAAATTTCTTCAAATTCCCATTTGTACTAAAACGGGACGATTTTCTTCCCAAAAGTTTTAAAGTTATATTTAGGACTATTTGCCCGTTTGACCCGGCTTATTTTCTACTTTTCTATTTAGCTTAAACGAAATAGAGAAGTATAAAATTGAATTTAGCCATATTTCTCTTTAAAAGTATTAGAGAAATAAAGTAAAGAAGTAAAAAATAAAAAAAAGTAGAGTCAAACACAATTTTTTCCTACTTTACTATTTTTAAGGAGAAGAAAAAAAGTTGAAAATAAGCCTGGCCAAACGGGCACTATATATTGGTTAGAATCCATTCTAAAAGTGTTAAAAGCTATATTTAGACTATTATACTAATATATTGAACTTTGGTTACTTCTTGGTGAGCCAATTTTGTGTAAATTTCTTCAAATTCCCATTTGTACCAAAACAGGACGATTTTCTTCCCAAAGTTTCAAAACTATAGTTAGGACTATATATTGGGTAGAATCCATTCTTAAGGGCTTCAAAGCTATATTTAGACTATTATACTAATATATTGTACTTTGGTTACTCCTTGGTCACCAATTTTGTCTTCATTTCTTCAAATTCACTTTTGTACCAAAACGAGACAATTTTATTCCCAAAGTTTCAAAACTATAGTTAGGACTATATATTGGTTAGAATCCATTCTAAAGGGGTTTAAAGCTATATTTAAACTATTATACTAATATATTGAATTTTGGTTACTCCTTGGTCATCAATTTTGTCTACATTTCTTCATATTCCCATTTGTACCAAAACGGGACAATTTTCTTCCCAAAGTTTCAATACTATAGTTAGGACTATATATTGGGTAGAATCCATGCTTAAGGTCTTCAAAGCTATATTTCGACTATTATACTAATATATTGAACTTTGGTTACTTCTTGGTGAGCCAATTTTGTGTAAATTTCTTCAAATTCCCATTTGTACCAAAACAGGACGATTTTCTTCCCAAAGTTTCAAAACTATAGTTAGGACTATATATTGGGTAGAATCCATTCTTAAGGGCTTCAAAGCTATATTTAGACTATTATACTAATATATTGTACTTTGGTTACTCCTTGGTCACCAATTTTGTCTTCATTTCTTCAAATTCACTTTTGTACCAAAACGAGACAATTTTATTCCCAAAGTTTCAAAACTATAGTTAGGACTATATATTGGTTAGAATCCATTCTAAAGGGGTTTAAAGCTATATTTAAACTATTATACTAATATATTGAATTTTGGTTACTCCTTGGTCATCAATTTTGTCTACATTTCTTCATATTCCAATTTGTACCAAAACGGGACAATTTTCTTCCCAAAGTTTCAATACTATAGTTAGGACTATATATTGGGTAGAATCCATGCTTAAGGTCTTCAAAGCTATATTTCGACTATTATACTAATATATTGAACTTTGGTTACTTCTTGGTGAGCCAATTTTGTGTAAATTTCTTCAAATTCCCATTTGTACTAAAACGGGACGATTTTCTTCCCAAAAGTTTTAAAGTTATATTTAGGACTATATATTGGTTAGAATCCATTCTAAAAGTGTTAAAAGCTATATTTAGACTATTATACTAATATATTGAACTTTGGTTATTTCTTGGTGAGCCAATTTTGTGTAAATTTCTTCAAATTCCCATTTGTACCAAAACAGGACGATTTTCTTCCCAAAGTTTCAAAACTATAGTTAGGACTATATATTGGGTAGAATCCATTCTTAAGGGCTTCAAAGCTATATTTAGACTATTATACAAATATATTGTACTTTGGTTACTCCTTGGTCACCAATTTTGTCTTCATTTCTTCAAATTCACTTTTGTACCAAAACGAGACAATTTTATTCCCAAAGTTTCAAAACTATAGTTAGGACTATATATTGGTTAGAATCCATTCTAAAGGGGTTTAAAGCTATATTTAAACTATTATACTAATATATTGAATTTTGGTTACTCCTTGGTCATCAATTTTGTCTACATTTCTTCATATTCCCATTTGTACCAAAACGGGACAATTTTCTTCCCAAAGTTTCAATACTATAGTTAGGACTATATATTGGGTAGAATCCATGCTTAAGGTCTTCAAAGCTATATTTCGACTATTATACTAATATATTGAACTTTGGTTACTTCTTGGTGAGCCAATTTTGTGTAAATTTCTTCAAATTCCCATTTGTACTAATACGGGACGATTTTCTTCCCAAAGTTTTAAAGTTATAGTTAGGACTATATATTGGTTAGAATCCATTCTAAAAGTTTTAAAAGCTATATTTAGACTATTATACTAATATATTGAACTTTGGTTACTTCTTGGTGAGCCAATTTTGTGTAAATTTCTTCAAATTCGCATTTGTACCAAAACGGGACGATTTTCTTCCCAAAGTTTCAATACTATAGTTAGGACTATATATTGGGTAGAATCCATGCTTAAGGTCTTCAAAGCTATATTTCGACTATTATACTAATATATTGAACTTTGGTTACTTCTTGGTGAGCCAATTTTGTGTAAATTTCTTCAAATTCCCATTTGTACTAAAACGGGACGATTTTTTTCCCAAAAGTTTTAAAGTTATATTTAGGACTATATATTGGTTAGAATCCATTCTAAAAGTGTTAAAAGCTATATTTAGACTATTATACTAATATATTGAACTTTGGTTACTTCTTGGTGAGCCAATTTTAAGTAAATTTCTTCAAATTCCCATTTGTACCAAAACGGGAGGATATCTTCCCAAAGATTCAAAACTATAGTTAGAACTATACGTTGGGTAGAATCCATTCTTAAGGGCTTCAAAGCTATATATAGACTATTATACTAATATATTGTACTTTGGTTACTCCTTGGTCACCAATTTTGTCTTCATTTCTTCAAATTCACTTTTGTACCAAAACGAGACAATTTTATTCCCAAAGTTTCAAAACTATAGTTAGGACTATATATTGGTTAGAATCCATTCTAAAGGGGTTTAAAGCTATATTTAACCTATTATACTAATATATTGAATTTTGGTTACTCCTTGGTCATCAATTTTTTCTACATTTCTTCATATTCCCATTTGTACCAAAACGGGACAATTTTCTTCCCAAAGTTTCAATACTGTAGTTAGGACTATATATTGGGTAGAATCCATGCTTAAGGTCTTCAAAGCTATATTTAGACTATTATACTATTATATTGAACTTTGGTTACTTCTTGGTGAGCCAATTTTGTGTAAATTTCTTCAAATTCCCATTTGTACCAAAACGGGACGATTTTCTTCCCAAAGTTTTAAAGTTATAGTTAGGACTATATATTGGTTAGAATCCATTCTAAAAGTGTTAAAAGCTATATTTAGACTATTATACTAATATATTGAACTTTGGTTACTTCTTGGTGAGCCAATTTTGTGTAAATTTCTTCAAATTCGCATTTGTACCAAAACGGGACGATTTTCTTCCCAAAGTTTCAAAACTATAGTTAGGACTATATATTGGGAAGAATGCAATCTAAAGGGGTTCAAAGCTATATTTATACTATTATACTAATATATTGAACTTTCGTTATTCCTTGGTCACCAATTATGTCTACATTTCTTCATATTCCCATTTGTACCAAAACGGGACAATTTTCTTCCCAAAGTTTCAATACTATAGTTAGGACTATATATTGGGTAGAATCCATGCTTAAGGTCTTCAAAGCTATATTTCGACTATTATACTAATATATTGAACTTTGGTTACTTCTTGGTGAGCCAATTTTGTGTAAATTTCTTCAAATTCCCATTTGTACCAAAACGGGACGATTTTCTTCCCAAAGTTTCAAAACTATAGTTAGGACTATATATTGGGTAGAATGCAATCTAAAGGGGTTCAAAGCTATATTTATACTATTATACTAATATATTGAACTTTCGTTATTCCTTGGTCACCAATTTTGTCTACATTTCTTCAAATTCCCATTTGTACCAAAACGGGAGGATATCTTCCCAAAGATTCAAAACTATAGTTAGAACTATACGTTGGGTAGAATCCATTATAAAGGGATTCAAAGCTATATTTAGACTATTATACTATTATATTGAATTTTGGTTACTCCTTGGTCATCAATTTTTTCTACATTTCTTCATATTCCCATTTGTACCAAAACGGGACAATTTTCTTCCCAAAGTTTCAATACTGTAGTTAGGACTATATATTGGGTAGAATCCATGCTTAAGGTCTTCAAAGCTATATTTAGACTATTATACTAATATATTGAACTTTGGTTACTTCTTGGTGAGCCAATTTTGTGTAAATTTCTTCAAATTCCCATTTGTACCAAAACGGGACGATTTTCTTCCCAAAGTTTTAAAGTTATAGTTAGGACTATATATTGGTTAGAATCCATTCTAAAAGTGTTAAAAGCTATATTTAGACTATTATACTAATATATTGAACTTTGGTTACTTCTTGGTGAGCCAATTTTGTGTAAATTTCTTCAAATTCCCATTTGTACTAAAACGGGACGATTTTCTTCCCAAAGTTTCAAAACTATAGTTAGGACTATATATTGGGTAGAATGCAATCTAAAGGGGTTCAAAGCTATATTTATACTATTATACTAATATATTGAACTTTCGTTATTCCTTGGTCACCAATTTTGTCTACATTTCTTCAAATTCCCATTTGTACCAAAACGGGAGGATATCTTCCCAAAGATTCAAAACTATAGTTAGAACTATACGTTGGGTAGAATCCATTATAAAGGGATTCAAAGCTATATTTAGACTATTATACTATTATATTGAATTTTGGTTACTCCTTGGTCATCAATTTTTTCTACATTTCTTCATATTCCCATTTGTACCAAAACGGGACAATTTTCTTCCCAAAGTTTCAATACTGTAGTTAGGACTATATATTGGGTAGAATCCATGCTTAAGGTCTTCAAAGCTATATTTAGACTATTATACTAATATATTGAACTTTGGTTACTTCTTGGTGAGCCAATTTTGTGTAAATTTCTTCAAATTCCCATTTGTACCAAAACGGGACGATTTTCTTCCCAAAGTTTTAAAGTTATAGTTAGGACTATATATTGGTTAGAATCCATTCTAAAAGTGTTAAAAGCTATATTTAGACTATTATACTAATATATTGAACTTTGGTTACTTCTTGGTGAGCCAATTTTGTGTAAATTTCTTCAAATTCCCATTTGTACTAAAACGGGACGATTTTCTTCCCAAAGTTTTAAAGTTATAGTTAGGACTATATATTGGTTAGAATCCATTATAAAAGTGTTAAAAGCTATATTTAGACTATTATACTAATATATTGAACTTTGGTTACTTCTTGGTGAGCCAATTTTGTGTAAATTTCTTCAAATTCGCATTTGTACCAAAACGGGACGATTTTCTTCCCAAAGTTTCAAAACTATAGTTAGGACTATATATTGGGTAGAATGCAATCTAAAGGGGTTCAAAGCTATATTTATACTATTATACTAATATATTGAACTTTCGTTATTCCTTGGTCACCAATTTTGTCTACATTTCTTCAAATTCCCATTTGTACCAAAACGGGAGGATATCTTCCCAAAGATTCAAAACTATAGTTAGAACTATACGTTGGGTAGAATCCATTATAAAGGGATTCAAAGCTATATTTAGACTATTATACTATTATATTGAATTTTGGTTACTCCTTGGTCATCAATTTTTTCTACATTTCTTCATATTCCCATTTGTACCAAAACGGGACAATTTTCTTCCCAAAGTTTCAATACTGTAGTTAGGACTATATATTGGGTAGAATCCATGCTTAAGGTCTTCAAAGCTATATTTAGACTATTATACTAATATATTGAACTTTGGTTACTTCTTGGTGAGCCAATTTTGTGTAAATTTCTTCAAATTCCCATTTGTACCAAAACGGGACGATTTTCTTCCCAAAGTTTTAAAGTTATAGTTAGGACTATATATTGGTTAGAATCCATTCTAAAAGTGTTAAAAGCTATATTTAGACTATTATACTAATATATTGAACTTTGGTTACTTCTTGGTGAGCCAATTTTGTGTAAATTTCTTCAAATTCGCATTTGTAACAAAACGGGACGATTTTCTTCCCAAAGTTTCAAAACTATAGTTAGGACTATATATTGGGTAGAATGCAATCTAAAGTGGTTCAAAGCTATATTTATACTATTATACTAATATATTGAACTTTCTTTATTCCTTGGTCACCAATTATGTCTACATTTCTTCATATTCCCATTTGTACCAAAACGGGACAATTTTCTTCCCAAAGTGTCAAAACTATAGTTAGGACTATATATTGGGTAGAATCCATGCTTAAGGTCTTCAAAGCTATATTTAGACTATTATACTAATATATTGAACTTTGGTTACTTCTTGGTGAGCCAATTTTGTGTAAATTTCTTCAAATTCCCATTTGTACCAAAACGGGACGATTTTCTTCCCAAAGTTTTAAAGTTATAGTTAGGACTATATATTGGTTAGAATCCATTCTAAAAGTGTTAAAAGCTATATTTAGACTATTATACTAATATATTGAACTTTGGTTACTTCTTGGTGAGCCAATTTTGTGTAAATTTCTTCAAATTCCCATTTGTACTAAAACGGGACGATTTTCTTCCCAAAGTTTTAAAGTTATAGTTAGGACTATATATTGGTTAGAATCCATTATAAAAGTGTTAAAAGCTATATTTAGACTATTATACTAATATATTGAACTTTGGTTACTTCTTGGTGAGCCAATTTTGTGTAAATTTCTTCAAATTCGCATTTGTACCAAAACGGGACGATTTTCTTCCCAAAGTTTCAAAACTATAGTTAGGACTATATATTGGGTAGAATGCAATCTAAAGGGGTTCAAAGCTATATTTATACTATTATACTAATATATTGAACTTTCGTTATTCCTTGGTCACCAATTTTGTCTACATTTCTTCAAATTCCCATTTGTACCAAAACGGGAGGATATCTTCCCAAAGATTCAAAACTATAGTTAGAACTATACGTTGGGTAGAATCCATTATAAAGGGATTCAAAGCTATATTTAGACTATTATACTATTATATTGAATTTTGGTTACTCCTTGGTCATCAATTTTTTCTACATTTCTTCATATTCCCATTTGTACCAAAACGGGACAATTTTCTTCCCAAAGTTTCAATACTGTAGTTAGGACTATATATTGGGTAGAATCCATGCTTAAGGTCTTCAAAGCTATATTTAGACTATTATACTAATATATTGAACTTTGGTTACTTCTTGGTGAGCCAATTTTGTGTAAATTTCTTCAAATTCCCATTTGTACCAAAACGGGACGATTTTCTTCCCAAAGTTTTAAAGTTATAGTTAGGACTATATATTGGTTAGAATCCATTCTAAAAGTGTTAAAAGCTATATTTAGACTATTATACTAATATATTGAACTTTGGTTACTTCTTGGTGAGCCAATTTTGTGTAAATTTCTTCAAATTCGCATTTGTAACAAAACGGGACGATTTTCTTCCCAAAGTTTCAAAACTATAGTTAGGACTATATATTGGGTAGAATGCAATCTAAAGTGGTTCAAAGCTATATTTATACTATTATACTAATATATTGAACTTTCTTTATTCCTTGGTCACCAATTATGTCTACATTTCTTCATATTCCCATTTGTACCAAAACGGGACAATTTTCTTCCCAAAGTGTCAAAACTATAGTTAGGACTATATATTGGGTAGAATCCATGCTTAAGGTCTTCAAAGCTATATTTAGACTATTATACTAATATATTGAACTTTGGTTACTTCTTGGTGAGCCAATTTTGTGTAAATTTCTTCAAATTCCCATTTGTACCAAAACGGGACGATTTTCTTCCCAAAGTTTTAAAGTTATAGTTAGGACTATATATTGGTTAGAATCCATTCTAAAAGTGTTAAAAGCTATATTTAGACTATTATACTAATATATTGAACTTTGGTTACTTCTTGGTGAGCCAATTTTGTGTAAATTTCTTCAAATTCCCATTTGTACTAAAACGGGACGATTTTCTTCCCAAAGTTTTAAAGTTATAGTTAGGACTATATATTGGTTAGAATCCATTATAAAAGTGTTAAAAGCTATATTTAGACTATTATACTAATATATTGAACTTTGGTTACTTCTTGGTGAGCCAATTTTGTGTAAATTTCTTCAAATTCGCATTTGTACCAAAACGGGACGATTTTCTTCCCAAAGTTTCAAAACTATAGTTAGGACTATATATTGGGTAGAATGCAATCTAAAGGGGTTCAAAGCTATATTTATACTATTATACCAATATATTGAACTTTCGTTATTCCTTGGTCACCAATTTTGTCTACATTTCTTCAAATTCCCATTTGTACCAAAACGGGAGGATATCTTCCCAAAGATTCAAAACTATAGTTAGAACTATACGTTGGGTAGAATCCATTATAAAGGGATTCAAAGCTATATTTAGACTATTATACTATTATATTGAATTTTGGTTACTCCTTGGTCATCAATTTTTTCTACATTTCTTCATATTCCCATTTGTACCAAAACGGGACAATTTTCTTCCCAAAGTTTCAATACTGTAGTTAGGACTATATATTGGGTAGAATCCATGCTTAAGGTCTTCAAAGCTATATTTAGACTATTATACTAATATATTGAACTTTGGTTACTTCTTGGTGAGCCAATTTTGTGTAAATTTCTTCAAATTCCCATTTGTACCAAAACGGGACGATTTTCTTCCCAAAGTTTTAAAGTTATAGTTAGGACTATATATTGGTTAGAATCCATTCTAAAAGTGTTAAAAGCTATATTTAGACTATTATACTAATATATTGAACTTTGGTTACTTCTTGGTGAGCCAATTTTGTGTAAATTTCTTCAAATTCGCATTTGTAACAAAACGGGACGATTTTCTTCCCAAAGTTTCAAAACTATAGTTAGGACTATATATTGGGTAGAATGCAATCTAAAGTGGTTCAAAGCTATATTTATACTATTATACTAATATATTGAACTTTCTTTATTCCTTGGTCACCAATTATGTCTACATTTCTTCATATTCCCATTTGTACCAAAACGGGACAATTTTCTTCCCAAAGTGTCAAAACTATAGTTAGGACTATATATTGGGTAGAATCCATGCTTAAGGTCTTCAAAGCTATATTTAGACTATTATACTATTATATTGAACTTTGGTTACTTCTTGGTGAGCCAATTTTGTGTAAATTTCTTCAAATTCCCATTTGTACTAAAACGGGACGATTTTCTTCCCAAAGTTTTAAAGTTATAGTTAGGACTATATATTGGTTAGAATCCATTATAAAAGTGTTAAAAGCTATATTTAGACTATTATACTAATATATTGAACTTTGGTTACTTCTTGGTGAGCCAATTTTGTGTAAATTTCTTCAAATTCGCATTTGTACCAAAACGGGACGATTTTCTTCCCAAAGTTTCAAAACTATAGTTAGGACTATATATTGGGTAGAATGCAATCTAAAGGGGTTCAAAGCTATATTTATACTATTATACTAATATATTGAACTTTCGTTATTCCTTGGTCACCAATTTTGTCTACATTTCTTCAAATTCCCATTTGTACCAAAACGGGAGGATATCTTCCCAAAGATTCAAAACTATAGTTAGAACTATACGTTGGGTAGAATCCATTATAAAGGGATTCAAAGCTATATTTAGACTATTATACTATTATATTGAATTTTGGTTACTCCTTGGTCATCAATTTTTTCTACATTTCTTCATATTCCCATTTGTACCAAAACGGGACAATTTTCTTCCCAAAGTTTCAATACTGTAGTTAGGACTATATATTGGGTAGAATCCATGCTTAAGGTCTTCAAAGCTATATTTAGACTATTATACTAATATATTGAACTTTGGTTACTTCTTGGTGAGCCAATTTTGTGTAAATTTCTTCAAATTCCCATTTGTACCAAAACGGGACGATTTTCTTCCCAAAGTTTTAAAGTTATAGTTAGGACTATATATTGGTTAGAATCCATTCTAAAAGTGTTAAAAGCTATATTTAGACTATTATACTAATATATTGAACTTTGGTTACTTCTTGGTGAGCCAATTTTGTGTAAATTTCTTCAAATTCGCATTTGTAACAAAACGGGACGATTTTCTTCCCAAAGTTTCAAAACTATAGTTAGGACTATATATTGGGTAGAATGCAATCTAAAGTGGTTCAAAGCTATATTTATACTATTATACTAATATATTGAACTTTCTTTATTCCTTGGTCACCAATTATGTCTACATTTCTTCATATTCCCATTTGTACCAAAACGGGACAATTTTCTTCCCAAAGTTTCAATACTGTAGTTAGGACTATATATTGGGTAGAATCCATGCTTAAGGTCTTCAAAGCTATATTTAGACTATTATACTAATATATTGAACTTTGGTTACTTCTTGGTGAGCCAATTTTGTGTAAATTTCTTCAAATTCGCATTTGTACCAAAACGGGACGATTTTCTTCCCAAAGTTTCAAAACTATAGTTAGGACTATATATTGGGTAGAATGCAATCTAAAGGGGTTCAAAGCTATATTTATACTATTATACTAATATATTGAACTTGCGTTATTCCTTGGTCACCAATTATGTCTACATTTCTTCATATTCCCATTTGTACCAAAACGGGACAATTTTCTTCCCAAAGTTTCAAAACTATAGTTAGGACTATATATTGGGTAGAAACCATGCTAAAGGTCTTCAAAGCTATATTTCGACTATTATACTAATATATTGAACTTTGGTTACTTCTTGGTGAGCCAATTTTGTGTAAATTTCTTCAAATTCCCACTTGTACCAAAACGGGACGATTTTCTTCCCAAAGTTTTAAAGTTATAGTTAGGACTATATATTGGTTAGAATCCATTCTAAAAGTGTTAAAAGCTATATTTAGACTATTATACTAATATATTGAACTTTGGTTAGTTCTTGGTGAGCCAATTTTAAGTAAATTTCTTCAAATTCCCATTTGTACCAAAACGGGAGGATATCTTCCCAAAGATTCAAAACTATAGTTAGAACTATACGTTGGGTAGAATCCATTCTTAAGGGCTTCAAAGCTATATATAGACTATTATACTAATATATTGTACTTTGGTTACTCCTTGGTCACCAATTTTGTCTTCATTTCTTCAAATTCACTTTTGTACCAAAACGAGACAATTTTATTCCCAAAGTTTCAAAACTATAGTTAGGACTATATATTGGTTAGAATCCATTCTAAAGGGGTTTAAAGCTATATTTAACCTATTATACTAATATATTGAATTTTGGTTACTCCTTGGTCATCAATTTTTTCTACATTTCTTCATATTCCCATTTGTACCAAAATGGGACAATTTTCTTCCCAAAGTTTCAATACTGTAGTTAGGACTATATATTGGGTAGAATCCATGCTTAAGGTCTTCAAAGCTATATTTAGACTATTATACTATTATATTGAACTTTGGTTACTTCTTGGTGAGCCAATTTTGTGTAAATTTCTTCAAATTCCCATTTGTACCAAAACGTGACGATTTTCTTCCCAAAGTTTTAAAGTTATAGTTAGGACTATATATTGGTTAGAATCCATTCTAAAAGTGTTAAAAGCTATATTTAGACTATTATACTAATATATTGAACTTTGGTTACTTCTTGGTGAGCCAATTTTGTGTAAATTTCTTCAAATTCGCATTTGTACCAAAACGGGACGATTTTCTTCCCAAAGTTTCAAAACTATAGTTAGGACTATATATTGGGTAGAATGCAATCTAAAGGGGTTCAAAGCTATATTTATACTATTATACTAATATATTGAACTTTCGTTATTGCTTGGTCACCAATTATGTCTACATTTCTTCATATTCCCATTTGTACCAAAACGGGACAATTTTCTTCCCAAAGTTTCAAAACTATAGTTAGGACTATATATTGGGTAGAAACCATGCTTAAGGTCTTCAAAGCTATATTTCGACTATTATACTAATATATTGAACTTTGGTTACTTCTTGGTGAGCCAATTTTGTGTAAATTTCTTCAAATTCCCATTTGTACCAAAACGGGACGATTTTCTTCCCAAAGTTTTAAAGTTATAGTTAGGACTATATATTGGTTAGAATCCATTCTAAAAGTGTTAAAAGCTATATTTAGACTATTATACTAATATATTGAACTTTGGTTACTTCTTGGTGAGCCAATTTTAAGTAAATTTCTTCAAATTCCCACTTGTACCAAAACGGGAGGATATCTTCCCAAAGATTCAAAACTATAGTTAGAACTATACGTTGGGTAGAATCCATTATAAAGGGATTCAAAGCTATATTTAGACTATTATACTAATATATTGAATTTTGGTTACTCCTTGGTCACCAATTTTGTCTACATTTCTTCAAATTCCCATTTGTACCAAAACGAGACGATTTTCTTCCCAAAGTTTTAAAGTTATAGTTAGGACTATATATTGGTTAGAATCCATTCTAAAAGTGTTAAAAGCTATATTTAGACTATTATACTAATATATTGAACTTTGGTTACTTCTTGGTGAGCCAATTTTGTGTAAATTTCTTCAAATTCGCATTTGTACCAAAACGGGACGATTTTCTTCCCAAAGTTTCAAAACTATAGTTAGGACTATATATTGGGTAGAATGCAATCTAAAGGGGTTCAAAGCTATATTTATACTATTATACTAATATATTGAACTTTCGTTATTGCTTGGTCACCAATTATGTCTACATTTCTTCATATTCCCATTTGTACCAAAACGGGACAATTTTCTTCCCAAAGTTTCAAAACTATAGTTAGGACTATATATTGGGTAGAAACCATGCTTAAGGTCTTCAAAGCTATATTTCGACTATTATACTAATATATTGAACTTTGGTTACTTCTTGGTGAGCCAATTTTGTGTAAATTTCTTCAAATTCCCATTTGTACCAAAACGGGACGATTTTCTTCCCAAAGTTTTAAAGTTATAGTTAGGACTATATATTGGTTAGAATCCATTCTAAAAGTGTTAAAAGCTATATTTAGACTATTATACTAATATATTGAACTTTGGTTACTTCTTGGTGAGCCATTTTTGTGTAATTTTCTTCAAATTCCCATTTGTACCAAAACGGGAGGATATCTTCCCAAAGATTCAAAACTATAGTTAGAACTATACGTAGGGTAGAATCCATTATAAAGGGATTCAAAGCTATATTTAGACTATTATACTAATATATTGAATTTTGGTTACTCCTTGGTCAACAATTTTGTCTACATTTCTTTAAATTCCCTTTTGAACTAAAACGAGACGATTTTCTTCCCAAAGTTTCAAAACTATAGTTAGGACTATATATTGGGTAGAATCCATTCTTAAGGGCTTCAAAACAATATTTAGACTATTATAATAATATATTGAATTTTGGTTACTCCTTGGTCACCAATTTTGTCTACATTTCTTCAAATTCCCATTTGTACCAAAACGGGAGGATATCTTCCCAAAGTTTCTAAACTATAATTAGGACTATATATTGGGTAGAATGCATTCTAAAGGGGTTCAAAGATATACTTAGACTATTATACTAATATATTGAACTTTGGTTACTCCTTGGTCACTAACTATGTCTACATTTCTTCAAATTCCCATTTGTACCAAAACGGGACGATTATCTTCCCAAACATTCAAAACTATAGTTAGAACTATATGTTGGATATAATCCATTATAAAGGGATTCAAAGCTATATTTAGACTATTATACTAATATATTGAATTTTGGTTACTCCTTGGTCACCAATTTTGTCTACATTTCTTCAAATTCCCATTTGTACCAAAACGAGACGATTTTCTTCCCAAAGTTTCAAAACTATAGTTATGACTATATATTGGGTAGAATGCAATCTAAAGGGGTTCAAAGCTATATTTATACTATTATACTAATATATTGAACTTTTGTTACTCCTTGGTCACCAATTATGTCTACATTTCTTCATATTCCCATTTGTACCAAAACGGGACAATTTTCTTCCCAAAGTTTCAATACTATAGTTAGGACTATATATTGGGTAGAATCCATGCTTAAGGTCTTCAAAGCTATATTTCGACTATTATACTAATATATTGAACTTTGGTTACTTCTTGGTGAGCCAATTTTGTGTAAATTTCTTCAAATTCCCATTTGTACCAAAACGGGACGATTTTCTTCCCAAAGTTTTAGAGTTATAGTTAGGACTATATATTGGTTAGAATCCATTCTAAAAGTGTTAAAAGCTATATTTAGACTATTATACTAATATATTGAACTTTGGTTACTTCTTGGTGAGCCAATTTTGTGTAAATTTCTTCAAATTCGCATTTGTACCAAAACGGGACGATTTTCTTCCCAAAGTTTCAAAACTATAGTTAGGACTATATATTGAGTAGAATCCATTCTTAAGGGCTTAAAAGCTATATTTAGACTATTATACTAATATATTGTACTTTGGTTACTCCTTGGTCACCAATTTTGTCTTCATTTCTTCAAATTCCCTTTTGTACCAAAACGAGACAATTTTATTCCCAAAGTTTCAAAACTATAGTTAGGACTATATATTGGTTAGAATCCATTCTAAAGGGGTTTAAAGCTATATTTAAACTATTATACTAATATATTGAATTTTGGTTACTCCTTGGTCATCAATTTTGTCTACATTTCTTTAAATTCCCTTTTGAACCAAAACGAGACGATTTTCTTCCCAAAGTTTCAAAACTATAGTTAGGACTATATATTGGGTAGAATCCATTCTTATGGGCTTCAAAGCAATATTTAGACTATTATAATAATATATTGAATTTTGGTTACTCCTTGGTCACCAATTTTGTCTACATTTCTTCAAATTCCCATTTGTACCAAAACGGGAGGATTTTCTTCCCAAAGTTTCAAAACTATAGTTAGGACTATATATTGGGTAGAATCAATGCTTAAGGGCTTCAAAGCAATATTTAGACTATTATAATAATATATTGAATTTTGGTTACTCCTTGGTTACCAATTTTGTCTACATTTCTTCAAATTCCCATTTGTACCAAAACGGGAGGATATCTTCCCAAAGATTCAAAACTATAGTTAGAACTATACGTTGGGTAGAATCCATTATAAAGGGATTCAAAGCTATATTTAGACTATTATACTAATATATTGAATTTTGGTTACTCCTTGGTCACCAATTTTGTCTACATTTCTTCAAATTCCCATTTGTACCAAAACGAGACGATTTTCTTCCCAAAGTTTCAAAACTATAGTTACGACTATATATTGGGTAGAATGCAATCTAAAGGGGTTCAAAGCTATATTTATACTATTATACTAGTATATTGAACTTTCGTTACTCCTTGGTCACCAATTTTGTCTACATTTCTTCAAATTCCCATTTGTACCAAAACGAGACGATTTTCTTCCCAAAGTTTCAAAACTATAGTTACGACTATATATTGGGTAGAATGCAATCTAAAGGGGTTCAAAGCTATATTTATACTAATATACTAATATATTGAACTTTGGTTACTTCTTGGTGAGCCAATTTTGTGTAAATTTCTTCAAATTCCCATTTGTACCAAAACGGGACGATTTTCTTCCCAAAGTTTTAAAGTTATAGTTAGGACTATATATTGGTTAGAATCCATTCTAAAAGTGTTAAAAGCTATATTTAGACTATTATACTAATATATTGAACTTTGGTTACTTCTTGGTGAGCCATTTTTGTGTAATTTTCTTCAAATTCCCATTTGTACCAAAACGGGAGGATATCTTCCCAAAGATTCAAAACTATAGTTAGAACTATACGTAGGGTAGAATCCATTATAAAGGGATTCAAAGCTATATTTAGACTATTATACTAATATATTGAATTTTGGTTACTCCTTGGTCAACAATTTTGTCTACATTTCTTTAAATTCCCTTTTGAACTAAAACGAGACGATTTTCTTCCAAAAGTTTCAAAACTATAGTTAGGACTATATATTGGGTAGAATCCATTCTTAAGGGCTTCAAAACAATATTTAGACTATTATAATAATATATTGAATTTTGGTTACTCCTTGGTCACCAATTTTGTCTACATTTCTTCAAATTCCCATTTGTACCAAAACGGGAGGATATCTTCCCAAAGTTTCTAAACTATAATTAGGACTATATATTGGGTAGAATGCATTCTAAAGGGGTTCAAAGATATATTTAGACTATTATACTAATATATTGAACTTTGGTTACTCCTTGGTCACTAACTATGTCTACATTTCTTCAAATTCCCATTTGTACCAAAACGGGACGATTATCTTCCCAAACATTCAAAACTATAGTTAGAACTATATGTTGGATATAATCCATTATAAAGGGATTCAAAGCTATATTTAGACTATTATACTAATATATTGAATTTTGGTTACTCCTTGGTCACCAATTTTGTCTACATTTCTTCAAATTCCCATTTGTACCAAAACGAGACGATTTTCTTCCCAAAGTTTCAAAACTATAGTTATGACTATATATTGGGTAGAATGCAATCTAAAGGGGTTCAAAGCTATATTTATACTATTATACTAATATATTGAACTTTTGTTACTCCTTGGTCACCAATTATGTCTACATTTCTTCATATTCCCATTTGTACCAAAACGGGACAATTTTCTTCCCAAAGTTTCAATACTATAGTTAGGACTATATATTGGGTAGAATCCATGCTTAAGGTCTTCAAAGCTATATTTCGACTATTATACTAATATATTGAACTTTGGTTACTTCTTGGTGAGCCAATTTTGTGTAAATTTCTTCAAATTCCCATTTGTACCAAAACGGGACGATTTTCTTCCCAAAGTTTTAGAGTTATAGTTAGGACTATATATTGGTTAGAATCCATTCTAAAAGTGTTAAAAGCTATATTTAGACTATTATACTAATATATTGAACTTTGGTTACTTCTTGGTGAGCCAATTTTGTGTAAATTTCTTCAAATTCGCATTTGTACCAAAACGGGACGATTTTCTTCCCAAAGTTTCAAAACTATAGTTAGGACTATATATTGAGTAGAATCCATTCTTAAGGGCTTAAAAGCTATATTTAGACTATTATACTAATATATTGTACTTTGGTTACTCCTTGGTCACCAATTTTGTCTTCATTTCTTCAAATTCCCTTTTGTACCAAAACGAGACAATTTTATTCCCAAAGTTTCAAAACTATAGTTAGGACTATATATTGGTTAGAATCCATTCTAAAGGGGTTTAAAGCTATATTTAAACTATTATACTAATATATTGAATTTTGGTTACTCCTTGGTCATCAATTTTGTCTACATTTCTTTAAATTCCCTTTTGAACCAAAACGAGACGATTTTCTTCCCAAAGTTTCAAAACTATAGTTAGGACTATATATTGGGTAGAATCCATTCTTATGGGCTTCAAAGCAATATTTAGACTATTATAATAATATATTGAATTTTGGTTACTCCTTGGTCACCAATTTTGTCTACATTTCTTCAAATTCCCATTTGTACCAAAACGGGAGGATTTTCTTCCCAAAGTTTCAAAACTATAGTTAGGACTATATATTGGGTAGAATCAATGCTTAAGGGCTTCAAAGCAATATTTAGACTATTATAATAATATATTGAATTTTGGTTACTCCTTGGTTACCAATTTTGTCTACATTTCTTCAAATTCCCATTTGTACCAAAACGGGAGGATATCTTCCCAAAGATTCAAAACTATAGTTAGAACTATACGTTGGGTAGAATCCATTATAAAGGGATTCAAAGCTATATTTAGACTATTATACTAATATATTGAATTTTGGTTACTCCTTGGTCACCAATTTTGTCTACATTTCTTCAAATTCCCATTTGTACCAAAACGAGACGATTTTCTTCCCAAAGTTTCAAAACTATAGTTACGACTATATATTGGGTAGAATGCAATCTAAAGGGGTTCAAAGCTATATTTATACTATTATACTAGTATATTGAACTTTCGTTACTCCTTGGTCACCAATTTTGTCTACATTTCTTCAAATTCCCATTTGTACCAAAACGAGACGATTTTCTTCCCAAAGTTTCAAAACTATAGTTACGACTATATATTGGGTAGAATGCAATCTAAAGGGGTTCAAAGCTATATTTATACTATTATACTAATATATTGAACTTTTGTTACTCCTTGGTCACCAATTATGTCTACATTTCTTCATATTCCCATTTGTACCAAAACGGGACAATTTTCTTCCCAAAGTTTCAATACTATAGTTAGGACTATATATTGGGTAGAATCCATGCTTAAGGTCTTCAAAGCTATATTTCGACTATTATACTAATATATTGAACTTTGGTTACTTCTTGGTGAGCCAATTTTGTGTAAATTTCTTCAAATTCCCATTTGTACCAAAACGGGACGATTTTCTTCCCAAAGTTTCAAAACTATAATTAGGACATATATTGGGTAGAATCCATTCTAAAGGGCTTCAAAGCTATATTTAGACTATTATACTAATATATTGAATTTTGGTTACACCTTGGTCACCAATTTTGTCTACATTTCTTCAAATTCCCATTTGTACCAAAACGGGACGATTATCTTCCCAAAGATTCAAAACTATAGTTAGAACTATATGTTGGGTAGAATCTATTCTAAAGGGATTCAAAGCTATATTTAGACTATTATACTAATATATTTAATTTTGGTTACTACTTGGTCACCAATTTTGTCTACATTTCTTCAAATTCCCATTTGTACCAAAACGGGACGATTTTCTTCCCAAAGTTTCAAAACTATAGTTAGGACTATATATTGGGTAGAATCCATGCTTAATGGCTTCAAAGCTATATTTAGACTATTATACTAAGATATTGTTTTTTGGTTACTCCTTGGTCACCAACTTTGTCTACATTTCTTCAAATTCCCTTTTGTACCAAAACGAGACGATTTTCTTCCCAAAGTTTCAAAACTATAGTTAGGACTATATATTGGGTAGAATCCATTCTTATGGGCTTCAAAGCAATATTTAGACTATTATAATAATATATTGAATTTTGGTTACTCCTTGGTCACCAATTTTGTCTACATTTCTTCAAATTCCCATTTGTACCAAAACGGGAGGATTTTCTTCCCAAAGTTTCAAAACTATAGTTAGGACTATATATTGGGTAGAATCCATTCTAAAGGGCTTCAAAGCTATATTTAGACTATTATACTAATATATTGAATTTTGGTTACACCTTGGTCACCAATTTTGTCTACATTTCTTCAAATTCCCATTTGTACTAAAACGGGACGATTATCTTCCCAAAGATTCAAAACTATAGTTAGAACTATATGTTGGGTAGAATCTATTCTAAAGGGATTCAAAGCTATATTTAGACTATTATACTAATCTATTTAATTTTGGTTACTACTTGGTCACCAATTTTGTCTACATTTCTTCAAATTCCCATTTGTACCAAAACGGGACGATTTTCTTCCCAAAGTTTCAAAACTATAGTTAGGACTATATATTGGGTAGAATCCATGCTTAATGGCTTCAAAGCTATATTTAGACTATTATACTAAGATATTGTTTTTTGGTTACTCCTTGGTCACCAACTTTGTCTACATTTCTTCAAATTCCCATTTGTACCAAAACGGGACAATTTTCTTCCCAAAGTTTCAATACTATAGTTAGGACTATATATTGGGTAGAATCCATGCTTAAGGTCTTCAAAGCTATATTTCGACTATTATACTAATATATTGAACTTTGGTTACTTCTTGGTGAGCCAATTTTGTGTAAATTTCTTCAAATTCCCATTTGTACCAAAACGGGACGATTTTCTTCCCAAAGTTTCAAAACTATAATTAGGGCATATATTGGGTAGAATCCATTCTAAAGGGCTTCAAAGCTATATTTAGACTATTATACTAATATATTGAATTTTGGTTACACCTTGGTCACCAATTTTGCCTACATTTCTTCAAATTCCCATTTGTACCAAAACGGGACGATTATCTTCCCAAAGATTCGAAACTATAGTTAGAACTATATGTTGGGTAGAATCTATTCTAAAGGGATTCAAAGCTATATTTAGACTATTATACTAATATATTTAATTTTGGTTACTACTTGGTCACCAATTTTGTCTACATTTCTTCAAATTCCCATTTGTACCAAAACGGGACGATTTTCTTCCCAAAGTTTCAAAACTATAGTTAGGACTATATATTGGGTAGAATCCATGCTTAATGGCTTCAAAGCTATATTTAGACTATTATACTAAGATATTGTTTTTTGGTTACTCCTTGGTCACCAACTTTGTCTACATTTCTTCAAATTCCCTTTTGTACCAAAACGAGACGATTTTCTTCCCAAAGTTTCAAAACTATAGTTAGGACTATATATTGGGTAGAATCCATTCTTATGGGCTTCAAAGCAATATTTAGACTATTATAATAATATATTGAATTTTGGTTACTCCTTGGTCACCAATTTTGTCTACATTTCTTCAAATTCCCATTTGTACCAAAACGGGAGGATTTTCTTCCCAAAGTTTCAAAACTATAGTTAGGACTATATATTGGGTAGAATCAATGCTTAAGGGCTTCAAAGCAATATTTAGACTATTATAATAATATATTGAATTTTGGTTACTCCTTGGTCACCAATTTTGTCTACATTTCTTCAAATTCCCATTTGTACCAAAACGGGAGGATATCTTCCCAAAGATTCAAAACTATAGTTAGAACTATACGTTGGGTAGAATCCATTATAAAGGGATTCAAAGCTATATTTAGACTATTATACTAATATATTGAATTTTGGTTACTCCTTGGTCACCAATTTTGTCTACATTTCTTCAAATTCCCATTTGTACCAAAACGAGACGATTTTCTTCCCAAAGTTTCAAAACTATAGTTACGACTATATATTGGGTAGAATGCAATCTAAAGGGGTTCAAAGCTATATTTATACTATTATACTAGTATATTGAACTTTCGTTACTCCTTGGTCACCAATTTTGTCTACATTTCTTCAAATTCCCATTTGTACCAAAACGAGACGATTTTCTTCCCAAAGTTTCAAAACTATAGTTACGACTATATATTGGGTAGAATGCAATCTAAAGGGGTTCAAAGCTATATTTATATTATTATACTAATATATTGAACTTTTGTTACTCCTTGGTCACCAATTATGTCTACATTTCTTCATATTCCCATTTGTACCAAAACGGGACAATTTTCTTCCCAAAGTTTCAATACTATAGTTAGGACTATATATTGGGTAGAATCCATGCTTAAGGTCTTCAAAGCTATATTTCGACTATTATACTAATATATTGAACTTTGGTTACTTCTTGGTGAGCCAATTTTGTGTAAATTTCTTCAAATTCCCATTTGTACCAAAACGGGACGATTTTCTTCCCAAAGTTTCAAAACTATAATTAGGACATATATTGGGTAGAATCCATTCTAAAGGGCTTCAAAGCTATATTTAGACTATTATACTAATATATTGAATTTTGGTTACACCTTGGTCACCAATTTTGTCTACATTTCTTCAAATTCCCATTTGTACCAAAACGGGACGATTATCTTCCCAAAGATTCAAAACTATAGTTAGAACTATATGTTGGGTAGAATCTATTCTAAAGGGATTCAAAGCTATATTTAGACTATTATACTAATATATTTAATTTTGGTTACTACTTGGTCACCAATTTTGTCTACATTTCTTCAAATTCCCATTTGTACCAAAACGGGACGATTTTCTTCCCAAAGTTTCAAAACTATAGTTAGGACTATATATTGGGTAGAATCCATGCTTAATGGCTTCAAAGCTATATTTAGACTATTATACTAAGATATTGTTTTTTGTTTACTCCTTGGTCACCAACTTTGTCTACATTTCTTCAAATTCCCTTTTGTACCAAAACGAGACGATTTTCTTCCCAAAGTTTCAAAACTATAGTTAGGACTATATATTGGGTAGAATCCATTCTTATGGGCTTCAAAGCAATATTTAGACTATTATAATAATATATTGAATTTTGGTTACTCCTTGGTCACCAATTTTGTCTACATTTCTTCAAATTCCCATTTGTACCAAAACGGGAGGATTTTCTTCCCAAAGTTTCAAAACTATAGTTAGGACTATATATTGGGTAGAATCAATGCTTAAGGGCTTCAAAGCAATATTTAGACTATTATAATAATATATTGAATTTTGGTTACTCCTTGGTCACGAATTTTGTCTACATTTCTTCAAATTCCCATTTGTACCAAAACGGGAGGATATCTTCCCAAAGATTCAAAACTATAGTTAAAACTATACGTTGGGTAGAATCCATTATAAAGGGATTCAAAGCTATATTTAGACTATTATACTAATATATTGAATTTTGGTTACTCCTTGGTCACCAATTTTGTCTACATTTCTTCAAATTCGCATTTGTACCAAAACGAGACGATTTTCTTCCCAAAGTTTCAAAACTATAGTTACGACTATATATTGGGTAGAATGCAATCTAAAGGGGTTCAAAGCTATATTTATACTATTATACTAGTATATTGAACTTTCGTTACTCCTTGGTCACCAATTTTGTCTACATTTCTTCAAATTCCCATTTGTACCAAAACGAGACGATTTTCTTCCCAAAGTTTCAAAACTATAGTTACGACTATATATTGGGTAGAATGCAATCTAAAGGGGTTCAAAGCTATATTTATATTATTATACTAATATATTGAACTTTTGTTACTCCTTGGTCACCAATTATGTCTACATTTCTTCATATTCCCATTTGTACCAAAACGGGACAATTTTCTTCCCAAAGTTTCAATACTATAGTTAGGACTATATATTGGTTAGAATCCATGCTTAAGGTCTTCAAAGCTATATTTCGACTATTATACTAATATATTGAACTTTGGTTACTTCTTGGTGAGCCAATTTTGTGTAAATTTCTTCAAATTCCCATTTGTACCAAAACGGGACGATTTTCTTCCCAAAGTTTCAAAACTATAATTAGGACATATATTGGGTAGAATCCATTCTAAAGGGCTTCAAAGCTATATTTAGACTATTATACTAATATATTGAATTTTGGTTACACCTTGGTCACCAATTTTGTCTACATTTCTTCAAATTCCCATTTGTACCAAAACGAGACGATTTTCTTCCCAAAGTTTCAAAACTATAGTTACGACTATATATTGGGTAGAATGCAATCTAAAGGGGTTCAAAGCTATATTTATACTATTATACTAGTATATTGAACTTTCGTTACTCCTTGGTCACCAATTTTGTCTACATTTCTTCAAATTCCCATTTGTACCAAAACGAGACGATTTTCTTCCCAAAGTTTCAAAACTATAGTTACGACTATATATTGGGTAGAATGCAATCTAAAGGGGTTCAAAGCTATATTTATATTATTATACTAATATATTGAACTTTTGTTACTCCTTGGTCACCAATTATGTCTACATTTCTTCATATTCCCATTTGTACCAAAACGGGACAATTTTCTTCCCAAAGTTTCAAAACTATAGTTAGGACTATATATTGGGTAGAATCAATGCTTAAGGGCTTCAAAGCAATATTTAGACTATTATAATAATATATTGAATTTTGGTTACTTCTTGGTCACCAATTTTGTCTACATTTCTTCAAATTCCCATTTGTACCAAAACGGGAGGATATCTTCCCAAAGATTCAAAACTATAGTTAGAACTATACGTTGGGTAGAATCCATTATAAAGGGATTCAAAGCTATATTTAGACTATTATACTAATATATTGAATTTTGGTTACTCCTTGGTCACCAATTTTGTCTACATTTCTTCAAATTCCCATTTGTACCAAAACGAGACGATTTTCTTCCCAAAGTTTCAAAACTATAGTTACGACTATATATTGGGTAGAATGCAATCTAAAGGGGTTCAAAGCTATATTTATACTATTATACTAGTATATTGAACTTTCGTTACTCCTTGGTCACCAATTTTGTCTACATTTCTTCAAATTCCCATTTGTACCAAAACGAGACGATTTTCTTCCCAAAGTTTCAAAACTATAGTTACGACTATATATTGGGTAGAATGCAATCTAAAGGGGTTCAAAGCTATATTTATATTATTATACTAATATATTGAACTTTTGTTACTCCTTGGTCACCAATTATGTCTACATTTCTTCATATTCCCATTTGTACCAAAACGGGACAATTTTCTTCCCAAAGTTTCAATACTATAGTTAGGACTATATATTGGGTAGAATCCATGCTTAAGGTCTTCAAAGCTATATTTCGACTATTATACTAATATATTGAACTTTGGTTACTTCTTGGTGAGCCAATTTTGTGTAAATTTCTTCAAATTCCCATTTGTACCAAAACGGGACGATTTTCTTCCCAAAGTTTCAAAACTATAATTAGGACATATATTGGGTAGAATCCATTCTAAAGGGCTTCAAAGCTATATTTAGACTATTATACTAATATATTGAATTTTGGTTACACCTTGGTCACCAATTTTGTCTACATTTCTTCAAATTCCCATTTGTACCAAAACGGGACGATTATCTTCCCAAAGATTCAAAACTATAGTTAGAACTATATGTTGGGTAGAATCTATTCTAAAGGGATTCAAAGCTATATTTAGACTATTATACTAATATATTTAATTTTGGTTACTACTTGGTCACCAATTTTGTCTACATTTCTTCAAATTCCCATTTGTACCAAAACGGGACGATTTTCTTACCAAAGTTTCAAAACTATAGTTAGGACTATATATTGGGTAGAATCCATGCTTAATGGCTTCAAAGCTATATTTAGACTATTATACTAAGATATTGTTTTTTGGTTACTCCTTGGTCACCAACTTTGTCTACATTTCTTCAAATTCCCTTTTGTACCAAAACGAGACGATTTTCTTCCCAAAGTTTCAAAACTATAGTTAGGACTATATATTGGGTAGAATCCATTCTTAAGGGCTTCAAAGCTATATTTAGACTATTATACTAATATATTGAACTTTTGTTACACCTTGGTCACCAATTTTGTCTACATTTCTTCAAACTCCCATTTGTACCAAAACGAGACGATTTTCTTCCCAAAGTTTCAAAACTGTAGTTACGACTATATATTGGGTTGAATGCATTCAGAAGGGGTTCAAAGCTATATTTATACTATTATACTAATATATTGAACTTTGGTTACTCCCTGGTCACCAATTTTGTCTACATTTCTTCAAATTCCCTTTTGTACCAAAACGAGACTATTTTCTTCCCAATGTTTCAAAACTATAGTTAGGACTATATATTGGGTAGAATCCATTCTTAAGGGCTTCAAAAAAATATTTAGACTATTATAATAATATATTGAATTTTGGTTACTACTTGGTCACCAATTTTGTCTACATTTCTTCAAATTCCCATTTGTACCAAAACGGGACGATTTTCTTCCCAAAGTTTCAAAACTATAGTTAGGACTATATATTGGGTAGAATCCATGCTTAATGGCTTCAAAGCTATATTTAGACTATTATACTAAGATATTGTTTTTTGGTTACTCCTTGGTCACCAACTTTGTCTACATTTCTTCAAATTCCCTTTTGTACCAAAACGAGACGATTTTCTTCCCAAAGTTTCAAAACTATAGTTAGGACTATATATTGGGTAGAATCCATTCTTATGGGCTTCAAAGCAATATTTAGACTATTATAATAATATATTGAATTTTGGTTACTCCTTGGTCACCAATTTTGTCTACATTTCTTCAAATTCCCATTTGTACCAAAACGGGAGGATTTTCTTCCCAAAGTTTCAAAACTATAGTTAGGACTATATATTGGGTAGAATCCATTCTAAAGGGCTTCAAAGCTATATTTAGACTATTATACTAATATATTGAATTTTGGTTACACCTTGGTCACCAATTTTGTCTACATTTCTTCAAATTCCCATTTGTACTAAAACGGGACGATTATCTTCCCAAAGATTCAAAACTATAGTTAGAACTATATGTTGGGTAGAATCTATTCTAAAGGGATTCAAAGCTATATTTAGACTATTATACTAATATATTTAATTTTGGTTACTACTTGGTCACCAATTTTGTCTACATTTCTTCAAATTCCCATTTGTACCAAAACGGGACGATTATCTTCCCAAAGATTCAAAACTATAGTTAGAACTATATGTTGGGTAGAATCTATTCTAAAGGGATTCAAAGCTATATTTAGACTATTATACTAATATATTTAATTTTGGTTACTACTTGGTCACCAATTTTGTCTACATTTCTTCAAATTCCCATTTGTACCAAAACGGGACGATTTTCTTACCAAAGTTTCAAAACTATAGTTAGGACTATATATTGGGTAGAATCCATGCTTAATGGCTTCAAAGCTATATTTAGACTATTATACTAAGATATTGTTTTTTGGTTACTCCTTGGTCACCAACTTTGTCTACATTTCTTCAAATTCCCTTTTGTACCAAAACGAGACGATTTTCTTCCCAAAGTTTCAAAACTATAGTTAGGACTATATATTGGGTAGAATCCATTCTTAAGGGCTTCAAAGCTATATTTAGACTATTATACTAATATATTGAACTTTTGTTACACCTTGGTCACCAATTTTGTCTACATTTCTTCAAACTCCCATTTGTACCAAAACGAGACGATTTTCTTCCCAAAGTTTCAAAACTGTAGTTACGACTATATATTGGGTTGAATGCATTCAGAAGGGGTTCAAAGCTATATTTATACTATTATACTAATATATTGAACTTTGGTTACTCCCTGGTCACCAATTTTGTCTACATTTCTTCAAATTCCCTTTTGTACCAAAACGAGACTATTTTCTTCCCAATGTTTCAAAACTATAGTTAGGACTATATATTGGGTAGAATCCATTCTTAAGGGCTTCAAAAAAATATTTAGACTATTATAATAATATATTGAATTTTGGTTACTCCTTGGTCACCAATTTGGCTACATTTCTTCAAATTCCCATTTGTACCAAAACGGGACGATTTTCTTCCCAAAGTTTCAAAACTATAGTTAGGACTATATATTGGGTTGAATCAATGCTTAAGGGCTTCAAAGCACTATTTAGACTATTATAATAATATATTGAATTTTGGTTACTCCTTGGTCACCAATTTTGTCTACATTTCTTCAAATTCCCATTTGTACCAAAACGGGACGATTATCTTCCCAAAGAATCAAAACTATAGTTAGAACTATATGTTGGGTAGAATCTATTCTAAAGGGATTCAAAGATATATTTAGACTATTATACTAATATATTGAATTTTGGTTACCTCTTGGTCACCAATTTTGTCTACATTTCTTCAAATTCCCATTTGTACCAAAACGGGACGATTTTCTTCCCAAAGTTTCAAAACTATAGTTAGGACTATATATTGGGTAGAATCCATGCTTAAGGGCTTCAAAGCTATATTTCGACTATTATACTAATATATTGAACTTTGGTTACTTTTTGGTGAGCCAATTTTGTGTAAATTTCTTCAGATTCCCATTTGTACCAAAACGGGACGATTTTCTTCCCAAAGTTTTAAAGCTATAGTTAGGACTATATATTGGTTAGAATCCAATCTAAAAGGGTTAAAAGATATATTTAGACTATTATACTAATATATTGAACTTTGGTTACTTCTTGGTGAGCCAATTTTGTGTAAATTTCTTCAAATTCCCATTTGTACCAAAACGGGACGAGTTTCTTCCCAAAGTTTTAAAACTATAGTTAGGACTATATATTGGGTAGAAGCAATGCTTAAGGGCTTCAAAGCACTATTTAGACTATTATAATAATATATTGAATTTTGGTTACTCCTTGGTCACCAATTTTGTCTACATTTCTTCAAATTTCAATTTGTACCAAAACGGGACGATTATCTTCCCAAAGATTCAAAACTATAGTTAGAACTATATGTTGGGTAGAATCTATTCTAAAGGGATTGAAAGCTATATTTAGACTATTATACTAATATATTGAATTTTGGTTACTCCTTGGTCACCAATTTTGTCTACATTTCTTCAAATTCCCATTTGTACCAAAACGGGACGATTTTCTTCCCAAAGTTTCAAAACTATAGTTAGGACTATATATTGGGTAGAATCCATTCTTAAGGGCTTCAAAGCTATATTTAGACTATTATACTAATATATTGAACTTTTGTTACTCCTTGGTCACCAATTTTTTCTACATTTCTTCAAATCCCCATTTGTACCAAAATGAGACGATTTTCTTCCCAAAGTTTCAAAACTATAGTTACGACTATATATTGGGTTGAATGTATTCTAAAGGGGTTCAAAGCTATATTTATACTATTATACTAATATATTGAGCTTTGGTTACTCCTTGGTCACCAATTTTGTCTACATTTCTTCAAATTCCTATTTGTACCAAAACGGGACGATTTTCTTCCCAAAGTTTCAAAACTATAATTAGGACATATATTGGGTAGAATCCATTCTAAAGAGCTTCAAAGCTATATTTAGACTATTATACTAATATATTGAATTTTGGTTACTCCTTGGTCACCAATTTTGTCTACATTTCTTCAAATTCCCATTTGTACCAAAACGGGACGATTATCTTCCCAAAGATTCAAAACTATAGTTAGGACTATATATTGGGTAGAATCAATGCTTAAGGGCTTCAAAGCACTATTTAGACTATTATAATAATATATTGAATTTTGGTTACTCCTTGGTCACCAATTTTGTCTACATTTCTTCAAATTCCCATTTGTACCAAAACGGGACGATTATCTTCCCAAAGATTCAAAACTATAGTTAGAACTATATGTTGGGTAGAATCTATTCTAAAGGGATTCAAAGCTATATTTAGACTATTATACTAATATATTGAATTTTGGTTACTCCTTGGTCACCAATTTTGTCTACATTTCTTCAAATTCCCATTTGTACCAAAACGGGACGATTTTCTTCCCAAAGTTTCAAAACTATAGTTATGACTATATATTGGGTTGAATGCATTCAGAAGGGGTTCAAAGCTAAATTTATACTATTATACTAATATATTGAACTTTGGTTACTCCCTGGTGACCAATTTTGTCTACATTTCTTCAAATTCCCTTTTGTACCAAAACGAGACGATTTTCTTCCCAATGTTTCAAAACTATAGTTCGGACTATATATTGGGTAGAATCCATTCTTAAGGGCTTCAAAAAAATATTTAGACTATTATAATAATATATTGAATTTTGGTTACTCCTTGGTCACCAATTTTGTCTACATTTCTTCAAATTCCCATTTGTACCAAAACGGGACGATTTTCTTCCCAAAGTTTCAAAACTATAGTTAGGACTATATATTGGGTAGAATCCATGCTTAAGGGCTTCAAAGCTATATTTCGACTATTATACTAATATATTGAACTTTGGTTACTTTTTGGTGAGCCAATTTTGTGTAAATTTCTTCAGATTCCCATTTGTACCAAAACGGGACGATTTTCTTCCCAAAGTTTTAAAGCTATAGTTAGGACTATATATTGGTTAGAATCCAATCTAAAAGGGTTAAAAGATATATTTAGACTATTATACTAATATATTGAACTTTGGTTACTTCTTGGTGAGCCAATTTTGTGTAAATTTCTTCAAATTCCCATTTGTACCAAAACGGGACGATTTTCTTCCCAAAGTTTCAAAACTATAGTTATGACTATATATTGGGTTGAATGCATTCAGAAGGGGTTCAAAGCTAAATTTATACTATTATACTAATATATTGAACTTTGGTTACTCCCTGGTGACCAATTTTGTCTACATTTCTTCAAATTCCCTTTTGTACCAAAACGAGACGATTTTCTTCCCAATGTTTCAAAACTATAGTTCGGACTATATATTGGGTAGAATCCATTCTTAAGGGCTTCAAAAAAATATTTAGACTATTATAATAATATATTGAATTTTGGTTACTCCTTGGTCACCAATTTTGTCTACATTTCTTCAAATTCCCATTTGTACCAAAACGGGACGATTTTCTTCCCAAAGTTTCAAAACTATAGTTAGGACTATATATTGGGTAGAATCCATGCTTAAGGGCTTCAAAGCTATATTTCGACTATTATACTAATATATTGAACTTTGGTTACTTTTTGGTGAGCCAATTTTGTGTAAATTTCTTCAGATTCCCATTTGTACCAAAACGGGACGATTTTCTTCCCAAAGTTTTAAAGCTATAGTTAGGACTATATATTGGTTAGAATCCAATCTAAAAGGGTTAAAAGATATATTTAGACTATTATACTAATATATTGAACTTTGGTTACTTCTTGGTGAGCCAATTTTGTGTAAATTTCTTCAAATTCCCATTTGTACCAAAACGGGACGAGTTTCTTCCCAAAGTTTCAAAACTATAGTTAGGACTATATATTGGGTAGAATCCATTCTTAAGGGCTTCAAAGCTATATTTAGACTATTATACTAATATATTGTACTTTGGTTACTCCTTGGTTACCAATTTTGTCTACATTTCTTCAAATTCCCATTTGTACCAAAACGGGACGATTTTCTTCCCAAAGTTTCAAAACTATAGTTAGGACTATATATTGGGTAGAATCCATTCTTAAGGGCTTCAAAGCTATATTTAGACTATTATACTAATATATTGAACTTTTGTTACTCCTTGGTCACCAGTTTTGTCTACATTTCTTCAAATTCCCATTTGTACCAAAACGAGACGATTTTCTTCCCAAAGTTTCAAAACTGTAGTTACGACTATATATTGGGTTGAATGCATTCAGAAGGGGTTCAAAGCTATATTTATACTATTATACTAATATATTGAACTTTGGTTACTCCCTGGTCACCAATTTTGTCTACATTTCTTCAAATTCCCTTTAGTACCAAAACGAGACTATTTTCTTCCCAATGTTTCAAAACTATAGTTAGGACTATATATTGGGTAGAATCCATTCTTAAGGGCTTCAAAAAAATATTTAGACTATTATAATAATATATTGAATTTTGGTTACTCCTTGGTCACCAATTTTGTCTACATTTCTTCAAATTCCCATTTGTACGAAAACGGGACGATTTTCTTCCCAAAGTTTCAAAACTATAGTTAGGACTATATATTGGGTAGAATCAATGCTTAAGGGCTTCAAAGCACTATTTAGACTATTATAATAATATATTGAATTTTGGTTACTCCTTGGTCACCAATTTTGTCTACATTTCTTCAAATTCCCATTTGTACCAAAACGGGACGATTTTCTTCCCAAAGTTTCAAAACTATAGTTAGGACTATATATTGGGTAGAATCCATTCTTAAGGGCTTCAAAGCTATATTTAGACTATTATACTAATATATTGAACTTTTGTTACTCCTTGGTCACCAATTTTTTCTACATTTCTTCAAATTCCCATTTGTACCAAAATGAGACGATTTTCTTCCCAAAGTTTCAAAACTATAGTTACGACTATATATTGGGTTGAATGTATTCTAAAGGGGTTCAAAGCTATATTTATACTATTATACTAATATATTGAACTTTGGTTACTCCTTGGTCACCAATTTTGTCTACATTTCTTCAAATTCCTATTTGTACCAAAACGGGACGATTTTCTTCCCAAAGTTTCAAAACTATAATTAGGACATATATTGGGTAGAATCCATTCTAAAGGGCTTCAAAGCTATATTTAGACTATTATACTAATATATTGAATTTTGGTTACTCCTTGGTCACCAATTTTGTCTACATTTCTTCAAATTCCCATTTGTACCAAAACGGGACGATTATCTTCCCAAAGATTCAAAACTATAGTTAGGACTATATATTGGGTAGAATCAATGCTTAAGGGCTTCAAAGCACTATTTAGACTATTATAATAATATATTGAATTTTGGTTACTCCTTGGTCACCAATTTTGTCTACATTTCTTCAAATTCCCATTTGTACCAAAACGGGATGATTTTCTTCCCAAAGTTTTAAAGCTATAGTTAGGACTATATATTGGTTAGAATCCAATCTAAAAGGGTTAAAAGATATATTTAGACTATTATACTAATATATTGAACTTTGGTTACTTCTTGGTGAGCCAATTTTGTGTAAATTTCTTCAAATTCCCATTTGTACCAAAACGGGACGAGTTTCTTCCCAAAGTTTTAAAACTATAGTTAGGACTATATATTGGGTAGAATCAATGCTTAAGGGCTTCAAAGCACTATTTAGACTATTATAATAATATATTGAATTTTGGTTACTCCTTGGTCACCAATTTTGTCTACATTTCTTCAAATTCCAATTTGTACCAAAACGGGACGATTATCTTCCCAAAGATTCAAAACTATAGTTAGAACTATATGTTGGGTAGAATCTATTCTAAAGGGATTCAAAGCTATATTTAGACTATTATACTAATATATTGAATTTTGGTTACTCCTTGGTCACCAATTTTGTCTACATTTCTTCAAATTCCAATTTGTACCAAAACGGGACGATTATCTACCCAAAGATTCAAAACTATAGTTAGGACTATATATTGGGTAGAATCAATGCTTAAGGGCTTCAAAGCACTATTTAGACTATTATAATAATATATTGAATTTTGGTTACTCCTTGGTCACCAATTTTGTCTACATTTCTTCAAATTCCAATTTGTACCAAAACGGGACGATTATCTTCCCAAAGATTCAAAACTATAGTTAGGACTATATATTTGGTAGAATCCATGCTTAAGGGCTTCAAAGCTATATTTAGACTATTATACTAATATATTGAACTTTTGTTACTCCTTGGTCACCAATTTTGTCTACATTTCTTCAAATTCCCATTTGTACTAAAACGGGACGATTTTCCTCTCAAAGTTTCAAAACTATAGTTAGGACTATAAATTGGGTAGAATCCATTCTAAAGGGCTTCAAAGCTATATTTAGACTATTATACTAATATATTGTACTTTGGTTACTCCTTGGTCACCAATTTTGTCTACATTTCTTCAAATTCCCTTTTGTACCAAAACGAGACAATTTTCTTCCCAAAGTTTCAAAACTATAGTTACAACTATATATTAGGTAGAATTCATGCTTAAGGGCTTCAAAGCTATATTTAGACTATTATACTAATATATTGAACTTTGGTTACTTCTTGGTGAGCCAATTTTGTGTAAATTTCTTCAAATTCCCATTTGGACCAAAATGGGACGATTTTCTTCCCAAAGTTTCAAAACTATAGTTAGGACTATATATTGGTTAGAATCCATTCTAAAGGGGTTCAAAGCAATATTTAGACTATTATACTAATATATTGTACTTTGGTTACTCCTTGGTCACCAATTTTGTCTACATTTCTTCAAATTCCCTTTTGTACCAAAACGAGACGATTTTCTTCCCAAAGTTTCAAAACTATAGTTAGGACTATATATTGGGTAGAATGCATTCTTAAGGGCTTCAAAGCTATGTTTAAACTATTATACTAATATATTGAACTTTTGTTACTCCTTGGTCACCAATTTTGTCTACATTTCTTCAAATTCCCATTTGTACCAAAACGGGACGATTATCTTCCCAAAGATTCAAAACTATAGTTAGGACTATATATTGGGTAGAATCAATGCTTAAGGGCTTCAAAGCACTATTTAGACTATTATAATAATATATTGAATTTTGGTTACTCCTTGGTCACCAATTTTGTCTACATTTCTTCAAATTCCCATTTGTACCAAAACGGGACGATTATCTTCCCAAAGATTCAAAACTATAGTTAGAACTATATGTTGGGTAGAATCTATTCTAAAGGGATTCAAAGCTATATTTAGACTATTATACTAATATATTGAATTTTGGTTACTCCTTGGTCACCAATTTTGTCTACATTTCTTCAAATTCCCATTTGTACCAAAACGGGACGATTTTCTTACCAAAGTTTCAAAACTATAGTTAGGACTATTTATTGGGTAGAATCCATTCTTAAGGGCTTCAAAGCTATATTTAGACTATTATACTAATATATTGAACTTTTGTTACTCCTTGGTCACCAATTTTGTCTACATTTCTTCAAATTCCCATTTGTACCAAAACGAGACGATTTTCTTCCCAAAGTTTCAAAACTATAGTTATGACTATATATTGGGTTGAATGCATTCAGAAGGGGTTCAAAGCTAAATTTATACTATTATACTAATATATTGAACTTTGGTTACTCCCTGGTGACCAATTTTGTCTACATTTCTTCAAATTCCCTTTTGTACCAAAACGAGACGATTTTCTTCCCAATGTTTCAAAACTATAGTTCGGACTATATATTGGGTAGAATCCATTCTTAAGGGCTTCAAAAAAATATTTAGACTATTATAATAATATATTGAATTTTGGTTACTCCTTGGTCACCAATTTTGTCTACATTTCTTCAAATTCCCATTTGTACCAAAACGGGACGATTATCTTCCCAAAGATTCAAAACTATAGTTAGGACTATATATTGGGTAGAATCAATGCTTAAGGGCTTCAAAGCACTATTTAGACTATTATAATAATATATTGAATTTTGGTTACTCCTTGGTCACCAATTTTGTCTACATTTCTTCAAATTCCCATTTGTACCAAAACGGGACGATTATCTTCCCAAAGATTCAAAACTATAGTTAGAACTATATGTTGGGTAGAATCTATTCTAAAGGGATTCAAAGCTATATTTAGACTATTATACTAATATATTGAATTTTGGTTACTCCTTGGTCACCAATTTTGTCTACATTTCTTCAAATTCCCATTTGTACCAAAACGGGACGATTTTCTTACCAAAGTTTCAAAACTATAGTTAGGACTATTTATTGGGTAGAATCCATTCTTAAGGGCTTCAAAGCTATATTTAGACTATTATACTAATATTTTGAACTTTTGTTACTCCTTGGTCACCAATTTTGTCTACATTTCTTCAAATTCCCATTTGTACCAAAACGAGACGATTTTCTTCCCAAAGTTTCAAAACTATAGTTATGACTATATATTGGGTTGAATGCATTCAGAAGGGGTTCAAAGCTAAATTTATACTATTATACTAATATATTGAACTTTGGTTACTCCCTGGTGACCAATTTTGTCTACATTTCTTCAAATTCCCTTTTGTACCAAAACGAGACGATTTTCTTCCCAATGTTTCAAAACTATAGTTCGGACTATATATTGGGTAGAATCCATTCTTAAGGGCTTCAAAAAAATATTTAGACTATTATAATAATATATTGAATTTTGGTTACTCCTTGGTCACCAATTTTGTCTACATTTCTTCAAATTCCCATTTGTACCAAAACGGGACGATTTTCTTCCCAAAGTTTCAAAACTATAGTTAGGACTATATATTGGGTAGAATCCATGCTTAAGGGCTTCAAAGCTATATTTAGACTATTATACTAATATATTGAACTTTTGTTACTCCTTGGTCACCAATTTTGTCTACATTTCTTCAAATTCCCATTTGTACTAAAACGGGACGATTTTCCTCTCAAAGTTTCAAAACTATAGTTAGGACTATAAATTGGGTAGAATCCATTCTAAAGGGCTTCAAAGCTATATTTAGACTATTATACTAATATATTGTACTTTGGTTACTCCTTGGTCACCAATTTTGTCTACATTTCTTCAAATTCCCTTTTGTACCAAAACGAGACAATTTTCTTCCCAAAGTTTCAAAACTATAGTTACAACTATATATTAGGTAGAATTCATGCTTAAGGGCTTCAAAGCTATATTTAGACTATTATACTAATATATTGAACTTTGGTTACTTCTTGGTGAGCCAATTTTGTGTAAATTTCTTCAAATTCCCATTTGTACCAAAATGGGACGATTTTCTTCCCAAAGTTTCAAAACTATAGTTAGGACTATATATTGGTTAGAATCCATTCTAAAGGGGTTCAAAGCTATATTTAGACTATTATACTAATATATTTAACTTTGGTTACTTCTTGGTGAGCCAATTTTGTTTAAATTTCTTCAAATTCCCATTTGTACCAAAACAATACGATTTTCTTCCCAAAGTTTCAAAACTATAGTTAGGACTATATATTGGTTAGAATCCATTCTAAAGGGCTTCAAAGCTATATTTAGACTATTATACTAATATATTGTACTTTGGTTACTCCTTGGTCACCAATTTTGTCTACATTTCTTCAAATTCCCTTTTGTACCAATACGAGACGATTTTCTTCCCAAAATATTAAAACTATAGTTAGGACTATATATTGGTTAGAATCCATTCTAAAGGGGTTCAAAGCAATATTTAGACTATTATACTAATATATTGTACTTTGGTTACTCCTTGGTCACCAATTTTGTCTACATTTCTTCAAATTCCCTTTTGTACCAAAACGAGACGATTTTCTTCCCAAAGTTTCAAAACTATAGTTAGGACTATATATTGGGTAGAATGCATTCTTAAGGGCTTCAAAGCTATGTTTAAACTATTATACTAATATATTGAACTTTTGTTACTCCTTGGTCACCAATTTTGTCTACATTTCTTCAAATTCCCATTTGTACCAAAACGGGACGATTATCTTCCCAAAGATTCAAAACTATAGTTAGGACTATATATTGGGTAGAATCAATGCTTAAGGGCTTCAAAGCACTATTTAGACTATTATAATAATATATTGAATTTTGGTTACTCCTTGGTCACCAATTTTGTCTACATTTCTTCAAATTCCCATTTGTACCAAAACGGGACGATTATCTTCCCAAAGATTCAAAACTATAGTTAGAACTATATGTTGGGTAGAATCTATTCTAAAGGGATTCAAAGCTATATTTAGACTATTATACTAATATATTGAATTTTGGTTACTCCTTGGTCACCAATTTTGTCTACATTTCTTCAAATTCCCATTTGTACCAAAACGGGACGATTTTCTTACCAAAGTTTCAAAACTATAGTTAGGACTATTTATTGGGTAGAATCCATTCTTAAGGGCTTCAAAGCTATATTTAGACTATTATACTAATATATTGAACTTTTGTTACTCCTTGGTCACCAATTTTGTCTACATTTCTTCAAATTCCCATTTGTACCAAAACGAGACGATTTTCTTCCCAAAGTTTCAAAACTATAGTTATGACTATATATTGGGTTGAATGCATTCAGAAGGGGTTCAAAGCTAAATTTATACTATTATACTAATATATTGAACTTTGGTTACTCCCTGGTGACCAATTTTGTCTACATTTCTTCAAATTCCCTTTTGTACCAAAACGAGACGATTTTCTTCCCAATGTTTCAAAACTATAGTTCGGACTATATATTGGGTAGAATCCATTCTTAAGGGCTTCAAAAAAATATTTAGACTATTATAATAATATATTGAATTTTGGTTACTCCTTGGTCACCAATTTTGTCTACATTTCTTCAAATTCCCATTTGTACCAAAACGGGACGATTATCTTCCCAAAGATTCAAAACTATAGTTAGGACTATATATTGGGTAGAATCAATGCTTAAGGGCTTCAAAGCACTATTTAGACTATTATAATAATATATTGAATTTTGGTTACTCCTTGGTCACCAATTTTGTCTACATTTCTTCAAATTCCCATTTGTACCAAAACGGGACGATTATCTTCCCAAAGATTCAAAACTATAGTTAGAACTATATGTTGGGTAGAATCTATTCTAAAGGGATTCAAAGCTATATTTAGACTATTATACTAATATATTGAATTTTGGTTACTCCTTGGTCACCAATTTTGTCTACATTTCTTCAAATTCCCAATTGTACCAAAACGGGACGATTTTCTTACCAAAGTTTCAAAACTATAGTTAGGACTATTTATTGGGTAGAATCCATTCTTAAGGGCTTCAAAGCTATATTTAGACTATTATACTAATATTTTGAACTTTTGTTACTCCTTGGTCACCAATTTTGTCTACATTTCTTCAAATTCCCATTTGTACCAAAACGAGACGATTTTCTTCCCAAAGTTTCAAAACTATAGTTATGACTATATATTGGGTTGAATGCATTCAGAAGGGGTTCAAAGCTAAATTTATACTATTATACTAATATATTGAACTTTGGTTACTCCCTGGTGACCAATTTTGTCTACATTTCTTCAAATTCCCTTTTGTACCAAAACGAGACGATTTTCTTCCCAATGTTTCAAAACTATAGTTCGGACTATATATTGGGTAGAATCCATTCTTAAGGGCTTCAAAAAAATATTTAGACTATTATAATAATATATTGAATTTTGGTTACTCCTTGGTCACCAATTTTGTCTACATTTCTTCAAATTCCCATTTGTACCAAAACGGGACGATTTTCTTCCCAAAGTTTCAAAACTATAGTTAGGACTATATATTGGGTAGAATCCATGCTTAAGGGCTTCAAAGCTATATTTCGACTATTATACTAATATATTGAACTTTGGTTACTTTTTGGTGAGCCAATTTTGTGTAAATTTCTTCAGATTCCCATTTGTACCAAAACGGGACGATTTTCTTCCCAAAGTTTTAAAGCTATAGTTAGGACTATATATTGGTTAGAATCCAATCTAAAAGGGTTAAAAGATATATTTAGACTATTATACTAATATATTGAACTTTGGTTACTTCTTGGTGAGCCAATTTTGTGTAAATTTCTTCAAATTCCCATTTGTACCAAAACGGGACGAGTTTCTTCCCAAAGTTTCAAAACTATAGTTAGGACTATATATTGGGTAGAATCCATTCTTAAGGGCTTCAAAGCTATATTTAGACTATTATACTAATATATTGTACTTTGGTTACTCCTTGGTCACCAATTTTGTCTACATTTCTTCAAATTCCCATTTGTACCAAAACGGGACGATTTTCTTCCCAAAGTTTCAAAACTATAGTTAGGACTATATATTGGGTAGAATCCATTCTTAAGGGCTTCAAAGCTATATTTAGACTATTATACTAATATATTGAACTTTTGTTACTCCTTGGTCACCAATTTTGTCTACATTTCTTCAAATTCCCATTTGTACCAAAACGAGACGATTTTCTTCCCAAAGTTTCAAAACTGTAGTTACGACTATATATTGGGTTGAATGCATTCAGAAGGGGTTCAAAGCTATATTTATACTATTATACTAATATATTGAACTTTGGTTACTCCCTGGTCACCAATTTTGTCTACATTTCTTCAAATTCCCTTTAGTACCAAAACGAGACTATTTTCTTCCCAATGTTTCAAAACTATAGTTAGGACTATATATTGGGTAGAATCCATTCTTAAGGGCTTCAAAAAAATATTTAGACTATTATAATAATATATTGAATTTTGGTTACTCCTTGGTCACCAATTTTGTCTACATTTCTTCAAATTCCCATTTGTACCAAAACGGGACGATTTTCTTCCCAAAGTTTCAAAACTATAGTTAGGACTATATATTGGGTAGAATCAATGCTTAAGGGCTTCAAAGCACTATTTAGACTATTATAATAATATATTGAATTTTGGTTACTCCTTGGTCACTAACTATGTCTACATTTCTTCAAATTCCCATTTGTACCAAAACGGGACGATTATCTTCCCAAACATTCAAAACTATAGTTAGAACTATATGTTGGATATAATCCATTATAAAGGGATTCAAAGCTATATTTAGACTATTATACTAATATATTGAATTTTGGTTACTCCTTGGTCACCAATTTTGTCTACATTTCTTCAAATTCCCATTTGTACCAAAACGGGACGATTATCTTCCCAAAGATTCAAAACTATAGTTAGAACTATATGTTGGGTAGAATCTATTCTAAAGGGATTCAAAGATATATTTAGACTATTATACTAATATATTGAATTTTGGTTACCTCTTGGTCACCAATTTTGTCTACATTTCTTCAAATTCCCATTTGTACCAAAACGGGACGATTTTCTTCCCAAAGTTTCAAAACTATAGTTAGGACTATATATTGGGTAGAATCCATGCTTAAGGGCTTCAAAGCTATATTTCGACTATTATACTAATATATTGAACTTTGGTTACTTTTTGGTGAGCCAATTTTGTGTAAATTTCTTCAGATTCCCATTTGTACCAAAACGGGACGATTTTCTTCCCAAAGTTTTAAAGCTATAGTTAGGACTATATATTGGTTAGAATCCAATCTAAAAGGGTTAAAAGATATATTTAGACTATTATACTAATATATTGAACTTTGGTTACTTCTTGGTGAGCCAATTTTGTGTAAATTTCTTCAAATTCCCATTTGTACCAAAACGGGACGAGTTTCTTCCCAAAGTTTTAAAACTATAGTTAGGACTATATATTGGGTAGAATCAATGCTTAAGGGCTTCAAAGCACTATTTAGACTATTATAATAATATATTGAATTTTGGTTACTCCTTGGTCACCAATTTTGTCTACATTTCTTCAAATTCCAATTTGCACCAAAACGGGACGATTATCTTCCCAAAGATTCAAAACTATAGTTAGAACTATATGTTGGGTAGAATCTATTCTAAAGGGATTCAAAGCTATATTTAGACTATTATACTAATATATTGAATTTTGGTTACTCCTTGGTCACCAATTTTGTCTACATTTCTTCAAATTCCCATTTGTACCAAAACGGGCCGATTTTCTTCCCAAAGTTTCAAAACTATAGTTAGGACTATATATTGGGTAGAATCCATTCTTAAGGGCTTCAAAGCTATATTTAGACTATTATACTAATATATTGAACTTTTGTTACTCCTTGGTCACCAATTTTTTCTACATTTCTTCAAATTCCCATTTGTACCAAAATGAGACGATTTTCTTCCCAAAGTTTCAAAACTATAGTTACGACTATATATTGGGTTGAATGTATTCTAAAGGGGTTCAAAGCTATATTTATACTATTATACTAATATATTGAACTTTGGTTACTCCTTGGTCACCAATTTTGTCTACATTTCTTCAAATTCCTATTTGTACCAAAACGGGACGATTTTCTTCCCAAAGTTTCAAAACTATAATTAGGACATATATTGGGTAGAATCCATTCTAAAGGGCTTCAAAGCTATATTTAGACTATTATACTAATATATTGAATTTTGGTTACTCCTTGGTCACCAATTTTGTCTACATTTCTTCAAATTCCCATTTGTACCAAAACGGGATGATTATCTTCCCAAAGATTCAAAACTATAGTTAGGACTATATATTGGGTAGAATCAATGCTTAAGGGCTTCAAAGCACTATTTAGACTATTATAATAATATATTGAATTTTGGTTACTCCTTGGTCACCAATTTTGTCTACATTTCTTCAAATTCCCATTTGTACCAAAACGGGACGATTATCTTCCCAAAGATTCAAAACTATAGTTAGAACTATATGTTGGGTAGAATCTATTCTAAAGGGATTCAAAGCTATATTTAGACTATTATACTAATATATTGAATTTTGGTTACTCCTTGGTCACCAATTTTGTCTACATTTCCTCAAATTCCCATTTGTACCAAAACGGGACGATTTTCTTACCAAAGTTTCAAAACTATAGTTAGGACTATTTATTGGGTAGAATCCATTCTTAAGGGCTTCAAAGCTATATTTAGACTATTATACTAATATATTGAACTTTTGTTACTCCTTGGTCACCAATTTTGTCTACATTTCTTCAAATTCCCATTTGTACCAAAACGAGACGATTTTCTTCCCAAAGTTTCAAAACTATAGTTATGACTATATATTGGGTTGAATACATTCAGAAGGGGTTCAAAGCTAAATTTATACTATTATACTAATATATTGAACTTTGGTTACTCCCTGGTGACCAATTTTGTCTACATTTCTTCAAATTCCCTTTTGTACCAAAACGAGACGATTTTCTTCCCAATGTTTCAAAACTATAGTTCGGACTATATATTGGGTAGAATCCATTCTTAAGGGCTTCAAAAAAATATTTAGACTATTATAATAATATATTGAATTTTGGTTACTCCTTGGTCACCAATTTTGTCTACATTTCTTCAAATTCCCATTTGTACCAAAACGGGACGATTATCTTTCCAAAGATTCAAAACTATAGTTAGAACTATATGTTGGGTAGAATCTATTCTAAAGGTATTCAAAGCTATATTTAGACTATTATACTAATATATTGATTTTTGGTTACTCCTTGGTCACCAATTTTGTCTACATTTCTTCAAATTCCCATTTGTACCAAAACGGGACGATTTTCTTCCCAAAGTTTCAAAACTATAGTTAGGACTATATATTGGGTAGAATCCATTCTTAAGGGCTTCAAAACAATATTTAGACTATTATAATAATATATTGAATTTTGGTTACTCCTTGGTCACCAATTTTGTCTACATTTCTTCAAATTCCCATTTGTACCAAAACGGGACGATTTTCTTCCCAAAGTTTCAAAACTATAGTTAGGACTATATATTGGGTAGAATCAATGCTTAAGGGCTTCAAAGCTATATTTAGACTATTATACTAATATATTGAATTTTGGTTACTCCTTGGTCACAAATTTTGTCTACATTTCTTCAAATTCCCATTTGTACCAAAACGAGACGATTTTCTTCCCAAAGTTTCAAAACTATAGTTACGACTATATATTGGGTAGAATGCATACTAAAGGGGTTCAATGCTATATCTATACTATTATACTAATATATTGAACTTTGGTTACTCCTTGGTCACCAATTTTGTCTACATTTCTTCAAATTCCCTTTTGTACCAAAACGAGACGATTTTCTTCCCAATGTTTCAAAACTATAGTTAGGACTATATATTGGGTAGAATCCATTCTTAAGGGCTTCAAAACAATATTTAGACTATTATAATAATATATTGAATTTTGGTTACTCCTTGGTCACCAATTTTGTCTACATTTCTTCAAATTCCCATTTGTACCAAAACGGGCGATTTTCTTCCCAAAGTTTCAAAACTATAGTTAGGACTATATATTGGGTAGAATCCATGCTTAAGGGCTTCAAAGCTATATTTAGACTATTATACCAAGATATTGTACTTTGGTTACTCCTTGGTCACCAATTTTGTCTACATTTCTTCAAATTCCCTTTTGTACCAAAACGAGACGATTTTCTTCCCAAAGATTCAAAACTATAGTTAGAACTATATGTTGGGTAGAATCTATTCTAAAGGGATTCAAAGTTATATTTAGACTATTATACTAACATATTGAATTTTGGTTACTCCTTGTTCACCAATTTTGTCTACATTTCTTGAAATTCCAATTTGTACCAAAACGGGACGATTTTCTTCCCAAAGTTTCAAAACTATAGTTACGACTATATATTGGGTTGAATGCATTCTGAAGGGGTTCAAAGCTATATTTATACTATTATACTAATATATTGTACTTTGGTTACTCCTTGGTCACCAATTTTGTCTACATTTCTTCAAATTCCTATTGGTACCAAAACGGGACGATTTTCTTCCCAAAGTTTCAAAACTATAATTAGGACATATATTGGGTAGAATCCATTCTAAAGGGATTCAAAGCTATCATTAGACTATCATACTAATATATTGATTTTTAGTTACTCATTGGTCACCAATTTTGTCTACATTTCTTCAAATTCCCATTTGCACCAAAACGGGACGATTTTCTTCCCAAAGTTGCAAAACTATAGTTACGACAATATATTGGTTAGAATCCATTCTAATGGGCTTCAAAGCTATATTTAGACTATTATACTAATATATTGAATTTTGGTTACTCCTTGGTCACCAATTTTGTCTACATTTCTTCAAATTCCCATTTGTACCAAAACGGGACGATTTTCTTCCCAAAGTTTCAAAACTATAGTTACGACTATATATTGGGTTGAATGCATTCTGAAGGGGTTCAAAGCTATATTTATACTATTATACTAATATATTGAACTTTGGTTACTCCTTGGTCACCAATTTTGTCTACATTTCTTCAAATTCCCATTTGTACCAAAACGAGACGATTTTCTTCCCAAAGTTTCAAAACTATAGTTACGACTATATATTGGGTAGAATGCATACTAAAGGGGTTCAAAGCTATATCTATACTATTATACTAATATATTGAACTTTGGTTACTCCTTGGTCACCAATTTTGTCTACATTTCTTCAAATTCCCATTTGTACCAAAACGGGACGATTTTCTTCCCAAAGTTTCAAAACTATAGTTACGACTATATATTGGGTTGAATGCATTCTGAAGGGGTTCAAAGCTATATTTATACTATTATACTAATATATTGAACTTTGGTTACTCCTTGGTCACCAATTTTGTCTACATTTCTTCAAATTCCCTTTTGTACCAAAACGAGACGATTTTCTTCCCAATGTTTCAAAACTATAGTTCGGACTATATATTGGGTAGAATCCATTCTTAAGGGCTTCAAAAAAATATTTAGACTATTATAATAATATATTGAATTTTGGTTACTCCTTGGTCACCAATTTTGTCTACATTTCTTCAAATTCCCATTTGTACCAAAACGGGACGATTATCTTTCCAAAGATTCAAAACTATAGTTAGAACTATATGTTGGGTAGAATCTATTCTAAAGGGATTCAAAGCTATATTTAGACTATTATACTAATATATTGAATTTTGGTTACTCCTTGGTCACCAATTTTGTCTACATTTCTTCAAATTCCCATTTGTACCAAAACGGGACGATTTTCTTCCCAAAGTTTCAAAACTATAGTTAGGACTATATATTGGGTAGAATCCATTCTTAAGGGCTTCAAAGCTATATTTAGACTATTATACTAATATATTGAACTTTTGTTACGCCTTGGTCACCAATTTTGTCTACATTTCTTCAAATTCCTATTGGTACCAAAACGGGACGATTTTCTTCCCAAAGTTTCAAAACTATAATTAGGACATATATTGGGTAGAATCCATTCTTAAGGGCTTCAAAACAATATTTAGACTATTATAATAATATATTGAATTTTGGTTACTCCTTGGTCACCAATTTTGTCTACATTTCTTCAAATTCCCATTTGTACCAAAACGGGACGATTTTCTTCCCAAAGTTTCAAAACTATAGTTAGGACTATATATTGGGTAGAATCAATGCTTAAGGGCTTCAAAGGTATATTTAGACTATTATACTAATATATTGAATTTTGGTTACTCCTTGGTCACAAATTTTGTCTACATTTCTTCAAATTCCCATTTGTACCAAAACGAGACGATTTTCTTCCCAAAGTTTCAAAACTATAGTTACGACTATATATTGGGTAGAATGCATACTAAAGGGGTTCAATGCTATATCTATACTATTATACTAATATATTGAACTTTGGTTACTCCTTGGTCACCAATTTTGTCTACATTTCTTCAAATTCCCTTTTGTACCAAAACGAGACGATTTTCTTCCCAATGTTTCAAAACTATAGTTAGGACTATATATTGGGTAGAATCCATTCTTAAGGGCTTCAAAACAATATTTAGACTATTATAATAATATATTGAATTTTGGTTACTCCTTGGTCACCAATTTTGTCTACATTTCTTCAAATTCCCATTTGTACCAAAACGGGACGATTTTCTTCCCAAAGTTTCAAAACTATAGTTAGGACTATATATTGGGTAGAATCCATGCTTAAGGGCTTCAAAGCTATATTTAGACTATTATACCAAGATATTGTACTTTGGTTACTCCTTGGTCACCAATTTTGTCTACATTTCTTCAAATTCCCTTTTGTACCAAAACGAGACGATTTTCTTCCCAAAGATTCAAAACTATAGTTAGAACTATATGTTGGGTAGAATCTATTCTAAAGGGATTCAAAGTTATATTTAGACTATTATACTAACATATTGAATTTTGGTTACTCCTTGTTCACCAATTTTGTCTACATTTCTTGAAATTCCAATTTGTACCAAAACGGGACGATTTTCTTCCCAAAGTTTCAAAACTATAGTTACGACTATATATTGGGTTGAATGCATTCTGAAGGGGTTCAAAGCTATATTTATACTATTATACTAATATATTGTACTTTGGTTACTCCTTGGTCACCAATTTTGTCTACATTTCTTCAAATTCCTATTGGTACCAAAACGGGACGATTTTCTTCCCAAAGTTTCAAAACTATAATTAGGACATATATTGGGTAGAATCCATTCTAAAGGGATTCAAAGCTATCATTAGACTATCATACTAATATATTGATTTTTAGTTACTCATTGGTCACCAATTTTGTCTACATTTCTTCAAATTCTTATTTGCACCAAAACGGGACGATTTTCTTCCCAAAGTTGCAAAACTATAGTTACGACAATATATTGGTTAGAATCCATTCTAATGGGCTTCAAAGCTATATTTAGACTATTATACTAATATATTGAATTTTGGTTGCTCCTTGGTCACCAATTTTGTCTACATTTCTTCAAATTCCCATTTGTACCAAAACGGGACGATTTTCTTCCCAAAGTTTCAAAACTATAGTTACGACTATATATTGGGTTGAATGCATTCTGAAGAGGTTCAAAGCTATATTTATACTATTATACTAATATATTGAACTTTGGTTACTCCTTGGTCACCAATTTTGTCTACATTTCTTCAAATTCCCATTTGTACCAAAACGAGACGATTTTCTTCCCAAAGTTTCAAAACTATAGTTACGACTATATATTGGGTAGAATGCATACTAAAGGGGTTCAAAGCTATATCTATACTATTATACTAATATATTGAACTTTGGTTACTCCTTGGTCACCAATTTTGTCTACATTTCTTCAAATTCCCATTTGTACCAAAACGGGACGATTTTCTTCCCAAAGTTTCAAAACTATAGTTACGACTATATATTGGGTTGAATGCATTCTGAAGGGGTTCAAAGCTATATTTATACTATTATACTAATATATTGAACTTTGGTTACTCCTTGGTCACCAATTTTGTCTACATTTCTTCAAATTCCCATTTGTACCAAAACGGGACGATTTTCTTCCCAAAGTTTCAAAACTATAGTTAGGACTATATATTGGGTAGAATCAATGCTTAAGGGCTTCAAAGCTATATTTAGACTATTATACTAATATATTGAATTTTGGTTACTCCTTGGTCACAAATTTTGTCTACATTTCTTCAAATTCCCATTTGTACCAAAACGAGACGATTTTCTTCCCAAAGTTTCAAAACTATAGTTACGACTATATATTGGGTAGAATGCATACTAAAGGGGTTCAAAGCTATATCTATACTATTATACTAATATATTGAACTTTGGTTACTCCTTGGTCACCAATTTTGTCTACATTTCTTCAAATTCCCATTTGTACCAAAACGGGACGATTTTCTTCCCAAAGTTTCAAAACTATAGTTACGACTATATATTGGGTTGAATGCATTCTGAAGGGGTTCAAAGCTATATTTATACTATTATACTAATATATTGAACTTTGGTTACTCCTTGGTCACCAATTTTGTCTACATTTCTTCAAATTCCCTTTTGTACCAAAACGAGACGATTTTCTTCCCAATGTTTCAAAACTATAGTTAGGACTATATATTGGGTAGAATCCATTCTTAAGGGCTTCAAAACAATATTTAGACTATTATAATAATATATTGAATTTTGGTTACTCCTTGGTCACCAACTTTGTCTACATTTCTTCAAATTCCCATTTGTACCAAAACAGGACGATTTTCTTCCCAAAGTTTCAAAACTATAGTTAGGACTATATATTGGGTAGAATCCATGCTTAAGGGCTTCAAAGCTATATTTAGACTATTATACCAAGATATTGTACTTTGGTTACTCCTTGGTCACTAATTTTGTCTACATTTCTTCAAATTCCCTTTTGTACCAAAACGAGACGATTTTCTTCCCAAAGATTCAAAACTATAGTTAGAACTATATGTTGGGTAGAATCTATTCTAAAGGGATTCAAAGCTATATTTAGACTATTATACTAACATATTGAATTTTGGTTACTCCTTGGTCACCAATTTTGTCTACATTTCTTGAAATTCCCATTTGTACCAAATCGGGACGATTTTCTTCCCAAAGTTTCAAAACTATAGTTACGACTATATATTGGGTTGAATGCATTCTGAAGGGGTTCAAAGCTATATTTAGACTATTATACCAAGATATTGTACTTTGGTTACTCCTTGGTCACCAATTTTGTCTACATTTCTTCAAATTCCCTTTTGTACCAAAACGAGACGATTTTCTTCCCAAAGATTCAAAACTATAGTTAGAACTATATGTTGGGTAGAATCTATTCTAAAGGGATTCAAAGCTATATTTAGACTATTATACTAACATATTGAATTTTGGTTACTCCTTGGTCACCAATTTTGTCTACATTTCTTCAAATTCCTATTGGTACAAAAACGGGACGATTTTCTTCCCAAAGTTTCAAATCTATAATTAGGACATATATTGGGTAGAATACAATCTAAAGGGCTTCAAAGCTATAATTAGACTATCATACTAATATATTGATTTTTAGTTACTCATTGGTCACCAATTTTGTCTACATTTCTTCAAATTCCTATTTGTACCAAAACGGGACGATTTTCTTCCCAAAGTTTCAAAAATATAGTTACGACTATATATTGGGTTGAATGCATTCTGAAGGGGTTCAAAGCTATATTTATACTATTATACTAATATATTGAACTTTGGTTACTCCTTGGTCACCAATTTTGTCTACATTTCTTCAAATTCCCTTTTGTACCAAAACGGGACGATTTTCTTCCCAAAGTTTCAAAACTATAGTTAGGACTATATATTGGGTAGAATCAATGCTTAAGGGCTTCAAAGCTATATTTAGACTATTATACTAATATATTGAATTTTGGTTACTCCTTGGTCACCAATTTTGTCTACATTTCTTGAAATTCCAATTTGTACCAAAACGGGACGATTTTCTTCCCAAAGTTTCAAAACTATAGTTACGACTATATATTGGGTTGAATGCATTCTGAAGGGGTTCAAAGCTATATTTATACTATTATACTAATATATTGTACTTTGGTTACTCCTTGGTCACCAATTTTGTCTACATTTCTTCAAATTCCTATTGGTACCAAAACGGGACGATTTTCTTCCCAAAGTTTAAAAACTATAATTAGGACATATATTGGGTAGAATCCATTCTAAAGGGCTTCAAAGCTATCATTAGACTATCATACTAATATATTGATTTTTAGTTACTCATTGGTCACCAATTTTGTCTACATTTCTTCAAATTCCCATTTGCACCAAAACGGGACGATTTTCTTCCCAAAGTTGCAAAACTATAGTTACGACAATATATTGGTTAGAATCCATTCTAATGGGCTTCAAAGCTATATTTAGACTATTATACTAATATATTGAATTTTGGTTACTCCTTGGTCACCAATTTTGTCTACATTTCTTCAAATTCCCATTTGTACCAAAACGGGACGATTTTCTTCCCAAAGTTTCAAAACTATAGTTACGACTATATATTGGGTTGAATGCATTCTGAAGGGGTTCAAAGCTATACTTATACTATTATACTAATATATTGAACTTTGGTTACTCCTTGGTCACCAATTTTGTCTACATTTCTTCAAATTCCCATTTGTACCAAAACGAGACGATTTTCTTCCCAAAGTTTCAAAACTATAGTTACGACTATATATTGGGTAGAATGCATACTAAAGGGGTTCAAAGCTATATCTATACTATTATACTAATATATTGAACTTTGGTTACTCCTTGGTCACCAATTTTGTCTACATTTCTTCAAATTCCCATTTGTACCAAAACGAGACGATTTTCTTCCCAAAGTTTCAAAACTATAGTTACGACTATATATTGGGTTGAATGCATTCTGAAGGGGTTCAAAGCTATATTTATACTATTATACTAATATATTGAACTTTGGTTACTCCTTGGTCACCAATTTTGTCTACATTTCTTCAAATTCCCATTTGTACCAAAACGGGACAATTTTCTTCCCAAAGTTTCAAAACTATAGTTAGGACTATATATTGGGTAGAATCAATGCTTAAGGGCTTCAAAGCTATATTTAGACTATTATACTAATATATTGAATTTTGGTTACTCCTTGGTCACAAATTTTGTCTACATTTCTTCAAATTCCCATTTGTACCAAAACGAGACGATTTTCTTCCCAAAGTTTCAAAACTATAGTTACGACTATATATTGGGTAGAATGCATACTAAAGGGGTTCAAAGCTATATCTATACTATTATACTAATATATTGAACTTTGGTTACTCCTTGGTCACCAATTTTGTCTACATTTCTTCAAATTCCCATTTGTACCAAAACGAGACAATTTTCTTCCCAAAGTTTCAAAACTATAGTTACGACTATATATTGGGTTGAATGCATTCTGAAGGGGTTCAAAGCTATATTTATACTATTATACTAATATATTGAACTTTGGTTACTCCTTGGTCACCAATTTTGTCTACATTTCTTCAAATTCCCTTTTGTACCAAAACGAGACGATTTTCTTCCCAATGTTTCAAAACTATAGTTACGACTACATATTGGGTAGAATGCATACTAAAGGGGTTCAAAGCTATATCTATACTATTATACTAATATATTTAACTTTGGTTACTCCTTGGTCACCAATTTTGTCTACATTTCTTCAAATTCCCATTTGTACCAAAACGGGACGATTTTCTTCCCAAAGTTTCAAAACTATAGTTACGACTATATATTGGGTTGAATGCATTCTGAAGGGGTTCAAAGCTATATTTATACTATTATACTAATATATTGAACTTTGGTTACTCCTTGGTCACCAATTTTGTCTACATTTCTTCAAATTCCCATTTGTACCAAAACGGGACGATTTTCTTCCCAAAGTTTCAAAACTATAGTTACGACTATATATTGGGTTGAATGCATTCTGAAGGGGTTCAAAGCTATATTTATACTATTATAATAATATATTGAATTTTGGTTACTCCTTGGTCACCAACTTTGTCTACATTTCTTCAAATTCCCATTTGTACCAAAACAGGACGATTTTCTTCCCAAAGTTTCAAAACTATAGTTAGGACTATATATTGGGTAGAATCCATGCTTAAGGGCTTCAAAGCTATATTTAGACTATTATACCAAGATATTGTACTTTGGTTACTCCTTGGTCACCAATTTTGTCTACATTTCTTCAAATTCCCTTTTGTACCAAAACGAGACGATTTTCTTCCCAAAGATTCAAAACTATAGTTAGAACTATATGTTGGGTAGAATCCATGCTTAAGGGATTCAAAGCTATATTTAGACTATTATACTAACATATTGAATTTTGGTTACTCCTTGGTCACCAATTTTGTCTACATTTCTTCAAATTCCTATTGGTACAAAAACGGGACGATTTTCTTCCCAAAGTTTCAAAACTATAATTAGGACATATATTGGGTAGAATACATTCTAAAGGGCTTCAAAGCTATAATTAGACTATCATACTAATATATTGATTTTTAGTTACTCATTGGTCACCAATTTTGTCTACATTTCTTCAAATTCCTATTTGTACCAAAACGGGACGATTTTCTTCCCAAAGTTTCAAAACTATAGTTACGACTATATATTGGGTTGAATGCATTCTGAAGGGGTTCAAAGCTATATTTATACTATTATACTAATATATTGAACTTTGGTTACTCCTTGGTCACCAATTTTGTCTACATTTCTTCAAATTCCCATTTGTACCAAAACGGGACGATTTTCTTCCCAAAGTTTCAAAACTATAGTTAGGACTATATATTGGGTAGAATCCATGCTTAAGGGCTTCAAAGCTATATTTAGACTATTATACCAAGATATTGTACTTTGGTTACTCCTTGGTCACCAATTTTGTCTACATTTCTTCAAATTCCCTTTTGTACCAAAACGAGACGATTTTCTTCCCAAAGATTCAAAACTATAGTTAGAACTATATGTTGGGTAGAATCTATTCTAAAGGGATTCAAAGTTATATTTAGACTATTATACTAACATATTGAATTTTGGTTACTCCTTGTTCACCAATTTTGTCTACATTTCTTGAAATTCCAATTTGTACCAAAACGGGACGATTTTCTTCCCAAAGTTTCAAAACTATAGTTACGACTATATATTGGGTTGAATGCATTCTGAAGGGGTTCAAAGCTATATTTATACTATTATACTAATATATTGTACTTTGGTTACTCCTTGGTCACCAATTTTGTCTACATTTCTTCAAATTCCTATTGGTACCAAAACAAGACGATTTTCTTCCCAAAGTTTCAAAACTATAATTAGGACATATATTGGGTAGAATCCATTCTAAAGGGATTCAAAGCTATCATTAGACTATCATACTAATATATTGATTTTTAGTTACTCATTGGTCACCAATTTTGTCTACATTTCTTCAAATTCCCATTTGCACCAAAACGGGACGATTTTCTTCCCAAAGTTGCAAAACTATAGTTACGACAATATATTGGTTAGAATCCATTCTAATGGGCTTCAAAGCTATATTTAGACTATTATACTAATATATTGAATTTTGGTTGCTCCTTGGTCACCAATTTTGTCTACATTTCTTCAAATTCCCATTTGTACCAAAACGGGACGATTTTCTTCCCAAAGTTTCAAAACTATAGTTACGACTATATATTGGGTTGAATGCATTCTGAAGGGGTTCAAAGCTATATTTATACTATTATACTAATATATTGAACTTTGGTTACTCCTTGGTCACCAATTTTGTCTACATTTCTTCAAATTCCCATTTGTACCAAAACGAGACGATTTTCTTCCCAAAGTTTCAAAACTATAGTTACGACTATATATTGGGTAGAATGCATACTAAAGGGGTTCAAAGCTATATCTATACTATTATACTAATATATTGAACTTTGGTTACTCCTTGGTCACCAATTTTGTCTACATTTCTTCAAATTCCCATTTGTACCAAAACGGGACGATTTTCTTCCCAAAGTTTCAAAACTATAGTTACGACTATATATTGGGTTGAATGCATTCTGAAGGGGTTCAAAGCTATATTTATACTATTATACTAATATATTGAACTTTGGTTACTCCTTGGTCACCAATTTTGTCTACATTTCTTCAAATTCCCATTTGTACCAAAACGGGACGATTTTCTTCCCAAAGTTTCAAAACTATAGTTAGGACTATATATTGGGTAGAATCAATGCTTAAGGGCTTCAAAGCTATATTTAGACTATTATACTAATATATTGAATTTTGGTTACTCCTTGGTCACAAATTTTGTCTACATTTCTTCAAATTCCCATTTGTACCAAAACGAGACGATTTTCTTCCCAAAGTTTCAAAACTATAGTTACGACTATATATTGGGTAGAATGCATACTAAAGGGGTTCAAAGCTATATCTATACTATTATACTAATATATTGAACTTTGGTTACTCCTTGGTCACCAATTTTGTCTACATTTCTTCAAATTCCCATTTGTACCAAAACGGGACGATTTTCTTCCCAAAGTTTCAAAACTATAGTTACGACTATATATTGGGTTGAATGCATTCTGAAGGGGTTCAAAGCTATATTTATACTATTATACTAATATATTGAACTTTGGTTACTCCTTGGTCACCAATTTTGTCTACATTTCTTCAAATTCCCTTTTGTACCAAAACGAGACGATTTTCTTCCCAATGTTTCAAAACTATAGTTAGGACTATATATTGGGTAGAATCCATTCTTAAGGGCTTCAAAACAATATTTAGACTATTATAATAATATATTGAATTTTGGTTACTCCTTGGTCACCAACTTTGTCTACATTTCTTCAAATTCCCATTTGTACCAAAACAGGACGATTTTCTTCCCAAAGTTTCAAAACTATAGTTAGGACTATATATTGGGTAGAATCCATGCTTAAGGGCTTCAAAGCTATATTTAGACTATTATACTAATATATTGAATTTTGGTTACTCCTTGGTCACAAATTTTGTCTACATTTCTTCAAATTCCCATTTGTACCAAAACGAGACGATTTTCTTCCCAAAGTTTCAAAACTATAGTTACGACTATATATTGGGTAGAATGCATACTAAAGGGGTTCAAAGCTATATCTATACTATTATACTAATATATTGAACTTTGGTTACTCCTTGGTCACCAATTTTGTCTACATTTCTTCAAATTCCCATTTGTACCAAAACGAGACGATTTTCTTCCCAAAGTTTCAAAACTATAGTTACGACTATATATTGGGTTGAATGCATTCTGAAGGGGTTCAAAGCTATATTTATACTATTATACTAATATATTGAACTTTGGTTACTCCTTGGTCACCAATTTTGTCTACATTTCTTCAAATTCCCTTTTGTACCAAAACGAGACGATTTTCTTCCCAATGTTTCAAAACTATAGTTAGGACTATATATTGGGTAGAATCCATCCTAAGGGCTTCAAAACAATATTTAGACTATTATAATAATATATTAAATTTTGGTTACTCCTTGGTCACCAACTTTGTCTACATTTCTTCAAATTCCCATTTGTACCAAAACAGGACGATTTTCTTCCCAAAGTTTCAAAACTATAGTTACGACTACATATTGGGTAGAATGCATACTAAAGGGGTTCAAAGCTATATCTATACTATTATACTAATATATTTAACTTTGGTTACTCCTTGGTCACCAATTTTGTCTACATTTCTTCAAATTCCCATTTGTACCAAAACGGGACGATTTTCTTCCCAAAGTTTCAAAACTATAGTTACGACTATATATTGGGTTGAATGCATTCTGAAGGGGTTCAAAGCTATATTTATACTATTATACTAATATATTGAACTTTGGTTACTCCTTGGTCACCAATTTTGTCTACATTTCTTCAAATTCCCATTTGTACCAAAACGGGACGATTTTCTTCCCAAAGTTTCAAAACTATAGTTACGACTATATATTGGGTTGAATGCATTCTGAAGGGGTTCAAAGCTATATTTATACTATTATAATAATATATTGAATTTTGGTTACTCCTTGGTCACCAACTTTGTCTACATTTCTTCAAATTCCCATTTGTACCAAAACAGGACGATTTTCTTCCCAAAGTTTCAAAACTATAGTTAGGACTATATATTGGGTAGAATCCATGCTTAAGGGCTTCAAAGCTATATTTAGACTATTATACCAAGATATTGTACTTTGGTTACTCCTTGGTCACCAATTTTGTCTACATTTCTTCAAATTCCCTTTTGTACCAAAACGAGACGATTTTCTTCCCAAAGATTCAAAACTATAGTTAGAACTATATGTTGGGTAGAATCTATTCTAAAGGGATTCAAAGCTATATTTAGACTATTATACTAACATATTGAATTTTGGTTACTCCTTGGTCACCAATTTTGTCTACATTTCTTCAAATTCCTATTGGTACAAAAACGGGACGATTTTCTTCCCAAAGTTTCAAAACTATAATTAGGACATATATTGGGTAGAATACATTCTAAAGGGCTTCAAAGCTATAATTAGACTATCATACTAATATATTGATTTTTAGTTACTCATTGGTCACCAATTTTGTCTACATTTCTTCAAATTCCTATTTGTACCAAAACGGGACGATTTTCTTCCCAAAGTTTCAAAACTATAGTTACGACTATATATTGGGTTGAATGCATTCTGAAGGGGTTCAAAGCTATATTTATACTATTATACTAATATATTGAACTTTGGTTACTCCTTGGTCACCAATTTTGTCTACATTTCTTCAAATTCCCATTTGTACCAAAACGGGACGATTTTCTTCCCAAAGTTTCAAAACTATAGTTAGGACTATATATTGGGTAGAATCCATGCTTAAGGGCTTCAAAGCTATATTTAGACTATTATACCAAGATATTGTACTTTGGTTACTCCTTGGTCACCAATTTTGTCTACATTTCTTCAAATTCCCTTTTGTACCAAAACGAGACGATTTTCTTCCCAAAGATTCAAAACTATAGTTAGAACTATATGTTGGGTAGAATCTATTCTAAAGGGATTCAAAGTTATATTTAGACTATTATACTAACATATTGAATTTTGGTTACTCCTTGTTCACCAATTTTGTCTACATTTCTTGAAATTCCAATTTGTACCAAAACGGGACGATTTTCTTCCCAAAGTTTCAAAACTATAGTTACGACTATATATTGGGTTGAATGCATTCTGAAGGGGTTCAAAGCTATATTTATACTATTATACTAATATATTGTACTTTGGTTACTCCTTGGTCACCAATTTTGTCTACATTTCTTCAAATTCCTATTGGTACCAAAACAAGACGATTTTCTTCCCAAAGTTTCAAAACTATAATTAGGACATATATTGGGTAGAATCCATTCTAAAGGGATTCAAAGCTATCATTAGACTATCATACTAATATATTGATTTTTAGTTACTCATTGGTCACCAATTTTGTCTACATTTCTTCAAATTCCCATTTGCACCAAAACGGGACGATTTTCTTCCCAAAGTTGCAAAACTATAGTTACGACAATATATTGGTTAGAATCCATTCTAATGGGCTTCAAAGCTATATTTAGACTATTATACTAATATATTGAATTTTGGTTGCTCCTTGGTCACCAATTTTGTCTACATTTCTTCAAATTCCCATTTGTACCAAAACGGGACGATTTTCTTCCCAAAGTTTCAAAACTATAGTTACGACTATATATTGGGTTGAATGCATTCTGAAGGGGTTCAAAGCTATATTTATACTATTATACTAATATATTGAACTTTGGTTACTCCTTGGTCACCAATTTTGTCTACATTTCTTCAAATTCCCATTTGTACCAAAACGAGACGATTTTCTTCCCAAAGTTTCAAAACTATAGTTACGACTATATATTGGGTTGAATGCATTCTGAAGGGGTTCAAAGCTATATCTATACTATTATACTAATATATTGAACTTTGGTTACTCCTTGGTCACCAATTTTGTCTACATTTCTTCAAATTCCCATTTGTACCAAAACGGGACGATTTTCTTCCCAAAGTTTCAAAACTATAGTTACGACTATATATTGGGTTGAATGCATTCTGAAGGGGTTCAAAGCTATATTTATACTATTATACTAATATATTGAACTTTGGTTACTCCTTGGTCACCAATTTTGTCTACATTTCTTCAAATTCCCATTTGTACCAAAACGGGACGATTTTCTTCCCAAAGTTTCAAAACTATAGTTAGGACTATATATTGGGTAGAATCAATGCTTAAGGGCTTCAAAGCTATATTTAGACTATTATACTAATATATTGAATTTTGGTTACTCCTTGGTCACAAATTTTGTCTACATTTCTTCAAATTCCCATTTGTACCAAAACGAGACGATTTTCTTCCCAAAGTTTCAAAACTATAGTTACGACTATATATTGGGTAGAATGCATACTAAAGGGGTTCAAAGCTATATCTATACTATTATACTAATATATTGAACTTTGGTTACTCCTTGGTCACCAATTTTGTCTACATTTCTTCAAATTCCCATTTGTACCAAAACGGGACGATTTTCTTCCCAAAGTTTCAAAACTATAGTTACGACTATATATTGGGTTGAATGCATTCTGAAGGGGTTCAAAGCTATATTTATACTATTATACTAATATATTGAACTTTGGTTACTCCTTGGTCACCAATTTTGTCTACATTTCTTCAAATTCCCTTTTGTACCAAAACGAGACGATTTTCTTCCCAATGTTTCAAAACTATAGTTAGGACTATATATTGGGTAGAATCCATTCTTAAGGGCTTCAAAACAATATTTAGACTATTATAATAATATATTGAATTTTGGTTACTCCTTGGTCACCAACTTTGTCTACATTTCTTCAAATTCCCATTTGTACCAAAACAGGACGATTTTCTTCCCAAAGTTTCAAAACTATAGTTAGGACTATATATTGGGTAGAATCCATGCTTAAGGGCTTCAAAGCTATATTTAGACTATTATACCAAGATATTGTACTTTGGTTACTCCTTGGTCACCAATTTTGTCTACATTTCTTCAAATTCCCTTTTGTACCAAAACGAGACGATTTTCTTCCCAAAGATTCAAAACTATAGTTAGAACTATATGTTGGGTAGAATCTATTCTAAAGGGATTCAAAGCTATATTTAGACTATTATACTAACATATTGAATTTTGGTTACTCCTTGGTCACCAATTTTGTCTACATTTCTTGAAATTCCCATTTGTACCAAATCGGGACGATTTTCTTCCCAAAGTTTCAAAACTATAGTTACGACTATATATTGGGTTGAATGCATTCTGAAGGGGTTCAAAGCTATATTTAGACTATTATACCAAGATATTGTACTTTGGTTACTCCTTGGTCACCAATTTTGTCTACATTTCTTCAAATTCCCTTTTGTACTAAAACGAGACGATTTTCTTCCCAAAGATTCAAAACTATAGTTAGAACTATATGTTGGGTAGAATCTATTCTAAAGGGATTCAAAGCTATATTTAGACTATTATACTAACATATTGAATTTTGGTTACTCCTTGGTCACCAATTTTGTCTACATTTCTTCAAATTCCTATTGGTACAAAAACGGGACGATTTTCTTCCCAAAGTTTCAAATCTATAATTAGGACATATATTGGGTAGAATACAATCTAAAGGGCTTCAAAGCTATAATTAGACTATCATACTAATATATTGATTTTTAGTTACTCATTGGTCACCAATTTTGTCTACATTTCTTCAAATTCCTATTTGTACCAAAACGGGACGATTTTCTTCCCAAAGTTTCAAAACTATAGTTACGACTATATATTGGGTTGAATGCATTCTGAAGGGGTTCAAAGCTATATTTATACTATTATACTAATATATTGAACTTTGGTTACTCCTTGGTCACCAATTTTGTCTACATTTCTTCAAATTCCCTTTTGTACCAAAACGGGACGATTTTCTTCCCAAAGTTTCAAAACTATAGTTAGGACTATATATTGGGTAGAATCAATGCTTAAGGGCTTCAAAGCTATATTTAGACTATTATACTAATATATTGAATTTTGGTTACTCCTTGGTCACCAATTTTGTCTACATTTCTTGAAATTCCAATTTGTACCAAAACGGGACGATTTTCTTCCCAAAGTTTCAAAACTATAGTTACGACTACATATTCGGTTGAATGCATTCTGAAGGGGTTCAAAGCTATATTTATACTATTATACTAATATATTGTACTTTGGTTACTCCTTGGTCACCAATTTTGTCTACATTTCTTCAAATTCCTATTGGTACCAAAACGGGAGGATTTTCTTCCCAAAGTTTAAAAACTATAATTAGGACATATATTGGGTAGAATCCATTCTAAAGGGCTTCAAAGCTATCATTAGACTATCATACTAATATATTGATTTTTAGTTACTCATTGGTCACCAATTTTGTCTACATTTCTTCAAATTCCCATTTGCACCAAAACGGGACGATTTTCTTCCCAAAGTTGCAAAACTATAGTTACGACAATATATTGGTTAGAATCCATTCTAATGGGCTTCAAAGCTATATTTAGACTATTATACTAATATATTGAATTTTGGTTACTCCTTGGTCACCAATTTTGTCTACATTTCTTCAAATTCCCTTTTGTACCAAAACGGGACGATTTTCTTCCCAAAGTTTCAAAACTATAGTTAGGACTATATATTGGGTAGAATCAATGCTTAAGGGCTTCAAAGCTATATTTAGACTATTATACCAAGATATTGTACTTTGGTTACTCCTTGGTCACCAATTTTGTCTACATTTCTTCAAATTCCCTTTTGTACCAAAACGAGACGATTTTCTTCCCAAAGATTCAAAACTATAGTTAGAACTATATGTTGGGTAGAATCTATTCTAAAGGGATTCAAAGTTATATTTAGACTATTATACTAACATATTGAATTTTGGTTACTCCTTGTTCACCAATTTTGTCTACATTTCTTGAAATTCCAATTTGTACCAAAACGGGACGATTTTCTTCCCAAAGTTTCAAAACTATAGTTACGACTATATATTGGGTTGAATGCATTCTGAAGGGGTTCAAAGCTATATTTATACTATTATACTAATATATTGTACTTTGGTTACTCCTTGGTCACCAATTTTGTCTACATTTCTTCAAATTCCTATTGGTACCAAAACAAGACGATTTTCTTCCCAAAGTTTCAAAACTATAATTAGGACATATATTGGGTAGAATCCATTCTAAAGGGATTCAAAGCTATCATTAGACTATCATACTAATATATTGATTTTTAGTTACTCATTGGTCACCAATTTTGTCTACATTTCTTCAAATTCCCATTTGCACCAAAACGGGACGATTTTCTTCCCAAAGTTGCAAAACTATAGTTACGACAATATATTGGTTAGAATCCATTCTAATGGGCTTCAAAGCTATATTTAGACTATTATACTAATATATTGAATTTTGGTTGCTCCTTGGTCACCAATTTTGTCTACATTTCTTCAAATTCCCATTTGTACCAAAACGGGACGATTTTCTTCCCAAAGTTTCAAAACTATAGTTACGACTATATATTGGGTTGAATGCATTCTGAAGGGGTTCAAAGCTATATTTATACTATTATACTAATATATTGAACTTTGGTTACTCCTTGGTCACCAATTTTGTCTACATTTCTTCAAATTCCCATTTGTACCAAAACGAGACGATTTTCTTCCCAAAGTTTCAAAACTATAGTTACGACTATATATTGGGTTGAATGCATTCTGAAGGGGTTCAAAGCTATATCTATACTATTATACTAATATATTGAACTTTGGTTACTCCTTGGTCACCAATTTTGTCTACATTTCTTCAAATTCCCATTTGTACCAAAACGGGACGATTTTCTTCCCAAAGTTTCAAAACTATAGTTACGACTATATATTGGGTTGAATGCATTCTGAAGGGGTTCAAAGCTATATTTATACTATTATACTAATATATTGAACTTTGGTTACTCCTTGGTCACCAATTTTGTCTACATTTCTTCAAATTCCCATTTGTACCAAAACGGGACGATTTTCTTCCCAAAGTTTCAAAACTATAGTTAGGACTATATATTGGGTAGAATCAATGCTTAAGGGCTTCAAAGCTATATTTAGACTATTATACTAATATATTGAATTTTGGTTACTCCTTGGTCACAAATTTTGTCTACATTTCTTCAAATTCCCATTTGTACCAAAACGAGACGATTTTCTTCCCAAAGTTTCAAAACTATAGTTACGACTATATATTGGGTAGAATGCATACTAAAGGGGTTCAAAGCTATATCTATACTATTATACTAATATATTGAACTTTGGTTACTCCTTGGTCACCAATTTTGTCTACATTTCTTCAAATTCCCATTTGTACCAAAACGGGACGATTTTCTTCCCAAAGTTTCAAAACTATAGTTACGACTATATATTGGGTTGAATGCATTCTGAAGGGGTTCAAAGCTATATTTATACTATTATACTAATATATTGAACTTTGGTTACTCCTTGGTCACCAATTTTGTCTACATTTCTTCAAATTCCCTTTTGTACCAAAACGAGACGATTTTCTTCCCAATGTTTCAAAACTATAGTTAGGACTATATATTGGGTAGAATCCATTCTTAAGGGCTTCAAAACAATATTTAGACTATTATAATAATATATTGAATTTTGGTTACTCCTTGGTCACCAACTTTGTCTACATTTCTTCAAATTCCCATTTGTACCAAAACAGGACGATTTTCTTCCCAAAGTTTCAAAACTATAGTTAGGACTATATATTGGGTAGAATCCATGCTTAAGGGCTTCAAAGCTATATTTAGACTATTATACCAAGATATTGTACTTTGGTTACTCCTTGGTCACCAATTTTGTCTACATTTCTTCAAATTCCCTTTTGTACCAAAACGAGACGATTTTCTTCCCAAAGATTCAAAACTATAGTTAGAACTATATGTTGGGTAGAATCTATTCTAAAGGGATTCAAAGCTATATTTAGACTATTATACTAACATATTGAATTTTGGTTACTCCTTGGTCACCAATTTTGTCTACATTTCTTGAAATTCCCATTTGTACCAAATCGGGACGATTTTCTTCCCAAAGTTTCAAAACTATAGTTACGACTATATATTGGGTTGAATGCATTCTGAAGGGGTTCAAAGCTATATTTAGACTATTATACCAAGATATTGTACTTTGGTTACTCCTTGGTCACCAATTTTGTCTACATTTCTTCAAATTCCCTTTTGTACCAAAACGAGACGATTTTCTTCCCAAAGATTCAAAACTATAGTTAGAACTATATGTTGGGTAGAATCTATTCTAAAGGGATTCAAAGCTATATTTAGACTATTATACTAACATATTGAATTTTGGTTACTCCTTGGTCACCAATTTTGTCTACATTTCTTCAAATTCCTATTGGTACAAAAACGGGACGATTTTCTTCCCAAAGTTTCAAATCTATAATTAGGACATATATTGGGTAGAATACAATCTAAAGGGCTTCAAAGCTATAATTAGACTATCATACTAATATATTGATTTTTAGTTACTCATTGGTCACCAATTTTGTCTACATTTCTTCAAATTCCTATTTGTACCAAAACGGGACGATTTTCTTCCCAAAGTTTCAAAACTATAGTTACGACTATATATTGGGTTGAATGCATTCTGAAGGGGTTCAAAGCTATATTTATACTATTATACTAATATATTGAACTTTGGTTACTCCTTGGTCACCAATTTTGTCTACATTTCTTCAAATTCCCTTTTGTACCAAAACGGGACGATTTTCTTCCCAAAGTTTCAAAACTATAGTTAGGACTATATATTGGGTAGAATCAATGCTTAAGGGCTTCAAAGCTATATTTAGACTATTATACTAATATATTGAATTTTGGTTACTCCTTGGTCACCAATTTTGTCTACATTTCTTGAAATTCCAATTTGTACCAAAACGGGACGATTTTCTTCCCAAAGTTTCAAAACTATAGTTACGACTATATATTGGGTTGAATGCATTCTGAAGGGGTTCAAAGCTATATTTATACTATTATACTAATATATTGTACTTTGGTTACTCCTTGGTCACCAATTTTGTCTACATTTCTTCAAATTCCTATTGGTACCAAAACGGGACGATTTTCTTCCCAAAGTTTAAAAACTATAATTAGGACATATATTGGGTAGAATCCATTCTAAAGGGCTTCAAAGCTATCATTAGACTATCATACTAATATATTGATTTTTAGTTACTCATTGGTCACCAATTTTGTCTACATTTCTTCAAATTCCCATTTGCACCAAAACGGGACGATTTTCTTCCCAAAGTTGCAAAACTATAGTTACGACAATATATTGGTTAGAATCCATTCTAATGGGCTTCAAAGCTATATTTAGACTATTATACTAATATATTGAATTTTGGTTACTCCTTGGTCACCAATTTTGTCTACATTTCTTCAAATTCCCATTTGTACCAAAACGGGACGATTTTCTTCCCAAAGTTTCAAAACTATAGTTACGACTATATATTGGGTTGAATGCATTCTGAAGGGGTTCAAAGCTATACTTATACTATTATACTAATATATTGAACTTTGGTTACTCCTTGGTCACCAATTTTGTCTACATTTCTTCAAATTCCCATTTGTACCAAAACGAGACGATTTTCTTCCCAAAGTTTCAAAACTATAGTTACGACTATATATTGGGTAGAATGCATACTAAAGGGGTTCAAAGCTATATCTATACTATTATACTAATATATTGAACTTTGGTTACTCCTTGGTCACCAATTTTGTCTACATTTCTTCAAATTCCCATTTGTACCAAAACGAGACGATTTTCTTCCCAAAGTTTCAAAACTATAGTTACGACTATATATTGGGTTGAATGCATTCTGAAGGGGTTCAAAGCTATATTTATACTATTATACTAATATATTGAACTTTGGTTACTCCTTGGTCACCAATTTTGTCTACATTTCTTCAAATTCCCATTTGTACCAAAACGGGACAATTTTCTTCCCAAAGTTTCAAAACTATAGTTAGGACTATATATTGGGTAGAATCAATGCTTAAGGGCTTCAAAGCTATATTTAGACTATTATACTAATATATTGAATTTTGGTTACTCCTTGGTCACAAATTTTGTCTACATTTCTTCAAATTCCCATTTGTACCAAAACGAGACGATTTTCTTCCCAAAGTTTCAAAACTATAGTTACGACTATATATTGGGTAGAATGCATACTAAAGGGGTTCAAAGCTATATCTATACTATTATACTAATATATTGAACTTTGGTTACTCCTTGGTCACCAATTTTGTCTACATTTCTTCAAATTCCCATTTGTACCAAAACGAGACGATTTTCTTCCCAAAGTTTCAAAACTATAGTTACGACTATATATTGGGTTGAATGCATTCTGAAGGGGTTCAAAGCTATATTTATACTATTATACTAATATATTGAACTTTGGTTACTCCTTGGTCACCAATTTTGTCTACATTTCTTCAAATTCCCTTTTGTACCAAAACGAGACGATTTTCTTCCCAATGTTTCAAAACTATAGTTAGGACTATATATTGGGTAGAATCCATCCTAAGGGCTTCAAAACAATATTTAGACTATTATAATAATATATTGAATTTTGGTTACTCCTTGGTCACCAACTTTGTCTACATTTCTTCAAATTCCCATTTGTACCAAAACAGGACGATTTTCTTCCCAAAGTTTCAAAACTATAGTTACGACTACATATTGGGTAGAATGCATACTAAAGGGGTTCAAAGCTATATCTATACTATTATACTAATATATTTAACTTTGGTTACTCCTTGGTCACCAATTTTGTCTACATTTCTTCAAATTCCCATTTGTACCAAAACGGGACGATTTTCTTCCCAAAGTTTCAAAACTATAGTTACGACTATATATTGGGTTGAATGCATTCTGAAGGGGTTCAAAGCTATATTTATACTATTATACTAATATATTGAACTTTGGTTACTCCTTGGTCACCAATTTTGTCTACATTTCTTCAAATTCCCATTTGTACCAAAACGGGACGATTTTCTTCCCAAAGTTTCAAAACTATAGTTACGACTATATATTGGGTTGAATGCATTCTGAAGGGGTTCAAAGCTATATTTATACTATTATAATAATATATTGAATTTTGGTTACTCCTTGGTCACCAACTTTGTCTACATTTCTTCAAATTCCTATTGGTACAAAAACGGGACGATTTTCTTCCCAAAGTTTCAAATCTATAATTAGGACATATATTGGGTAGAATACAATCTAAAGGGCTTCAAAGCTATAATTAGACTATCATACTAATATATTGATTTTTAGTTACTCATTGGTCACCAATTTTGTCTACATTTCTTCAAATTCCTATTTGTACCAAAACGGGACGATTTTCTTCCCAAAGTTTCAAAACTATAGTTACGACTATATATTGGGTTGAATGCATTCTGAAGGGGTTCAAAGCTATATTTATACTATTATACTAATATATTGAACTTTGGTTACTCCTTGGTCACCAATTTTGTCTACATTTCTTCAAATTCCCTTTTGTACCAAAACGGGACGATTTTCTTCCCAAAGTTTCAAAACTATAGTTAGGACTATATATTGGGTAGAATCAATGCTTAAGGGCTTCAAAGCTATATTTAGACTATTATACTAATATATTGAATTTTGGTTACTCCTTGGTCACCAATTTTGTCTACATTTCTTGAAATTCCAATTTGTACCAAAACGGGACGATTTTCTTCCCAAAGTTTCAAAACTATAGTTACGACTATATATTGGGTTGAATGCATTCTGAAGGGGTTCAAAGCTATATTTATACTATTATACTAATATATTGTACTTTGGTTACCCCTTGGTCACCAATTTTGTCTACATTTCTTCAAATTCCTATTGGTACCAAAACGGGACGATTTTCTTCCCAAAGTTTAAAAACTATAATTAGGACATATATTGGGTAGAATCCATTCTAAAGGGCTTCAAAGCTATCATTAGACTATCATACTAATATATTGATTTTTAGTTACTCATTGGTCACCAATTTTGTCTACATTTCTTCAAATTCCCATTTGCACCAAAACGGGACGATTTTCTTCCCAAAGTTGCAAAACTATAGTTACGACAATATATTGGTTAGAATCCATTCTAATGGGCTTCAAAGCTATATTTAGACTATTATACTAATATATTGAATTTTGGTTACTCCTTGGTCACCAATTTTGTCTACATTTCTTCAAATTCCCATTTGTACCAAAACGGGACGATTTTCTTCCCAAAGTTTCAAAACTATAGTTACGACTATATATTGGGTTGAATGCATTCTGAAGGGGTTCAAAGCTATACTTATACTATTATACTAATATATTGAACTTTGGTTACTCCTTGGTCACCAATTTTGTCTACATTTCTTCAAATTCCCATTTGTACCAAAACGAGACGATTTTCTTCCCAAAGTTTCAAAACTATAGTTACGACTATATATTGGGTAGAATGCATACTAAAGGGGTTCAAAGCTATATCTATACTATTATACTAATATATTGAACTTTGGTTACTCCTTGGTCACCAATTTTGTCTACATTTCTTCAAATTCCCATTTGTACCAAAACGAGACGATTTTCTTCCCAAAGTTTCAAAACTATAGTTACGACTATATATTGGGTTGAATGCATTCTGAAGGGGTTCAAAGCTATATTTATACTATTATACTAATATATTGAACTTTGGTTACTCCTTGGTCACCAATTTTGTCTACATTTCTTCAAATTCCCATTTGTACCAAAACGGGACAATTTTCTTCCCAAAGTTTCAAAACTATAGTTAGGACTATATATTGGGTAGAATCAATGCTTAAGGGCTTCAAAGCTATATTTAGACTATTATACTAATATATTGAATTTTGGTTACTCCTTGGTCACAAATTTTGTCTACATTTCTTCAAATTCCCATTTGTACCAAAACGAGACGATTTTCTTCCCAAAGTTTCAAAACTATAGTTACGACTATATATTGGGTAGAATGCATACTAAAGGGGTTCAAAGCTATATCTATACTATTATACTAATATATTGAACTTTGGTTACTCCTTGGTCACCAATTTTGTCTACATTTCTTCAAATTCCCATTTGTACCAAAACGAGACGATTTTCTTCCCAAAGTTTCAAAACTATAGTTACGACTATATATTGGGTTGAATGCATTCTGAAGGGGTTCAAAGCTATATTTATACTATTATACTAATATATTGAACTTTGGTTACTCCTTGGTCACCAATTTTGTCTACATTTCTTCAAATTCCCTTTTGTACCAAAACGAGACGATTTTCTTCCCAATGTTTCAAAACTATAGTTAGGACTATATATTGGGTAGAATCCATCCTAAGGGCTTCAAAACAATATTTAGACTATTATAATAATATATTGAATTTTGGTTACTCCTTGGTCACCAACTTTGTCTACATTTCTTCAAATTCCCATTTGTACCAAAACAGGACGATTTTCTTCCCAAAGTTTCAAAACTATAGTTACGACTACATATTGGGTAGAATGCATACTAAAGGGGTTCAAAGCTATATCTATACTATTATACTAATATATTTAACTTTGGTTACTCCTTGGTCACCAATTTTGTCTACATTTCTTCAAATTCCCATTTGTACCAAAACGGGACGATTTTCTTCCCAAAGTTTCAAAACTATAGTTACGACTATATATTGGGTTGAATGCATTCTGAAGGGGTTCAAAGCTATATTTATACTATTATACTAATATATTGAACTTTGGTTACTCCTTGGTCACCAATTTTGTCTACATTTCTTCAAATTCCCATTTGTACCAAAACGGGACGATTTTCTTCCCAAAGTTTCAAAACTATAGTTACGACTATATATTGGGTTGAATGCATTCTGAAGGGGTTCAAAGCTATATTTATACTATTATAATAATATATTGAATTTTGGTTACTCCTTGGTCACCAACTTTGTCTACATTTCTTCAAATTCCCATTTGTACCAAAACAGGACGATTTTCTTCCCAAAGTTTCAAAACTATAGTTAGGACTATATATTGGGTAGAATCCATGCTTAAGGGCTTCAAAGCTATATTTAGACTATTATACCAAGATATTGTACTTTGGTTACTCCTTGGTCACCAATTTTGTCTACATTTCTTCAAATTCCCTTTTGTACCAAAACGAGACGATTTTCTTCCCAAAGATTCAAAACTATAGTTAGAACTATATGTTGGGTAGAATCTATTCTAAAGGGATTCAAAGCTATATTTAGACTATTATACTAACATATTGAATTTTGGTTACTCCTTGGTCACCAATTTTGTCTACATTTCTTCAAATTCCTATTGGTACAAAAACGGGACGATTTTCTTCCCAAAGTTTCAAAACTATAATTAGGACATATATTGGGTAGAATACATTCTAAAGGGCTTCAAAGCTATAATTAGACTATCATACTAATATATTGATTTTTAGTTACTCATTGGTCACCAATTTTGTCTACATTTCTTCAAATTCCTATTTGTACCAAAACGGGACGATTTTCTTCCCAAAGTTTCAAAACTATAGTTACGACTATATATTGGGTTGAATGCATTCTGAAGGGGTTCAAAGCTATATTTATACTATTATACTAATATATTGAACTTTGGTTACTCCTTGGTCACCAATTTTGTCTACATTTCTTCAAATTCCCTTTTGTACCAAAACGAGACGATTTTCTTCCCAATGTTTCAAAACTATAGTTAGGACTATATATTGGGTAGAATCCATTCTTAAGGGCTTCAAAACAATATTTAGACTATTATAATAATATATTGAATTTTGGTTACTCCTTGGCCACCAATTTTGTCTACATTTCTTCAAATTCCTATTTGTACCAAAACAGGACGATTTTCTTCCCAAAGTTGCAAAACTATAGTTAGGACTATATATTGGGTAGAATCCATGCTTAAGGGCTTCAAAGCTATATTTAGACTATTATACCAAGATATTGTACTTTGGTTACTCCTTGGTCACCAATTTTGTCTACATTTCTTCAAATTCCCTTTTGTACCAAAACGAGACGATTTTCTTCCCAAAGATTCAAATCTATAGTTAGAACTATATGTTGGGTAGAATCTATTCTAAAGGGATTCAAAGCTATATTTATACTATTATACTAATATATTGAACTTTGGTTACTCCTTGGTCACCAATTTTGTCTACATTTCTTCAAATTCCCATTTGTACCAAAACGAGACGATTTTCTTCCCAAAGTTTCAAAACTATAGTTACGACTATATATTGGGTAGAATGCATACTAAAGGGGTTCAAAGCTATATCTATACTATTATACTAATATATTTAACTTTGGTTACTCCTTGGTCACCAATTTTGTCTACATTTCTTCAAATTCCCATTTGTACCAAAACGGGACGATTTTCTTCCCAAAGTTTCAAAACTATAGTTACGACTATATATTGGGTTGAATGCATTCTGAAGGGGTTCAAAGCTATATTTATACTATTATACTAATATATTGAACTTTGGTTACTCCTTGGTCACCAATTTTGTCTACATTTCTTCAAATTCCCATTTGTACCAAAACGGGACAATTTTCTTCCCAAAGTTTCAAAACTATAGTTAGGACTATATATTGGGTAGAATCAATGCTTAAGGGCTTCAAAGCTATATTTAGACTATTATACTAATATATTGAATTTTGGTTACTCCTTGGTCACAAATTTTGTCTACATTTCTTCAAATTCCCATTTGTACCAAAACGAGACGATTTTCTTCCCAAAGTTTCAAAACTATAGTTACGACTATATATTGGGTAGAATGCATACTAAAGGGGTTCAAAGCTATATCTATACTATTATACTAATATATTGAACTTTGGTTACTCCTTGGTCACCAATTTTGTCTACATTTCTTCAAATTCCCATTTGTACCAAAACGAGACGATTTTCTTCCCAAAGTTTCAAAACTATAGTTACGACTATATATTGGGTTGAATGCATTCTGAAGGGGTTCAAAGCTATATTTATACTATTATACTAATATATTGAACTATGGTTACTCCTTGGTCACCAATTTTGTCTACATTTCTTCAAATTCCCTTTTGTACCAAAACGAGACGATTTTCTTCCCAATGTTTCAAAACTATAGTTAGGACTATATATTGGGTAGAATCCATCCTAAGGGCTTCAAAACAATATTTAGACTATTATAATAATATATTGAATTTTGGTTACTCCTTGGTCACCAACTTTGTCTACATTTCTTCAAATTCCCATTTGTACCAAAACAGGACGATTTTCTTCCCAAAGTTTCAAAACTATAGTTACGACTACATATTGGGTAGAATGCATACTAAAGGGGTTCAAAGCTATATCTATACTATTATACTAATATATTTAACTTTGGTTACTCCTTGGTCACCAATTTTGTCTACATTTCTTCAAATTCCCATTTGTACCAAAACGGGACGATTTTCTTCCCAAAGTTTCAAAACTATAGTTACGACTATATATTGGGTTGAATGCATTCTGAAGGGGTTCAAAGCTATATTTATACTATTATACTAATATATTGAACTTTGGTTACTCCTTGGTCACCAATTTTGTCTACATTTCTTCAAATTCCCATTTGTACCAAAACGGGACGATTTTCTTCCCAAAGTTTCAAAACTATAGTTACGACTATATATTGGGTTGAATGCATTCTGAAGGGGTTCAAAGCTATATTTATACTATTATAATAATATATTGAATTTTGGTTACTCCTTGGTCACCAACTTTGTCTACATTTCTTCAAATTCCCATTTGTACCAAAACAGGACGATTTTCTTCCCAAAGTTTCAAAACTATAGTTAGGACTATATATTGGGTAGAATCCATGCTTAAGGGCTTCAAAGCTATATTTAGACTATTATACCAAGATATTGTACTTTGGTTACTCCTTGGTCACCAATTTTGTCTACATTTCTTCAAATTCCCTTTTGTACCAAAACGAGACGATTTTCTTCCCAAAGATTCAAAACTATAGTTAGAACTATATGTTGGGTAGAATCTATTCTAAAGGGATTCAAAGCTATATTTAGACTATTATACTAACATATTGAATTTTGGTTACTCCTTGGTCACCAATTTTGTCTACATTTCTTCAAATTCCTATTGGTACAAAAACGGGACGATTTTCTTCCCAAAGTTTCAAAACTATAATTAGGACATATATTGGGTAGAATACATTCTAAAGGGCTTCAAAGCTATAATTAGACTATCATACTAATATATTGATTTTTAGTTACTCATTGGTCACCAATTTTGTCTACATTTCTTCAAATTCCTATTTGTACCAAAACGGGACGATTTTCTTCCCAAAGTTTCAAAACTATAGTTACGACTATATATTGGGTTGAATGCATTCTGAAGGGGTTCAAAGCTATATTTATACTATTATACTAATATATTGAACTTTGGTTACTCCTTGGTCACCAATTTTGTCTACATTTCTTCAAATTCCCTTTTGTACCAAAACGAGACGATTTTCTTCCCAATGTTTCAAAACTATAGTTAGGACTATATATTGGGTAGAATCCATTCTTAAGGGCTTCAAAACAATATTTAGACTATTATAATAATATATTGAATTTTGGTTACTCCTTGGCCACCAATTTTGTCTACATTTCTTCAAATTCCTATTTGTACCAAAACAGGACGATTTTCTTCCCAAAGTTGCAAAACTATAGTTAGGACTATATATTGGGTAGAATCCATGCTTAAGGGCTTCAAAGCTATATTTAGACTATTATACCAAGATATTGTACTTTGGTTACTCCTTGGTCACCAATTTTGTCTACATTTCTTCAAATTCCCTTTTGTACCAAAACGAGACGATTTTCTTCCCAAAGATTCAAAACTATAGTTAGAACTATATGTTGGGTAGAATCTATTCTAAAGGGATTCAAAGCTATATTTATACTATTATACTAATATATTGAACTTTGGTTACTCCTTGGTCACCAATTTTGTCTACATTTCTTCAAATTCCCATTTGTACCAAAACGAGACGATTTTCTTCCCAAAGTTTCAAAACTATAGTTACGACTATATATTGGGTAGAATGCATACTAAAGGGGTTCAAAGCTATATCTATACTATTATACTAATATATTTAACTTTGGTTACTCCTTGGTCACCAATTTTGTCTACATTTCTTCAAATTCCCATTTGTACCAAAACGGGACGATTTTCTTCCCAAAGTTTCAAAACTATAGTTACGACTATATATTGGGTTGAATGCATTCTGAAGGGGTTCATAGCTATATTTATACTATTATACTAATATATTGAACTTTGGTTACTCCTTGGTCACCAATTTTGTCTACATTTCTTCAAATTCCCATTTGTACCAAAACGGGACAATTTTCTTCCCAAAGTTTCAAAACTATAGTTAGGACTATATATTGGGTAGAATCAATGCTTAAGGGCTTCAAAGCTATATTTAGACTATTATACTAATATATTGAATTTTGGTTACTCCTTGGTCACAAATTTTGTCTACATTTCTTCAAATTCCCATTTGTACCAAAACGAGACGATTTTCTTCCCAAAGTTTCAAAACTATAGTTACGACTATATATTGGGTAGAATGCATACTAAAGGGGTTCAAAGCTATATCTATACTATTATACTAATATATTGAACTTTGGTTACTCCTTGGTCACCAATTTTGTCTACATTTCTTCAAATTCCCATTTGTACCAAAACGAGACGATTTTCTTCCCAAAGTTTCAAAACTATAATTACGACTATATATTGGGTTGAATGCATTCTGAAGGGGTTCAAAGCTATATTTATACTATTATACTAATATATTGAACTTTGGTTACTCCTTGGTCACCAATTTTGTCTACATTTCTTCAAATTCCCTTTTGTACCAAAACGAGACGATTTTCTTCCCAATGTTTCAAAACTATAGTTAGGACTATATATTGGGTAGAATCCATCCTAAGGGCTTCAAAACAATATTTAGACTATTATAATAATATATTGAATTTTGGTTACTCCTTGGTCACCAACTTTGTCTACATTTCTTCAAATTCCCATTTGTACCAAAACAGGACGATTTTCTTCCCAAAGTTTCAAAACTATAGTTACGACTACATATTGGGTAGAATGCATACTAAAGGGGTTCAAAGCTATATCTATACTATTATACTAATATATTTAACTTTGGTTACTCCTTGGTCACCAATTTTGTCTACATTTCTTCAAATTCCCATTTGTACCAAAACGGGACGATTTTCTTCCCAAAGTTTCAAAACTATAGTTACGACTATATATTGGGTTGAATGCATTCTGAAGGGGTTCAAAGCTATATTTATACTATTATACTAATATATTGAACTTTGGTTACTCCTTGGTCACCAATTTTGTCTACATTTCTTCAAATTCCCATTTGTACCAAAACGGGACGATTTTCTTCCCAAAGTTTCAAAACTATAGTTACGACTATATATTGGGTTGAATGCATTCTGAAGGGGTTCAAAGCTATATTTATACTATTATAATAATATATTGAATTTTGGTTACTCCTTGGTCACCAACTTTGTCTACATTTCTTCAAATTCCCATTTGTACCAAAACAGGACGATTTTCTTCCCAAAGTTTCAAAACTATAGTTAGGACTATATATTGGGTAGAATCCATGCTTAAGGGCTTCAAAGCTATATTTAGACTATTATACCAAGATATTGTACTTTGGTTACTCCTTGGTCACCAATTTTGTCTACATTTCTTCAAATTCCCTTTTGTACCAAAACGAGACGATTTTCTTCCCAAAGATTCAAAACTATAGTTAGAACTATATGTTGGGTAGAATCTATTCTAAAGGGATTCAAAGCTATATTTAGACTATTATACTAACATATTGAATTTTGGTTACTCCTTGGTCACCAATTTTGTCTACATTTCTTCAAATTCCTATTGGTACAAAAACGGGACGATTTTCTTCCCAAAGTTTCAAAACTATAATTAGGACATATATTGGGTAGAATACATTCTAAAGGGCTTCAAAGCTATAATTAGACTATCATACTAATATATTGATTTTTAGTTACTCATAGGTCACCAATTTTGTCTACATTTCTTCAAATTCCTATTTGTACCAAAACGGGACGATTTTCTTCCCAAAGTTTCAAAACTATAGTTACGACTATATATTGGGTTGAATGCATTCTGAAGGGGTTCAAAGCTATATTTATACTATTATACTAATATATTGAACTTTGGTTACTCCTTGGTCACCAATTTTGTCTACATTTCTTCAAATTCCCTTTTGTACCAAAACGAGACGATTTTCTTCCCAATGTTTCAAAACTATAGTTAGGACTATATATTGGGTAGAATCCATTCTTAAGGGCTTCAAAACAATATTTAGACTATTATAATAATATATTGAATTTTGGTTACTCCTTGGCCACCAATTTTGTCTACATTTCTTCAAATTCCTATTTGTACCAAAACAGGACGATTTTCTTCCCAAAGTTGCAAAACTATAGTTAGGACTATATATTGGGTAGAATCCATGCTTAAGGGCTTCAAAGCTATATTTAGACTATTATACCAAGATATTGTACTTTGGTTACTCCTTGGTCACCAATTTTGTCTACATTTCTTCAAATTCCCTTTTGTACCAAAACGAGACGATTTTCTTCCCAAAGATTCAAAACTATAGTTAGAACTATATGTTGGGTAGAATCTATTCTAAAGGGATTCAAAGCTATATTTAGACTATTATACTAACATATTGAATTTTGGTTACTCCTTGGTCACCAATTTTGTCTACATTTTTTCAAATTCCCATTTGTACCAAAACGGGACGATTTTCTTCCCAAAGTTTCAAAACTATAGTTAGGACTATATATTGGGTAGAATCCATTCTAAAGGGCTTCAAAGCTATATTTAGACTATTATACTAATATATTGAATTTTTGTTGCTCCTTGGTCACCAATTTTGTCTACATTTCTTCAAATTCCCATTTGTACCAAAACGGGAAGATTTTCTTCCCAAAGTTTCAAAACTATAGTTAGGACTATATATTGGGTAGAATCCATGCTTAAGGGCTTCAAAGCTATATTTAGACTATTATACCAAGATATTGTACTTTGGTTACTCCTTGGTCACCAATTTTGTCTACATTTATTCAAATTCCCTTTTGTACCAAAACGAGACGATTTTCTTCCCAAAGTTTCAAAACTATAGTTAGGACTATATATTGGGTAGAATCCATTCTTAAGGGCTTCAAAGCTATATTTAGACTATTATACTAATATATTGAACTTTGTTTACTCCTTGGTCACCAATTTTTTCTACATTTCTTCAAATTCCCATTTGTACCAAAATGAGACGATTTTCTTCCCAAAGTTTCAAAACTATAGTTACGACTATATATTGGGTTGAATGCATTCTGAAGGGGTTCAAAGCTATATTTATACTATTATACTAATATATTGTACTTTGGTTACTCCTTGGTCACCAATTTTGTCTACATTTCTTCAAATTCCTATTGGTACCAAAACGGGACGATTTTCTTCCCAAAGTTTCAAAACTATAGTTAGGACTATATATTGGGTAGAATCCATGCTTAAGGGCTTCAAAGCTATATTTAGACTATTATACTAATATATTGAACTTTGGTTACTCCTTGGTCACCAATTTTGTCTACATTTCTTCAAATTCCCATTTGTACCAAAACGGGACGATTTTCTTCCCAAAGTTTCAAAACTATAGTTACGACTATATATTGGGTTGAATGCATTCTGAAGGGGTTCAAAGCTATATTTATACTATTATACTAATATATTGAACTTTGGTTACTCCTTGGTCACCAATTTTGTCTACATTTCTTCAAATTCCCTTTTGTACCAAAACGAGACGATTTTCTTCCCAATGTTTCAAAACTATAGTTACGACTATATATTGGGTAGAATCCATTCTTAAGGGCTTCAAAGCTATATTTAGACTATTATACCAAGATATTGTACTTTGGTTACTCCTTGGTCACCAATTTTGTCTACATTTTTTCAAATTCCCTTTTGTACCAAAACGAGACGATTTTCTTCCCAAAGTTTCAAAACTATAGATAGGACTATATATTGGGTAGAATCCATTCTAAAGGGCTTCAAAGCTATATTTAGACTATTATACTAATATATTGAATTTTGGTTACTCCTTGGTCACCAATTTTGTCTACATTTCTTCAAATTCCCATTTGTACAAAAACGGGACGATTATCTTCCCAAAGATTCAAAACTATAGTTAAAACTATATGTTGGGTAGGATCTATTCTAAAGGGATTCAAAGCTATATTTAGACTATTATACTAACATATTAAATTTTGGTTACTCCTTGGTCACCAATTTTGTCTACATTTCTTCAAATTCCCATTTGTACCAAAACGGGACGATTTTCTTCCCAAAGTTTCAAAACTATAGTTACGACTATATATTGGGTTGAATGCATTCTGAAGGGGTTCAAAGCTATATTTATACTATTATACTAATATATTGAAATTTGGTTACTCCTTGCTCACCAATTTTGTCTACATTTCTTCAAATTCCCTTTTGTACCAAAACGAGACGATTTTCTTCCCAAAGTTTCAAAACTATAGATAGGACTATATATTGGGTAGAATCCATTCTAAAGGGCTTCAAAGCTATATTTAGACTATTATACTAATATATTGAATTTTGGTTACTCCTTGGTCACCAATTTTGTCTACATTTCTTCAAATTCCCATTTGTACAAAAACGGAACGATTATCTTCCCAAAGATTCAAAACTATAGTTAGAACTATATGTTGGGTAGAATCTATTCTAAAGGGATTCAAAGCTATATTTAGACTATTATACTAACATATTAAATTTTGGTTACTCCTTGGTCACCAATTTTGTCTACATTTCTTCAAATTCCCATTTGTACCAAAACGGGACGATTTTCTTCCCAAAGTTTCAAAACTATAGTTACGACTATATATTGGGTTGAATGCATTCTGAAGGGGTTCAAAGCTATATTTATACTATTATACTAATATATTGAAATTTGGTTACTTCTTGCTCACCAATTTTGTCTACATTTCTTCAAATTCCCTTTTGTACCAAAACGAGACGATTTTCTTCCCAATGTTTCAAAACTATAGTTAGGACTATATATTGGGTAGAATCCATTCTTAAGGGCTTCAAAACAATATTTAGACTATTATAATAATATATTGAATTTTGGTTACTCCTTGGTCACCAATTTTGTCTACATTTCTTCAAATTCCCATTTGTACCAAAACGAGACGATTTTCTTCCCAAAGTTTCAAAACTATAGTTACGACTATATATTGGGTAGAATCCATTCTTAAGGGCTTCAAAGCTATATTTAGACTATTATACCAAGATATTGTACTTTGGTTACTCCTTGGTCACCAATTTTGTCTACATTTCTTCAAATTCCCTTTTGTACCAAAACGAGACGATTTTCTTCCCAAAGTTTCAAAACTATAGTTAGAACTATATGTTGGGTAGAATCTATTCTAAAGGGATTCAAAGCTATATTTAGACTATTATACTAACATATTGAATTTTGGTTACTCCTTGGTCACCAATTTTGTCTACATTTCTTGAAATTCCCATTTGTACCAAATCGGGACGATTTTCTTCCCAAAGTTTCAAAACTATAGATAGGACTATATATTGGGTAGAATGCATTCTGAAGGGGTTCAAAGCTATATTTATACTATTATACTAATATATTGTACTTTGGTTACTCCTTGGTCACCAATTTTGTCTACATTTCTTCAAATTCCTATTGGTACCAAAACGGGACGATTTTCTTCCCAAAGTTTCAAAACTATAGTTAGGACTATATATTGGGTAGAATCCATGCTTAAGGGCTTCAAAGCTATATTTATACTATTATACCAAGATATTGTACTTTGGTTACTCCTTGGTCACCAATTTTGTCTACATTTCTTCAAATTCCCTTTTGTACCAAAACGAGACGATTTTCTTCCCAAAGTTTCAAAACTATAGATAGGACTATATATTGGGTAGAATCCATTCTAAAGGGCTTCAAAGCTATATTTAGACTATTATACTAATATATTGAATTTTGGTTACTCCTTGGTCACCAATTTTGTCTACATTTCTTCAAATTCCCATTTGTACAAAAACGGAACGATTATCTTCCCAAAGATTCAAAACTATAGTTAAAACTATATGTTGGGTAGGATCTATTCTAAAGGGATTCAAAGCTATATTTAGACTATTATACTAACATATTGAATTTTGGTTACTCCTTAGTCACCAATTTTGTCTACATTTCTTCAAATTCCCATTTGTACCAAAACGGGACGATTTTCTTCCCAAAGTTTCAAAACTATAGTTACGACTATATATTGGGTAGAATCCATTCTTAAGGGCTTCAAAGCTATATTTATACTATTATACCAAGATATTGTACTTTGGTTACTCCTTGGTCACCAATTTTGTCTACATTTCTTCAAATTCCCATTTGTACCAAAACGGGACGATTTTCTTCCCAAAGTTTCAAAACTATAGTTACGACTATATATTGGGTTGAATGCATTCTGAAGGGGTTCAAAGCTATATTTATACTATTATACTAATATATTGAACTTTGGTTACTCCTTGGTCACCAATTTTGTCTACATTTCTTCAAATTCCCTTTTGTACCAAAACGAGACGATTTTCTTCCCAATGTTTCAAAACTATAGTTACGACTATATATTGGGTAGAATCCATTCTTAAGGGCTTCAAAGCTATATTTAGACTATTATACCAAGATATTGTACTTTGGTTACTCCTTGGTCACCAATTTTGTCTACATTTCTTCAAATTCCCTTTTGTACCAAAACGAGACGATTTTCTTCCCAAAGTTTCAAAACTATAGATAGGACTATATATTGGGTAGAATCCATTCTAAAGGGCTTTAAAGCTATATTTAGACTATTATACTAATATATTGAATTTTGGTTACTCCTTGGTCACCAATTTTGTCTACATTTCTTCAAATTCCCATTTGTACAAAAACGGGACGATTATCTTCCCAAAGATTCAAAACTATAGTTAAAACTATATGTTGGGTAGGATCTATTCTAAAGGGATTCAAAGCTATATTTAGACTATTATACTAACATATTGAATTTTGGTTACTCCTTAGTCACCAATTTTGTCTACATTTCTTCAAATTCCCATTTGTACCAAAACGGGACGATTTTCTTCCCAAAGTTTCAAAACTATAGTTACGACTATATATTGGGTAGAATCCATTCTTAAGGGCTTCAAAGCTATATTTATACTATTATACCAAGATATTGTACTTTGGTTACTCCTTGGTCACCAATTTTGTCTACATTTCTTCAAATTCCCTTTTGTACCAAAACGAGACGATTTTCTTCCCAAAGTTTCAAAACTATAGATAGGACTATATATTGGGTAGAATCCATTCTAAAGGGCTTCAAAGCTATATTTAGACTATTATACTAATATATTGAATTTTGGTTACTCCTTGGTCACCAATTTTGTCTACATTTCTTCAAATTCCCATTTGTACAAAAACGGAACGATTATCTTCCCAAAGATTCAAAACTATAGTTAGAACTATATGTTGGGTAGAATCTATTCTAAAGGGATTCAAAGCTATATTTAGACTATTATACTAACATATTAAATTTTGGTTACTCCTTGGTCACCAATTTTGTCTACATTTCTTCAAATTCCCATTTGTACCAAAACGGGACGATTTTCTTCCCAAAGTTTCAAAACTATAGTTACGACTATATATTGGGTTGAATGCATTCTGAAGGGGTTCAAAGCTATATTTATACTATTATACTAATATATTGACATTTGGTTACTCCTTGCTCACCAATTTTGTCTACATTTCTTCAAATTCCCTTTTGTACCAAAACGAGACGATTTTCTTCCCAATGTTTCAAAACTATAGTTAGGACTATATATTGGGTAGAATCCATTCTTAAGGGCTTCAAAACAATATTTAGACTATTATAATAATATATTGAATTTTGGTTACTCCTTGGTCACCAATTTTGTCTACATTTCTTCAAATTCCCATTTGTACCAAAACGGGACGATTTTCTTCCCAAAGTTTCAAAACTATAGTTACGACTATATATTGGGTTGAATGCATTCTGAAGGGGTTCAAAGCTATATTTATACTATTATACTAATATATTGACATTTGGTTACTCCTTGCTCACCAATTTTGTCTACATTTCTTCAAATTCCCTTTTGTACCAAAACGAGACGATTTTCTTCCCAATGTTTCAAAACTATAGTTAGGACTATATATTGGGTAGAATCCATTCTTAAGGGCTTCAAAACAATATTTAGACTATTATAATAATATATTGAATTTTGGTTACTCCTTGGTCACCAATTTTGTCTACATTTCTTCAAATTCCCATTTGTACCAAAACGAGACGATTTTCTTCCCAAAGTTTCAAAACTATAGTTACGACTATATATTGGGTAGAATCCATTCTTAAGGGCTTCAAAGCTATATTTAGACTATTATACCAAGATATTGTACTTTGGTTACTCCTTGGTCACCAATTTTGTCTACATTTCTTCAAATTCCCTTTTGTACCAAAACGAGACGATTTTCTTCCCAAAGTTTCAAAACTATAGATAGGACTATATATTGGGTAGAATGCATTCTGAAGGGGTTCAAAGCTATATTTATACTATTATACTAATATATTGTACTTTGGTTACTCCTTGGTCACCAATTTTGTCTACATTTCTTCAAATTCCTATTGGTACCAAAACGGGACGATTTTCTTCCCAAAGTTTCAAAACTATAGTTAGGACTATATATTGGGTAGAATCCATGCTTAAGGGCTTCAAAGCTATATTTATACTATTATACCAAGATATTGTACTTTGGTTACTCCTTGGTCACCAATTTTGTCTACATTTCTTCAAATTCCCTTTTGTACCAAAACGAGACGATTTTCTTCCCAAAGTTTCAAAACTATAGATAGGACTATATATTGGGTAGAATCCATTCTAAAGGGCTTCAAAGCTATATTTAGACTATTATACTAATATATTGAATTTTGGTTACTCCTTGGTCACCAATTTTGTCTACATTTCTTCAAATTCCCATTTGTACAAAAACGGAACGATTATCTTCCCAAAGATTCAAAACTATAGTTAAAACTATATGTTGGGTAGGATCTATTCTAAAGGGATTCAAAGCTATATTTAGACTATTATACTAACATATTGAATTTTGGTTACTCCTTAGTCACCAATTTTGTCTACATTTCTTCAAATTCCCATTTGTACCAAAACGGGACGATTTTCTTCCCAAAGTTTCAAAACTATAGTTACGACTATATATTGGGTAGAATCCATTCTTAAGGGCTTCAAAGCTATATTTATACTATTATACCAAGATATTGTACTTTGGTTACTCCTTGGTCACCAATTTTGTCTACATTTCTTCAAATTCCCATTTGTACCAAAACGGGACGATTTTCTTCCCAAAGTTTCAAAACTATAGTTACGACTATATATTGGGTTGAATGCATTCTGAAGGGGTTCAAAGCTATATTTATACTATTATACTAATATATTGAACTTTGGTTACTCCTTGGTCACCAATTTTGTCTACATTTCTTCAAATTCCCTTTTGTACCAAAACGAGACGATTTTCTTCCCAATGTTTCAAAACTATAGTTACGACTATATATTGGGTAGAATCCATTCTTAAGGGCTTCAAAGCTATATTTAGACTATTATACCAAGATATTGTACTTTGGTTACTCCTTGGTCACCAATTTTGTCTACATTTCTTCAAATTCCCTTTTGTACCAAAACGAGACGATTTTCTTCCCAAAGTTTCAAAACTATAGATAGGACTATATATTGGGTAGAATCCATTCTAAAGGGCTTTAAAGCTATATTTAGACTATTATACTAATATATTGAATTTTGGTTACTCCTTGGTCACCAATTTTGTCTACATTTCTTCAAATTCCCATTTGTACAAAAACGGGACGATTATCTTCCCAAAGATTCAAAACTATAGTTAAAACTATATGTTGGGTAGGATCTATTCTAAAGGGATTCAAAGCTATATTTAGACTATTATACTAACATATTGAATTTTGGTTACTCCTTAGTCACCAATTTTGTCTACATTTCTTCAAATTCCCATTTGTACCAAAACGGGACGATTTTCTTCCCAAAGTTTCAAAACTATAGTTACGACTATATATTGGGTAGAATCCATTCTTAAGGGCTTCAAAGCTATATTTATACTATTATACCAAGATATTGTACTTTGGTTACTCCTTGGTCACCAATTTTGTCTACATTTCTTCAAATTCCCTTTTGTACCAAAACGAGACGATTTTCTTCCCAAAGTTTCAAAACTATAGATAGGACTATATATTGGGTAGAATCCATTCTAAAGGGCTTCAAAGCTATATTTAGACTATTATACTAATATATTGAATTTTGGTTACTCCTTGGTCACCAATTTTGTCTACATTTCTTCAAATTCCCATTTGTACAAAAACGGAACGATTATCTTCCCAAAGATTCAAAACTATAGTTAGAACTATATGTTGGGTAGAATCTATTCTAAAGGGATTCAAAGCTATATTTAGACTATTATACTAACATATTAAATTTTGGTTACTCCTTGGTCACCAATTTTGTCTACATTTCTTCAAATTCCCATTTGTACCAAAACGGGACGATTTTCTTCCCAAAGTTTCAAAACTATAGTTACGACTATATATTGGGTTGAATGCATTCTGAAGGGGTTCAAAGCTATATTTATACTATTATACTAATATATTGAAATTTGGTTACTCCTTGCTCACCAATTTTGTCTACATTTCTTCAAATTCCCTTTTGTACCAAAACGAGACGATTTTCTTCCCAATGTTTCAAAACTATAGTTAGGACTATATATTGGGTAGAATCCATTCTTAAGGGCTTCAAAACAATATTTAGACTATTATAATAATATATTGAATTTTGGTTACTCCTTGGTCACCAATTTTGTCTACATTTCTTCAAATTCCCATTTGTACCAAAACGAGACGATTTTCTTCCCAAAGTTTCAAAACTATAGTTACGACTATATATTGGGTAGAATCCATTCTTAAGGGCTTCAAAGCTATATTTAGACTATTATACCAAGATATTGTACTTTGGTTACTCCTTGGTCACCAATTTTGTCTACATTTCTTCAAATTCCCTTTTGTACCAAAACGAGACGATTTTCTTCCCAAAGTTTCAAAACTATAGATAGGACTATATATTGGGTAGAATCCATTCTAAAGGGCTTCAAAGCTATATTTAGACTATTATACTAATATATTGAATTTTGGTTACTCCTTGGTCACCAATTTTGTCTACATTTCTTCAAATTCCCATTTGTACAAAAACAGGACGATTATCTTCCCAAAGATTCAAAACTATAGTTAGAACTATATGTTGGGTAGAATCTATTCTAAAGGGATTCAAAGCTATATTTAGACTATTATACTAACATATTGAATTTTGGTTACTCCTTGGTCACCAATTTTGTCTGCATTTCTTCAAATTCCCATTTGTACCAAAACGGGACGATTTTCTTCCCAAAGTTTCAAAACTATAGTTACGACTATATATTGGGTAGAATCCATTCTTAAGGGCTTCAAAGCTATATTTATACTATTATACCAAGATATTGTACTTTGGTTACTCCTTGGTCACCAATTTTGTCTACATTTCTTCAAATTCCCTTTTGTACCAAAACGAGACGATTTTCTTCCCAAAGTTTCAAAACTATAGATAGGACTATATATTGGGTAGAATCCATTCTAAAGGGCTTCAAAGCTATATTTAGACTATTATACTAATATATTGAATTTTGGTTACTCCTTGGTCACCAATTTTGTCTACATTTCTTCAAATTCCCATTTGTACAAAAACGGGACGATTATCTTCCCAAAGATTCAAAACTATAGTTAGAACTATATGTTGGGTAGAATCTATTCTAAAGGGATTCAAAGCTATATTTAGACTATTATACTAACATATTGAATTTTGGTTACTCCTTGGTCACCAATTTTGTCTACATTTCTTCAAATTCCCATTTGTACCAAAACGGGACGATTTTCTTCCCAAAGTTTCAAAACTATAGTTACGACTATATATTGGGTAGAATCCATTATTAAGGGCTTCAAAGCTATATTTATACTATTATACCAAGATATTGTACTTTGGTTACTCCTTGGTCACCAATTTTGTCTACATTTCTTCAAATTCCCTTTTGTACCAAAACGAGACGATTTTCTTCCCAAAGTTTCAAAACTATAGATAGGACTATATATTGGGTAGAATGCATTCTGAAGGGGTTCAAAGCTATATTTATACTATTATACTAATATATTGTACTTTGGTTACTCCTTGGTCACCAATTTTGTCTACATTTCTTCAAATTCCTATTGGTACCAAAACGGGACGATTTTCTTCCCAAAGTTTCAAAACTATAGTTAGGACTATATATTGGGTAGAATCCATGCTTAAGGGCTTCAAAGCTATATTTATACTATTATACCAAGATATTGTACTTTGGTTACTCCTTGGTCACCAATTTTGTCTACATTTCTTCAAATTCCCTTTTGTACCAAAACGAGACGATTTTCTTCCCAAAGTTTCAAAACTATAGATAGGACTATATATTGGGTAGAATCCATTCTAAAGGGCTTCAAAGCTATATTTAGACTATTATACTAATATATTGAATTTTGGTTACTCCTTGGTCACCAATTTTGTCTACATTTCTTCAAATTCCCATTTGTACAAAAACGGAACGATTATCTTCCCAAAGATTCAAAACTATAGTTAAAACTATATGTTGGGTAGGATCTATTCTAAAGGGATTCAAAGCTATATTTAGACTATTATACTAACATATTGAATTTTGGTTACTCCTTAGTCACCAATTTTGTCTACATTTCTTCAAATTCCCATTTGTACCAAAACGGGACGATTTTCTTCCCAAAGTTTCAAAACTATAGTTACGACTATATATTGGGTATAATCCATTCTTAAGGGCTTCAAAGCTATATTTATACTATTATACCAAGATATTGTACTTTGGTTACTCCTTGGTCACCAATTTTGTCTACATTTCTTCAAATTCCCATTTGTACCAAAACGGGACGATTTTCTTCCCAAAGTTTCAAAACTATAGTTACGACTATATATTGGGTTGAATGCATTCTGAAGGGGTTCAAAGCTATATTTATACTATTATACTAATATATTGAACTTTGGTTACTCCTTGGTCACCAATTTTGTCTACATTTCTTCAAATTCCCTTTTGTACCAAAACGAGACGATTTTCTTCCCAATGTTTCAAAACTATAGTTACGACTATATATTGGGTAGAATCCATTCTTAAGGGCTTCAAAGCTATATTTAGACTATTATACCAAGATATTGTACTTTGGTTACTCCTTGGTCACCAATTTTGTCTACATTTCTTCAAATTCCCTTTTGTACCAAAACGAGACGATTTTCTTCCCAAAGTTTCAAAACTATAGATAGGACTATATATTGGGTAGAATCCATTCTAAAGGGCTTTAAAGCTATATTTAGACTATTATACTAATATATTGAATTTTGGTTACTCCTTGGTCACCAATTTTGTCTACATTTCTTCAAATTCCCATTTGTACAAAAACGGGACGATTATCTTCCCAAAGATTCAAAACTATAGTTAAAACTATATGTTGGGTAGGATCTATTCTAAAGGGATTCAAAGCTATATTTAGACTATTATACTAACATATTGAATTTTGGTTACTCCTTAGTCACCAATTTTGTCTACATTTCTTCAAATTCCCATTTGTACCAAAACGGGACGATTTTCTTCCCAAAGTTTCAAAACTATAGTTACGACTATATATTGGGTAGAATCCATTCTTAAGGGCTTCAAAGCTATATTTATACTATTATACCAAGATATTGTACTTTGGTTACTCCTTGGTCACCAATTTTGTCTACATTTCTTCAAATTCCCTTTTGTACCAAAACGAGACGATTTTCTTCCCAAAGTTTCAAAACTATAGATAGGACTATATATTGGGTAGAATCCATTCTAAAGGGCTTCAAAGCTATATTTAGACTATTATACTAATATATTGAATTTTGGTTACTCCTTGGTCACCAATTTTGTCTACATTTCTTCAAATTCCCATTTGTACAAAAACGGAACGATTATCTTCCCAAAGATTCAAAACTATAGTTAGAACTATATGTTGGGTAGAATCTATTCTAAAGGGATTCAAAGCTATATTTAGACTATTATACTAACATATTAAATTTTGGTTACTCCTTGGTCACCAATTTTGTCTACATTTCTTCAAATTCCCATTTGTACCAAAACGGGACGATTTTCTTCCCAAAGTTTCAAAACTATAGTTAGGACTATATATTGGGTAGAATCCATTCTTAAGGGCTTCAAAACAATATTTAGACTATTATAATAATATATTGAATTTTGGTTACTCCTTGGTCACCAATTTTGTCTACATTTCTTCAAATTCCCATTTGTACCAAAACGAGACGATTTTCTTCCCAAAGTTTCAAAACTATAGTTACGACTATATATTGGGTAGAATCCATTCTTAAGGGCTTCAAAGCTATATTTAGACTATTATACCAAGATATTGTACTTTGGTTACTCCTTGGTCACCAATTTTGTCTACATTTTTCAAATTCCCTTTTGTACCAAAACGAGACGATTTTCTTCCCAAAGTTTCAAAACTATAGATAGGACTATATATTGGGTAGAATCCATTCTAAAGGGCTTCAAAGCTATATTTAGACTATTATACTAATATATTGAATTTTGGTTACTCCTTGGTCACCAATTTTGTCTACATTTCTTCAAATTCCCATTTGTACAAAAACAGGACGATTATCTTCCCAAAGATTCAAAACTATAGTTAGAACTATATGTTGGGTAGAATCTATTCTAAAGGGATTCAAAGCTATATTTAGACTATTATACTAACATATTGAATTTTGGTTACTCCTTGGTCACCAATTTTGTCTACATTTCTTCAAATTCCCATTTGTACCAAAACGGGACGATTTTCTTCCCAAAGTTTCAAAACTATAGTTACGACTATATATTGGGTAGAATCCATTCTTAAGGGCTTCAAAGCTATATTTATACTATTATACTAATATATTGAAATTTGGTTACTTCTTGCTCACCAATTTTGTCTACATTTCTTCAAATTCCCTTTTGTACCAAAACGAGACGATTTTCTTCCCAATGTTTCAAAACTATAGTTAGGACTATATATTGGGTAGAATCCATTCTTAAGGGCTTCAAAACAATATTTAGACTATTATAATAATATATTGTACTTTGGTTACTCCTTGGTCACCAATTTTGTCTACATTTCTTCAAATTCCCTTTTGTACCAAAACGAGACGATTTTCTTCCCAAAGTTTCAAAACTATAGATAGGACTATATATTGGGTAGAATCCATTCTAAAGGGCTTCAAAGCTATATTTAGACTATTATACTAATATATTGAATTTTGGTTACTCCTTGGTCACCAATTTTGTCTACATTTCTTCAAATTCCCTTTTGTACCAAAACGAGAGGATTTTCTTCCCAAAGATTCAAAACTATAGTTAGAACTATATGTTGGGTAGAATCTATTCTAAAGGGATTCAAAGCTATATTTAGACTATTATACTAACATATTAAATTTTGGTTACTCCTTGGTCACCAATTTTGTCTACATTTCTTCAAATTCCCATTTGTACCAAAACGGGACGATTTTCTTCCCAAAGTTTCAAAACTATAGTTACGACTATATATTGGGTTGAATGCATTCTGAAGGGGTTCAAAGCTATATTTATACTATTATACTAATATATTGAAATTTGGTTACTTCTTGCTCACCAATTTTGTCTACATTTCTTCAAATTCCCTTTTGTACCAAAACGAGACGATTTTCTTCCCAATGTTTCAAAACTATAGTTAGGACTATATATTGGGTAGAATCCATTCTTAAGGGCTTCAAAACAATATTTAGACTATTATAATAATATATTGAATTTTGGTTACTCCTTGGTCACCAATTTTGTCTACATTTCTTCAAATTCCCATTTGTACCAAAACGAGACGATTTTCTTCCCAAAGTTTCAAAACTATAGTTACGACTATATATTGGGTAGAATCCATTCTTAAGGGCTTCAAAGCTATATTTAGACTATTATACCAAGATATTGTACTTTGGTTACTCCTTGGTCACCAATTTTGTCTACATTTCTTCAAATTCCCTTTTGTACCAAAACGAGACGATTTTCTTCCCAAAGTTTCAAAACTATAGATAGGACTATATATTGGGTAGAATCCATTCTAAAGGGCTTCAAAGCTATATTTAGACTATTATACTAATATATTGAATTTTGGTTACTCCTTGGTCACCAATTTTGTCTACATTTCTTCAAATTCCCATTTGTACAAAAACAGGACGATTATCTTCCCAAAGATTCAAAACTATAGTTAGAACTATATGTTGGGTAGAATCTATTCTAAAGGGATTCAAAGCTATATTTAGACTATTATACTAACATATTGAATTTTGGTTACTCCTTGGTCACCAATTTTGTCTACATTTCTTCAAATTCCCATTTGTACCAAAACGGGACGATTTTCTTCCCAAAGTTTCAAAACTATAGTTACGACTATATATTGGGTAGAATCCATTCTTAAGGGCTTCAAAGCTATATTTATACTATTATACTAATATATTGAAATTTGGTTACTTCTTGCTCACCAATTTTGTCTACATTTCTTCAAATTCCCTTTTGTACCAAAACGAGACGATTTTCTTCCCAATGTTTCAAAACTATAGTTAGGACTATATATTGGGTAGAATCCATTCTTAAGGGCTTAAAAACAATATTTAGACTATTATAATAATATATTGTACTTTGGTTACTCCTTGGTCACCAATTTTGTCTACATTTCTTCAAATTCCCTTTTGTACCAAAACGAGACGATTTTCTTCCCAAAGTTTCAAAACTATAGATAGGACTATATATTGGGTAGAATCCATTCTAAAGGGCTTCAAAGCTATATTTAGACTATTATACTAATATATTGAATTTTGGTTACTCCTTGGTCACCAATTTTGTCTACATTTCTTCAAATTCCCATTTGTACAAAAACGGAACGATTATCTTCCCTAAGATTCAAAACTATAGTTAGAACTATATGTTGGGTAGAATCTATTCTAAAGGGATTCAAAGCTATATTTAGACTATTATACTAACATATTAAATTTTGGTTACTCCTTGGTCACCAATTTTGTCTACATTTCTTCAAATTCCCATTTGTACCAAAACGGGACGATTTTCTTCCCAAAGTTTCAAAACTATAGTTACGACTATATATTGGGTTGAATGCATTCTGAAGGGGTTCAAAGCTATATTTATACTATTATACTAATATATTGAAATTTGGTTACTCCTTGCTCACCAATTTTGTCTACATTTCTTCAAATTCCCTTTTGTACCAAAACGAGACGATTTTCTTCCCAATGTTTCAAAACTATAGTTAGGACTATATATTGGGTAGAATCCATTCTTAAGGGCTTCAAAACAATATTTAGACTATTATAATAATATATTGAATTTTGGTTACTCCTTGGTCACCAATTTTGTCTACATTTCTTCAAATTCCCATTTGTACCAAAACGAGACGATTTTCTTCCCAAAGTTTCAAAACTATAGTTACGACTATATATTGGGTAGAATCCATTCTTAAGGGCTTCAAAGCTATATTTAGACTATTATACCAAGATATTGTACTTTGGTTACTCCTTGGTCACCAATTTTGTCTACATTTCTTCAAATTCCCTTTTGTACCAAAACGAGACGATTTTCTTCCCAAAGTTTCAAAACTATAGATAGGACTATATATTGGGTAGAATCCATTCTAAAGGGCTTCAAAGCTATATTTAGACTATTATACTAATATATTGAATTTTGGTTACTCCTTGGTCACCAATTTTGTCTACATTTCTTCAAATTCCCATTTGTACAAAAACAGGACGATTATCTTCCCAAAGATTCAAAACTATAGTTAGAACTATATGTTGGGTAGAATCTATTCTAAAGGGATTCAAAGCTATATTTAGACTATTATACTAACATATTGAATTTTGGTTACTCCTTGGTCACCAATTTTGTCTACATTTCTTCAAATTCCCATTTGTACCAAAACGGGACGATTTTCTTCCCAAAGTTTCAAAACTATAGTTACGACTATATATTGGGTAGAATCCATTCTTAAGGGCTTCAAAGCTATATTTATACTATTATACCAAGATATTGTACTTTGGTTACTCCTTGGTCACCAATTTTGTCTACATTTCTTCAAATTCCCTTTTGTACCAAAACGAGAGGATTTTCTTCCCAAAGTTTCAAAACTATAGATAGGACTATATATTGGGTAGAATCCATTCTAAAGGGCTTCAAAGCTATATTTAGACTATTATACTAATATATTGAATTTTGGTTACTCCTTGGTCACCAATTTTGTCTACATTTCTTCAAATTCCCATTTGTACAAAAACAGGACGATTATCTTCCCAAAGATTCAAAACTATAGTTAGAACTATATGTTGGGTAGAATCTATTCTAAAGGGATTCAAAGCTATATTTAGACTATTATACTAACATATTGAATTTTGGTTACTCCTTGGTCACCAATTTTGTCTACATTTCTTCAAATTCCCATTTGTACCAAAACGGGACGATTTTCTTCCCAAAGTTTCAAAACTATAGTTACGACTATATATTGGGTAGAATCCATTATTAAGGGCTTCAAAGCTATATTTATACTATTATACCAAGATATTGTACTTTGGTTACTCCTTGGTCACCAATTTTGTCTACATTTCTTCAAATTCCCATTTGTACCAAAACGGGACGATTTTCTTCCCAAAGTTTCAAAACTATAGTTACGACTATATATTGGGTTGAATGCATTCTGAAGGGGTTCAAAGCTATATTTATACTATTATACTAATATATTGAAATTTGGTTACTCCTTGGTCACCAATTTTGTCTACATTTCTTCAAATTCCCTTTTGTACCAAAACGAGACGATTTTCTTCCCAATGTTTCAAAACTATAGTTAGGACTATATATTGGGTAGAATCCATTCTTAAGGGCTTCAAAACAATATTTAGACTATTATAATAATATATTGAATTTTGGTTACTCCTTGGTCACCAATTTTGTCTACATTTCTTCAAATTCCCATTTGTACCAAAACGAGACGATTTTCTTCCCAAAGTTTCAAAACTATAGTTACGACTATATATTGGGTAGAATCCATTCTTAAGGGTTTCAAAGCTATATTTAGACTATTATACCAAGATATTGTACTTTGGTTACTCCTTGGTCACCAATTTTGTCTACATTTCTTCAAATTCCCTTTTGTACCAAAACGAGACCATTTTCTTCCCAAAGTTTCAAAACTTTTGATAGGACTATATATTGGTTAGAATCCATTCTAAAGGGCTTCAAAGCTATATTTATACTATTATACTAATATATTGAACTTTGGTTACTCCTTGGTCACCAATTTTGTCTACATTTCTTCAAATTCCCTATTGTACCAAAACGAGACGATTTTCTTTCCAATGTTTCAAAACTATAGTTACGACTATATATTGGGTAGAATCCATTCTTAAGGGCTTCAAAGCTATATTTAGACTATTATACCAAGATATTGTACTTTGGTTACTCCTTGGTCACCAATTTTGTCTACATTTCTTCAAATTCCCTTTTGTACCAAAACGAGACGATTTTCTTCCCAAAGTTTCAAAACTATAGATAGGACTATATATTGGGTAGAATCCATTCTAATGGGCTTCAAAGCTATATTTAGACTATTATACTAATATATTAAAATTTTGGTTACTCCTTGGTCACCAATTTTGTCTACATTTCTTCAAATTCCCATTTGTACAAAAACGGAACGATTATCTTCCCAAAGATTCAAAACTATAGTTAGAACTATATGTTGGGTAGAATCTATTCTAAAGGGATTCAAAGCTATATTTAGACTATTATACTAACATATTGAATTTTGGTTACTCCTTGGTCACCAATTTTGTCTACATTTCTTCAAATTCCAATTTGTACCAAAACGAGACGATTTTCTTCCCAAAGTTTCAAAACTATAGTTACGACTATATATTGGGTAGAATCCATTCTTAAGGGTTTCAAAGCTATATTTAGACTATTATACCAAGATATTGTACTTTGGTTACTCCTTGGTCACCAATTTTGTCTACATTTCTTCAAATTCCCTTTTGTACCAAAACGAGACCATTTTCTTCCCAAAGTTTCAAAACTTTTGATAGGACTATATATTGGTTAGAATCCATTCTAAAGGGCTTCAAAGCTATATTTATACTATTATACTAATATATTGAACTTTGGTTACTCCTTGGTCACCAATTTTGTCTACATTTCTTCAAATTCCCTATTGTACCAAAACGAGACGATTTTCTTTCCAATGTTTCAAAACTATAGTTACGACTATATATTGGGTAGAATCCATTCTTAAGGGCTTCAAAGCTATATTTAGACTATTATACCAAGATATTGTACTTTGGTTACTCCTTGGTCACCAATTTTGTCTACATTTCTTCAAATTCCCTTTTGTACCAAAACGAGACGATTTTCTTCCCAAAGTTTCAAAACTATAGATAGGAATATATATTGGGTAGAATCCATTCTAAAGGGCTTCAAAGCTATATTTAGACTATTATACTAATATATTAAAATTTTGGTTACTCCTTGGTCACCAATTTTGTCTACATTTCTTCAAATTCCCATTTGTACAAAAACGGGACGATTATCTTCCCAAAGATTCAAAACTATAGTTAGAACTATATGTTGGGTAGAATCTATTCTAAAGGGATTCAAAGCTATATTTATACTATTATACTAACATATTGAATTTTGGTTACTCCTTGGTCACCAATTTTGTCTACATTTCTTCAAATTCCCATTTGTACCAAAACGGGACGATTTTCTTCCCAAAGTTTCAAAACTATAGTTACGACTATATATTGGGTAGAATCCATTCTTAAGGGCTTCAAAGCTATATTTATACTATTATACCAAGATATTGTACTTTGGTTACTCCTTGGTCACCAATTTTGTCTACATTTCTTCAAATTCCCTTTTGTACCAAAACGAGACGATTTTCTTCCCAAAGTTTCAAAACTATAGATAGGACTATATATTGGGTAGAATCCATTCTAAAGGGCTTCAAAGCTATATTTAGACTATTATACTAATATATTGAATTTTGGTTACTCCTTGGTCACCAATTTTGTCTACATTTCTTCAAATTCCCATTTGTACAAAAACGGAACGATTATCTTCCCAAAGATTCAAAACTATAGTTAGAACTATATGTTGGGTAGAATCTATTCTAAAGGGATTCAAAGCTATATTTAGACTAGTATACTAACATATTGAATTTTGGTTACTCCTTGGTCACCAATTTTGTCTACATTTCTTCAAATTCCCATTTGTACCAAAACGGGACGATTTTCTTCCCAAAGTTTCAAAACTATAGTTACGACTATATATTGGGTTGAATTCATTCTGAAGGGGTTCAAAGCTATATTTATACTATTATACTAATATATTGAAATTTGGTTACTCCTTGGTCACCAATTTTGTCTACATTTCTTCAAATTCCCTTTTGTACCAAAACGAGACGATTTTCTTCCCAATGTTTCAAAACTATAGTTAGGACTATATATTGGGTAGAATCCATTCTTAAGGGCTTCAAAACAATATTTAGACTATTATAATAATATATTGAATTTTGGTTACTCCTTGGTCACCAATTTTGTCTACATTTCTTCAAATTCCCATTTGTACCAAAACGAGACGATTTTCTTCCCAAAGTTTCAAAACTATAGTTACGACTATATATTGGGTAGAATCCATTCTTAAGGGCTTCAAAGCTATATTTAGACTATTATACCAAGATATTGTACTTTGGTTACTCCTTGGTCACCAATTTTGTCTACATTTCTTCAAATTCCCTTTTGTACCAAACCGAGACGATTTTCTTCCCAAAGTTTCAAAACTATAGATAGGACTATATATTGGGTAGAATCCATTCTAAAGGGCTTCAAAGCTATATTTAGACTATTATACTAATATATTGTATTTTGGTTACTCCTTGGTCACCAATTTTGTCTACATTTCTTCAAATTCCCATTTGTACAAAAACGGGACGATTATCTTCCCAAAGATTCAAAACTATAGTTAGAACTATATGTTGGGTAGAATCTATTCTAAAGGGATTCAAAGCTATATTTAGACTATTATACTAACATATTGAATTTTGGTTACTCCTTGGTCACCAATTTTGTCTACATTTCTTCAAATTCCCATTTGTACCAAAACGGGACGATTTTCTTCCCAAAGTTTCAAAACTATAGTTACGACTATATATTGGGTAGAATCCATTATTAAGGGCTTCAAAGCTATATTTATACTATTATACCAAGATATTGTACTTTGGTTACTCCTTGGTCACCAATTTTGTCTACATTTCTTCAAATTCCCTTTTGTACCAAAACGAGACGATTTTCTTCCCAAAGTTTCAAAACTATAGATAGGACTATATATTGGGTAGAATCCATTCTAAAGGGCTTCAAAGCTATATTTAGACTATTATACTAATATATTGAATTTTGGTTACTCCTTGGTCACCAATTTTGTCTACATTTCTTCAAATTCCCATTTGTACAAAAACGGAACGATTATCTTCCCAAAGATTCAAAACTATAGTTAGAACTATATGTTGGGTAGAATCTATTCTAAAGGGATTCAAAGCTATATTTAGACTACTATACTAACATATTGAATTTTGGTTACTCCTTGGTCACCAATTTAGTCTACATTTCTTCAAATTCCCATTTGTACCAAAACGGGACGATTTTCTTCCCAAAGTTTCAAAACTATAGTTACGACTATATATTGGGTTGAATGCATTCTGAAGGGGTTCAAAGCTATATTTATACTATTATACTAATATATTGAAATTTGGTTACTCCTTGGTCACCAATTTTGTCTACATTTCTTCAAATTCCCTTTTGTACCAAAACGAGACGATTTTCTTCCCAATGTTTCAAAACTATAGTTAGGACTATATATTGGGTAGAATCCATTCTTAAGGGCTTCAAAACAATATTTAGACTATTATAATAATATATTGAATTTTGGTTACTCCTTGGTCACCAATTTTGTCTACATTTCTTCAAATTCCCATTTGTACCAAAACGAGACGATTTTCTTCCCAAAGTTTCAAAACTATAGTTACGACTATATATTGGGTAGAATCCATTCTTAAGGGTTTCAAAGCTATATTTAGACTATTATACCAAGATATTGTACTTTGGTTACTCCTTGGTCACCAATTTTGTCTACATTTCTTCAAATTCCCTTTTGTACCAAAACGAGACCATTTTCTTCCCAAAGTTTCAAAACTTTTGATAGGACTATATATTGGTTAGAATCCATTCTAAAGGGCTTCAAAGCTATATTTATACTATTATACTAATATATTGAACTTTGGTTACTCCTTGGTCACCAATTTTGTCTACATTTCTTCAAATTCCCTATTGTACCAAAACGAGACGATTTTCTTTCCAATGTTTCAAAACTATAGTTACGACTATATATTGGGTAGAATCCATTCTTAAGGGCTTCAAAGCTATATTTAGACTATTATACCAAGATATTGTACTTTGGTTACTCCTTGGTCACCAATTTTGTCTACATTTCTTCAAATTCCCTTTTGTACCAAAACGAGACGATTTTCTTCCCAAAGTTTCAAAACTATAGATAGGACTATATATTGGGTAGAATCCATTCTAATGGGCTTCAAAGCTATATTTAGACTATTATACTAATATATTAAAATTTTGGTTACTCCTTGGTCACCAATTTTGTCTACATTTCTTCAAATTCCCATTTGTACAAAAACGGAACGATTATCTTCCCAAAGATTCAAAACTATAGTTAGAACTATATGTTGGGTAGAATCTATTCTAAAGGGATTCAAAGCTATATTTAGACTATTATACTAACATATTGAATTTTGGTTACTCCTTGGTCACCAATTTTGTCTACATTTCTTCAAATTCCAATTTGTACCAAAACGAGACGATTTTCTTCCCAAAGTTTCAAAACTATAGTTACGACTATATATTGGGTAGAATCCATTCTTAAGGGTTTCAAAGCTATATTTAGACTATTATACCAAGATATTGTACTTTGGTTACTCCTTGGTCACCAATTTTGTCTACATTTCTTCAAATTCCCTTTTGTACCAAAACGAGACGATTTTCTTCCCAAAGTTTCAAAACTATAGATAGGACTATATATTGGGTAGAATCCATTCTAATGGGCTTCAAAGCTATATTTAGACTATTATACTAATATATTAAAATTTTGGTTACTCCTTGGTCACCAATTTTGTCTACATTTCTTCAAATTCCCATTTGTACAAAAACGGAACGATTATCTTCCCAAAGATTCAAAACTATAGTTAGAACTATATGTTGGGTAGAATCTATTCTAAAGGGATTCAAAGCTATATTTAGACTATTATACTAACATATTGAATTTTGGTTACTCCTTGGTCACCAATTTTGTCTACATTTCTTCAAATTCCCATTTGTACCAAAACGGGACGATTTTCTTCCCAAAGTTTCAAAACTATAGTTACGACTATATATTGGGTAGAATCCATTATTAAGGGCTTCAAAGCTATATTTATACTATTATACCAAGATATTGTACTTTGGTTACTCCTTGGTCACCAATTTTGTCTACATTTCTTCAAATTCCCTTTTGTACCAAAACGAGACGATTTTCTTCCCAAAGTTTCAAAACTATAGATAGGACTATATATTGGGTAGAATCCATTCTAAAGGGCTTCAAAGCTATATTTAGACTATTATACTAATATATTGAATTTTGGTTACTCCTTGGTCACCAATTTTGTCTACATTTCTTCAAATTCCCATTTGTACAAAAACGGAACGATTATCTTCCCAAAGATTCAAAACTATAGTTAGAACTATATGTTGGGTAGAATCTATTCTAAAGGGATTCAAAGCTATATTTAGACTACTATACTAACATATTGAATTTTGGTTACTCCTTGGTCACCAATTTAGTCTACATTTCTTCAAATTCCCATTTGTACCAAAACGGGACGATTTTCTTCCCAAAGTTTCAAAACTATAGTTACGACTATATATTGGGTTGAATGCATTCTGAAGGGGTTCAAAGCTATATTTATACTATTATACTAATATATTGAAATTTGGTTACTCCTTGGTCACCAATTTTGTCTACATTTCTTCAAATTCCCTTTTGTACCAAAACGAGACGATTTTCTTCCCAATGTTTCAAAACTATAGTTAGGACTATATATTGGGTAGAATCCATTCTTAAGGGCTTCAAAACAATATTTAGACTATTATAATAATATATTGAATTTTGGTTACTCCTTGGTCACCAATTTTGTCTACATTTCTTCAAATTCCCATTTGTACCAAAACGAGACGATTTTCTTCCCAAAGTTTCAAAACTATAGTTACGACTATATATTGGGTAGAATCCATTCTTAAGGGTTTCAAAGCTATATTTAGACTATTATACCAAGATATTGTACTTTGGTTACTCCTTGGTCACCAATTTTGTCTACATTTCTTCAAATTCCCTTTTGTACCAAAACGAGACCATTTTCTTCCCAAAGTTTCAAAACTTTTGATAGGACTATATATTGGTTAGAATCCATTCTAAAGGGCTTCAAAGCTATATTTATACTATTATACTAATATATTGAACTTTGGTTACTCCTTGGTCACCAATTTTGTCTACATTTCTTCAAATTCCCTATTGTACCAAAACGAGACGATTTTCTTTCCAATGTTTCAAAACTATAGTTACGACTATATATTGGGTAGAATCCATTCTTAAGGGCTTCAAAGCTATATTTAGACTATTATACCAAGATATTGTACTTTGGTTACTCCTTGGTCACCAATTTTGTCTACATTTCTTCAAATTCCCTTTTGTACCAAAACGAGACGATTTTCTTCCCAAAGTTTCAAAACTATAGATAGGACTATATATTGGGTAGAATCCATTCTAATGGGCTTCAAAGCTATATTTAGACTATTATACTAATATATTAAAATTTTGGTTACTCCTTGGTCACCAATTTTGTCTACATTTCTTCAAATTCCCATTTGTACAAAAACGGAACGATTATCTTCCCAAAGATTCAAAACTATAGTTAGAACTATATGTTGGGTAGAATCTATTCTAAAGGGATTCAAAGCTATATTTAGACTATTATACTAACATATTGAATTTTGGTTACTCCTTGGTCACCAATTTTGTCTACATTTCTTCAAATTCCAATTTGTACCAAAACGAGACGATTTTCTTCCCAAAGTTTCAAAACTATAGTTACGACTATATATTGGGTAGAATCCATTCTTAAGGGTTTCAAAGCTATATTTAGACTATTATACCAAGATATTGTACTTTGGTTACTCCTTGGTCACCAATTTTGTCTACATTTCTTCAAATTCCCTTTTGTACCAAAACGAGACCATTTTCTTCCCAAAGTTTCAAAACTTTTGATAGGACTATATATTGGTTAGAATCCATTCTAAAGGGCTTCAAAGCTATATTTATACTATTATACTAATATATTGAACTTTGGTTACTCCTTGGTCACCAATTTTGTCTACATTTCTTCAAATTCCCTATTGTACCAAAACGAGACGATTTTCTTTCCAATGTTTCAAAACTATAGTTACGACTATATATTGGGTAGAATCCATTCTTAAGGGCTTCAAAGCTATATTTAGACTATTATACCAAGATATTGTACTTTGGTTACTCCTTGGTCACCAATTTTGTCTACATTTCTTCAAATTCCCTTTTGTACCAAAACGAGACGATTTTCTTCCCAAAGTTTCAAAACTATAGATAGGAATATATATTGGGTAGAATCCATTCTAAAGGGCTTCAAAGCTATATTTAGACTATTATACTAATATATTAAAATTTTGGTTACTCCTTGGTCACCAATTTTGTCTACATTTCTTCAAATTCCCATTTGTACAAAAACGGGACGATTATCTTCCCAAAGATTCAAAACTATAGTTAGAACTATATGTTGGGTAGAATCTATTCTAAAGGGATTCAAAGCTATATTTAGACTATTATACTAACATATTGAATTTTGGTTACTCCTTGGTCACCAATTTTGTCTACATTTCTTCAAATTCCCATTTGTACCAAAACGGGACGATTTTCTTCCCAAAGTTTCAAAACTATAGTTACGACTATATATTGGGTAGAATCCATTCTTAAGGGCTTCAAAGCTATATTTATACTATTATACCAAGATATTGTACTTTGGTTACTCCTTGGTCACCAATTTTGTCTACATTTCTTCAAATTCCCTTTTGTACCAAAACGAGACGATTTTCTTCCCAAAGTTTCAAAACTATAGATAGGACTATATATTGGGTAGAATCCATTCTAAAGGGCTTCAAAGCTATATTTAGACTATTATACTAATATATTGAATTTTGGTTACTCCTTGGTCACCAATTTTGTCTACATTTCTTCAAATTCCCATTTGTACAAAAACGGAACGATTATCTTCCCAAAGATTCAAAACTATAGTTAGAACTATATGTTGGGTAGAATCTATTCTAAAGGGATTCAAAGCTATATTTAGACTAGTATACTAACATATTGAATTTTGGTTACTCCTTGGTCACCAATTTTGTCTACATTTCTTCAAATTCCCATTTGTACCAAAACGGGACGATTTTCTTCCCAAAGTTTCAAAACTATAGTTACGACTATATATTGGGTTGAATTCATTCTGAAGGGGTTCAAAGCTATATTTATACTATTATACTAATATATTGAAATTTGGTTACTCCTTGGTCACCAATTTTGTCTACATTTCTTCAAATTCCCTTTTGTACCAAAACGAGACGATTTTCTTCCCAATGTTTCAAAACTATAGTTAGGACTATATATTGGGTAGAATCCATTCTTAAGGGCTTCAAAACAATATTTAGACTATTATAATAATATATTGAATTTTGGTTACTCCTTGGTCACCAATTTTGTCTACATTTCTTCAAATTCCCATTTGTACCAAAACGAGATGATTTTCTTCCCAAAGTTTCAAAACTATAGTTACGACTATATATTGGGTAGAATCCATTCTTAAGGGCTTCAAAGCTATATTTAGACTATTATACCAAGATATTGTACTTTGGTTACTCCTTGGTCACCAATTTTGTCTACATTTCTTCAAATTCCCTTTTGTACCAAAACGAGACGATTTTCTTCCCAAAGTTTCAAAACTATAGATAGGACTATATATTGGTTAGAATCCATTCTAAAGGGCTTCAAAGCTATATTTATACTATTATACTAATATATTGAACTTTGGTTACTCCTTGGTCACCAATTTTGTCTACATTTCTTCAAATTCCCTATTGTACCAAAACGAGACGATTTTCTTTCCAATGTTTCAAAACTATAGTTACGACTATATATTGGGTAGAATCCATTCTTAAGGGCTTCAAAGTTATATTTAGACTATTATACCAAGATATTGTACTTTGGTTACTCCTTGGTCACCAATTTTGTCTACATTTCTTCAAATTCCCTTTTGTACCAAAACGAGACGATTTTCTTCCCAAAGTTTCAAAACTATAGATAGGACTATATATTGGGTAGAATCCATTCTAAAGGGCTTCAAAGCTATATTTAGACTATTATACTAATATATTGAATTTTGGTTACTCCTTGGTCACCAATTTTGTCTACATTTCTTCAAATTCCCATTTGTACAAAAACGGGACGATTATCTTCCCAAAGATTCAAAACTATAGTTAGAACTATATGTTGGGTAGAATCTATTCTAAAGGGATTCAAAGCTATATTTAGACTATTATACTAATATATTGAATTTTGGTTACTCCTTGGTCACCAATTTTGTCTACATTTCTTCAAATTCCCATTTGTACAAAAACGGGACGATTATCTTCCCAAAGATTCAAAACTATAGTTAGAACTATATGTTGGGTAGAATCTATTCTAAAGGGATTCAAAGCTATATTTAGACTATTATACTAACATATTGAATTTTGGTTACTCCTTGGTCACCAATTTTGTCTACATTTCTTCAAATTCCCATTTGTACCAAAACGGGACGATTTTCTTCCCAAAGTTTCAAAACTATAGTTACGACTATATATTGGGTTGAATGCATTCTGAAGGGGTTCAAAGCTATATTTATACTATTATACTAATATATTGAAATTTGGTTACTCCTTGGTCACCAATTTTGTCTACATTTCTTCAAATTCCCTTTTGTACCAAAACGAGACGATTTTCTTCCCAATGTTTCAAAACTATAGTTAGGACTATATATTGGGTAGAATCCATTCTTAAGGGCTTCAAAACAATATTTAGACTATTATAATAATATATTGAATTTTGGTTACTCCTTGGTCACCAATTTTGTCTACATTTCTTCAAATTCCCATTTGTACCAAAACGAGACGATTTTCTTCCCAAAGTTTCAAAACTATAGTTACGACTATATATTGGGTAGAATCCATTCTAAAGGGCTTCAAAGCTATGTTTAGACTATTATACTAATATATTGAACTTTTGTTACTCCTTGGTCACCAATTTTGTCTACATTTCTTCAAATTCCCTATTGTACCAAAACGAGACGATTTTCTTCCCAATGTTTCAAAACTATAGTTACGACTATATATTGGGTAGAATCCATTCTTAAGGGCTTCAAAGCTATATTTAGACTATTATACCAAGATATTGTACTTTGGTTACTCCTTGGTCACAAATTTTGTCTACATTTCTTCAAATTCCCTTTTGTACCAAAACGGGACGATTTTCTTCCCAAAGTTTCAAAACTATAGTTACGACTATATATTGGGTTGAATGCATTCTGAAGGGGTTCAAAGCTATATTTAGACTATTATACTAATATATTGAATTTTGGTTACTCCTTGGTCACCAATTTTGTCTACATTTCTTCAAATTCCCATTTGTACAAAAACGGAACGATTATCTTCCCAAAGATTCAAAACTATAGTTAGAACTATATGTTGGGTAGAATCTATTCTAAAGGGATTCAAAGCTATATTTAGACTACTATACTAACATATTGAATTTTGGTTACTCCTTGGTCACCAATTTTGTCTACATTTCTTCAAATTCCCTATTGTACCAAAACGAGACGATTTTCTTCCCAATGTTTCTAAACTATAGTTAGGACTATATATTGGGTAGAATCCATTCTTAAGGGCTTCAAAACAATATTTAGACTATTATAATAATATATTGAATTTTGGTTACTCCTTGGTCACCAATTTTGTCTACATTTCATCAAATTCCCATTTGTACCAAAACGGGACGATTTTCTTCCCAAAGTTTCAAAACTATAGTTACGACTATATATTGGGTAGAATCCATTCTTAAGGGCTTCAAAGCTATATTTAGACTATTATACCAAGATATTGTACTTTGGTTACTCCTTGGTCACCAATTTTGTCTACATTTCTTCAAATTCCCTATTGTACCAAAACGAGACGATTTTCTTCCCAATGTTTCTAAACTATAGTTAGGACTATATATTGGGTAGAATCCATTCTTAAGGGCTTCAAAGCTATATTTATACTATTATACTATTATATTTAACTTTGGTTACTCCTTGGTCACCAATTTTGTCTACATTTCTTCAAATTCCCTATTGTACCAAAACGAGACGATTTTCTTCCCAATGTTTCAAAACTATAGTTAGGACTATATATTGGGTAGAATCCATTCTTAAGGGCTTCAAAACAATATTTAGACTATTATAATAATATATTGAATTTTGGTTACTCCTTGGTCACCAATTTTGTCTACATTTCTTCAAATTCCCATTTGTACCAAAACGAGACGATCTTCTTCCCAAAGTTTCAAAACTATAGATAGGACTATATATTGGTTAGAATCCATTCTAAAGGGCTTCAAAGCTATATTTATACTATTATACGAATATATTTAACTTTGGTTACTCCTTGGTCACCAATTTTGTCTACATTTCTTCAAATTCCCTATTGTACCAAAACGAGACGATTTTCTTCCCAATGTTTCAAAACTATAGTTACGACTATATATTGGGTAGAATCCATTCTTAAGGGCTTCAAAGCTATATTTAGACTATTATACCAAGATATTGTACTTTGGTTACTCCTTGGTCACAAATTTTGTCTACATTTCTTCAAATTCCCTATTGTACCAAAACGAGACGATTTTCTTCCCAATGTTTCTAAACTATAGTTAGGACTATATATTGGGTAGAATCCATTCTTAAGGGCTTCAAAACAATATTTAGACTATTATAATAATTTATTGAATTTTGGTTACTCTTTGGTCACCAATTTTGTCTACATTTCTTCAAATTCCCATTTGTACAAAAACGGAACGATTATCTTCCCAAAGATTCAAAACTATAGATAGGACTATATATTGGGTAGAATCCATTCTAAAGGGCTTCAAAGCTATATTTATACTATTATACCAAGATATTGTACTTTGGTTACTCCTTGGTCACCAATTTTGTCTACATTTCTTCAAATTCCCTTTTGTACCAAAACGAGACGATTTTCTTCCCAATGTTTCTAAACTATAGTTAGGACTATATATTGGGTAGAATCCATTCATGAGGGCTTTAAAACAATATTTAGACTATTATAATAATATATTGAATTTTGGTTACTCCTTGGTCACCAATTTTGTCTACATTTCTTCAAATTCCCTTTTGTACCAAAACGAGACGATTTTCTTCCCAAAGTTTCAAAACTATAGATAGGACTATATATTGGTTAGAATCCATTCTAAAGGGCTTTAAAGCTATATTTATACTATTATACTAATATATTGAAATTTGGTTACTCCTTGGTCACCAATTTTGTCTACATTTCTTCAAATTCCCATTTGTACCAAAACGGGACGATTTTCTTCCCAAAGTTTCAAAACTATAGTTAGGACTATATATTGGGTAGAATCCATTGTAAAGGGCTTCAAAGCTATATTTAGACTATTATACCAAGATATTGTACTTTGGTTACTCCTTGGTCACCAATTTTGTCTACATTTCTTCAAATTCCCTATTGTACCAAAACGAGACGATTTTCTTCCCAATGTTTCTAAACTATAGTTAGGACTATATATTGGGTAGAATCCATTCTTAAGGGCTTCAAAACAATATTTAGACTATTATAATAATATATTGAATTTTGGTTACTCCTTGGTCACCAATTTTGTCTACATTTCTTCAAATTCCCATTTGTACCAAAACGGGACGATTTTCTTCCCAAAGTTTCAAAACTATAGTTACGACTATATATTGGGTAGAATCCATTCTTAAGGGCTTCAAAGCTATATTTAGACTATTATACCAAGATATTGTACTTTGGTTACTCCTTGGTCACCAATTTTGTCTACATTTCTTCAAATTCCCTTTTGTACCAAAACGAGACGATTTTCTTCCCAATGTTTCTAAACTATAGTTAGGACTATATATTGGGTAGAATCCATTCTTGAGGGCTTCAAAACAATATTTAGACTATTATAATAATATATTGAATTTTGGTTACTCCTTGGTCACCAGTTTTGTCTACATTTCTTCAAATTCCCTTTTGTACCAAAACGAGACGATTTTCTTCCCAAAGTTTCAAAACTATAGATAGGACTATATATTGGTTAGAATCCATTCTAAAGGGCTTTAAAGCTATATTTATACTATTATACTAATATATTGAAATTTGGTTACTCCTTGGTCACCAATTTTGTCTACATTTCTTCAAATTCCCATTTGTACCAAAACGGGACGATTTTCTTCCCAAAGTTTCAAAACTATAGTTAGGACTATATATTGGGTAGAATCCATTGTAAAGGGCTTCAAAGCTATAATTAGACTATCATACTAATATATTGATTTTTGGTTACTCATTGGTCACCAATTTTGTCTACATTTCTTCAAATTCCTATTTGTACCAAAACGGGACGATTTTCTTCCCAAAGTTTCAAAACTATAATTAGGACATATATTGGGTAGAATCCATTCTAAAGGGCTTCAAAGCTATATTTAGACTATTATACTAATATATTGAATTTTGGTTACTCCTTGGTCACCAATTTTGTCTACATTTCTTCAAATTCCCATTTGTACAAAAACGGGACGATTATCTTCCCAAAGATTCAAAACTATAGTTAGAACTATATGTTGGGTAGAATCTATTCTAAAGGGATTCAAAGCTATATTTAGACTATTATACTAACATATTGAATTTTGGTTACTCCTTGGTCACCAATTTTGTCTACATTTCTTCAAATTCCCATTTGTACCAAAACGGGACGATTTTCTTCCCAAAGTTTCAAAACTATAGTTACGACTATATATTGGGTTGAATGCATTCTAAAGGGGTTCAAAGCTATATTTATACTATTATACTAATATATTGAAATTTGGTTACTCCTTGGTCACCAATTTTGTCTACATTTCTTCAAATTCCCTTTTGTACCAAAACGAGACGATTTTCTTCCCAATGTTTCAAAACTATAGTTAGAACTATATATTGGGTAGAATCCATTCTTAAGGGCTTCAAAACAATATTTAGACTATTATAATAATATCTTGAATTTTGGTTACTCCTTGGTCACCAATTTTGTCTACATTTCTTCAAATTCCCATTTGTACCAAAACGGGACGATTTTCTTCCCAAAGTTTCAAAACTATAGTTAGGACTATAGATTGGGTAGAATCAATGCTTAAGGGCTTCAAAGCAATATTTAGACTATTATAATAACATATTGAATTTTGGTTACTCCTTGGTCACCAATTTTGTCTACATTTCTTCAAATTCCCATTTGTACCAAAACCGGACGATTTTCTTCCCAAAGTTTCAAAACTATAGTTAGGACTATATATTGGGTAGAATCAATGCTAAAGGGCTTCAAAGCTATATTTAGACTATTATACTAATATATTGAATTTTGGTTACTCCTTGGTCACAAATTTTGTCTACATTTCTTCAAATTCCCATTTGTACCAAAACGAGACGATTTTCTTCCCAAAGTTTCAAAACTATAGTTACGACTATATATTGGGTAGAATGCATACTAAAGGGATTCAAAGCTATATTTATACTATTATACCAAGATATTGTACTTTGGTTACTCCTTGGTCACCAATTTTGTCTACATTTCTTCAAATTCCCTTTTGTACCAAAACGAGACGATTTTCTTCCCAAAGTTTCAAAACTATAGATAGGACTATATATTGGGTAGAATCCATTCTAAAGGGCTTCAAAGCTATATTTAGACTATTATACTAATATATTGAATTTTGGTTACTCCTTGGTCACCAATTTTGTCTACATTTCTTCAAATTCCCATTTGTACAAAAACGGAACGATTATCTTCCCAAAGATTCAAAACTATAGTTAGAACTATATGTTGGGTAGAATCTATTCTAAAGGGCTTCAAAGCTATATTTAGACTATTATACCAAGATATTGTACTTTGGTTACTCCTTGGTCACCAATTTTGTCTACATTTCTTCAAATTCCCTTTTGTACCAAAACGAGACGATTTTCTTCCCAAAGTTTCAAAACTATAGATAGGACTATATATTGGGTAGAATCCATTCTAAAGGGCTTCAAAGCTATATTTAGACTATTATACTAATATATTAAAATTTTGGTTACTCCTTGGTCACCAATTTTGTCTACATTTCTTCAAATTCCCATTTGTACAAAAACGGGACGATTATCTTCCCAAAGATTCAAAACTATAGTTAGAACTATATGTTGGGTAGAATCTATTCTAAAGGGATTCAAAGCTATATTTAGACTATTATACTAACATATTGAATTTTGGTTACTCCTTGGTCACCAATTTTGTCTACATTTCTTCAAATTCCAATTTGTACCAAAACGAGACGATTTTCTTCCCAAAGTTTCAAAACTATAGTTACGACTATATATTGGGTAGAATCCATTCTTAAGGGTTTCAAAGCTATATTTAGACTATTATACCAAGATATTGTACTTTGGTTACTCCTTGGTCACCAATTTTGTCTACATTTCTTCAAATTCTCTTTTGTACCAAAACGAGACCATTTTCTTCCCAAAGTTTCAAAACTTTTGATAGGACTATATATTGGTTAGAATCCATTCTAAAGGGCTTCAAAGCTATATTTATACTATTATACTAATATATTGAACTTTGGTTACTCCTTGGTCACCAATTTTGTCTACATTTCTTCAAATTCCCTATTGTACCAAAACGAGACGATTTTCTTTCCAATGTTTCAAAACTATAGTTACGACTATATATTGGGTAGAATCCATTCTTAAGGGCTTCAAAGCTATATTTAGACTATTATACCAAGATATTGTACTTTGGTTACTCCTTGGTCACCAATTTTGTCTACATTTCTTCAAATTCCCTTTTGTACCAAAACGAGACGATTTTCTTCCCAAAGTTTCAAAACTATAGATAGGAATATATATTGGGTAGAATCCATTCTAAAGGGCTTCAAAGCTATATTTAGACTATTATACTAATATATTAAAATTTTGGTTACTCCTTGGTCACCAATTTTGTCTACATTTCTTCAAATTCCCATTTGTACAAAAACGGGACGATTATCTTCCCAAAGATTCAAAACTATAGTTAGAACTATATGTTGGGTAGAATCTATTCTAAAGGGATTCAAAGCTATATTTAGACTATTATACTAACATATTGAATTTTGGTTACTCCTTGGTCACCAATTTTGTCTACATTTCTTCAAATTCCCATTTGTACCAAAACGGGACGATTTTCTTCCCAAAGTTTCAAAACTATAGTTACGACTATATATTGGGTAGAATCCATTCTTAAGGGCTTCAAAGCTATATTTATACTATTATACCAAGATATTGTACTTTGGTTACTCCTTGGTCACCAATTTTGTCTACATTTCTTCAAATTCCCTTTTGTACCAAAACGAGACGATTTTCTTCCCAAAGTTTCAAAACTATAGATAGGACTATATATTGGGTAGAATCCATTCTAAAGGGCTTCAAAGCTATATTTAGACTATTATACTAATATATTGAATTTTGGTTACTCCTTGGTCACCAATTTTGTCTACATTTCTTCAAATTCCCATTTGTACAAAAACGGAACGATTATCTTCCCAAAGATTCAAAACTATAGTTAGGACTATAGATTGGGTAGAATCAATGCTTAAGGGCTTCAAAGCAATATTTAGACTATTATAATAACATATTGAATTTTGGTTACTCCTTGGTCACCAATTTTGTCTACATTTCTTCAAATTCCCATTTGTACCAAAACCGGACGATTTTCTTCCCAAAGTTTCAAAACTATAGTTAGGACTATATATTGGGTAGAATCAATGCTAAAGGGCTTCAAAGCTATATTTAGACTATTATACTAATATATTGAATTTTGGTTACTCCTTGGTCACCAATTTTGTCTACATTTCTTCAAATTCCCATTTGTACAAAAACGGAACGATTATCTTCCCAAAGATTCAAAACTATAGTTAGAACTATATGTTGGGTAGAATCTATTCTAAAGGGCTTCAAAGCTATATTTAGACTATTATACCAAGATATTGTACTTTGGTTACTCCTTGGTCACCAATTTTGTCTACATTTCTTCAAATTCCCTTTTGTACCAAAACGAGACGATTTTCTTCCCAAAGTTTCAAAACTATAGATAGGACTATATATTGGGTAGAATCCATTCTAAAGGGCTTCAAAGCTATATTTAGACTATTATACTAATATATTAAAATTTTGGTTACTCCTTGGTCACCAATTTTGTCTACATTTCTTCAAATTCCCATTTGTACAAAAACGGGACGATTATCTTCCCAAAGATTCAAAACTATAGTTAGAACTATATGTTGGGTAGAATCTATTCTAAAGGGATTCAAAGCTATATTTAGACTATTATACTAACATATTGAATTTTGGTTACTCCTTGGTCACCAATTTTGTCTACATTTCTTCAAATTCCAATTTGTACCAAAACGAGACGATTTTCTTCCCAAAGTTTCAAAACTATAGTTACGACTATATATTGGGTAGAATCCATTCTTAAGGGTTTCAAAGCTATATTTAGACTATTATACCAAGATATTGTACTTTGGTTACTCCTTGGTCACCAATTTTGTCTACATTTCTTCAAATTCTCTTTTGTACCAAAACGAGACCATTTTCTTCCCAAAGTTTCAAAACTTTTGATAGGACTATATATTGGTTAGAATCCATTCTAAAGGGCTTCAAAGCTATATTTATACTATTATACTAATATATTGAACTTTGGTTACTCCTTGGTCACCAATTTTGTCTACATTTCTTCAAATTCCCTATTGTACCAAAACGAGACGATTTTCTTTCCAATGTTTCAAAACTATAGTTACGACTATATATTGGGTAGAATCCATTCTTAAGGGCTTCAAAGCTATATTTAGACTATTATACCAAGATATTGTACTTTGGTTACTCCTTGGTCACCAATTTTGTCTACATTTCTTCAAATTCCCTTTTGTACCAAAACGAGACGATTTTCTTCCCAAAGTTTCAAAACTATAGATAGGAATATATATTGGGTAGAATCCATTCTAAAGGGCTTCAAAGCTATATTTAGACTATTATACTAATATATTAAAATTTTGGTTACTCCTTGGTCACCAATTTTGTCTACATTTCTTCAAATTCCCATTTGTACAAAAACGGGACGATTATCTTCCCAAAGATTCAAAACTATAGTTAGAACTATATGTTGGGTAGAATCTATTCTAAAGGGATTCAAAGCTATATTTAGACTATTATACTAACATATTGAATTTTGGTTACTCCTTGGTCACCAATTTTGTCTACATTTCTTCAAATTCCCATTTGTACCAAAACGGGACGATTTTCTTCCCAAAGTTTCAAAACTATAGTTACGACTATATATTGGGTAGAATCCATTCTTAAGGGCTTCAAAGCTATATTTATACTATTATACCAAGATATTGTACTTTGGTTACTCCTTGGTCACCAATTTTGTCTACATTTCTTCAAATTCCCTTTTGTACCAAAACGAGACGATTTTCTTCCCAAAGTTTCAAAACTATAGATAGGACTATATATTGGGTAGAATCCATTCTAAAGGGCTTCAAAGCTATATTTAGACTATTATACTAATATATTGAATTTTGGTTACTCCTTGGTCACCAATTTTGTCTACATTTCTTCAAATTCCCATTTGTACAAAAACGGAACGATTATCTTCCCAAAGATTCAAAACTATAGTTAGAACTATATGTTGGGTAGAATCTATTCTAAAGGGATTCAAAGCTATATTTAGACTAGTATACTAACATATTGAATTTTGGTTACTCCTTGGTCACCAATTTTGTCTACATTTCTTCAAATTCCCATTTGTACCAAAACGGGACGATTTTCTTCCCAAAGTTTCAAAACTATAGTTACGACTATATATTGGGTTGAATTCATTCTGAAGGGGTTCAAAGCTATATTTATACTATTATACTAATATATTGAAATTTGGTTACTCCTTGGTCACCAATTTTGTCTACATTTCTTCAAATTCCCTTTTGTACCAAAACAAGACGATTTTCTTCCCAATGTTTCAAAACTATAGTTAGGACTATATATTGGGTAGAATCCATTCTTAAGGGCTTCAAAACAATATTTAGACTATTATAATAATATATTGAATTTTGGTTACTCCTTGGTCACCAATTTTGTCTACATTTCTTCAAATTCCCATTTGTACCAAAACGAGACGATTTTCTTCCCAAAGTTTCAAAACTATAGTTACGACTATATATTGGGTAGAATCCATTCTTAAGGGCTTCAAAGCTATATTTAGACTATTATACCAAGATATTGTACTTTGGTTACTCCTTGGTCACCAATTTTGTCTACATTTCTTCAAATTCCCTTTTGTACCAAAACGAGACGATTTTCTTCCCAAAGTTTCAAAACTATAGATAGGACTATATATTGGTTAGAATCCATTCTAAAGGGCTTCAAAGCTATATTTATACTATTATACTAATATATTGAACTTTGGTTACTCCTTGGTCACCAATTTTGTCTACATTTCTTCAAATTCCCTATTGTACCAAAACGAGACGATTTTCTTTCCAATGTTTCAAAACTATAGTTACGACTATATATTGGGTAGAATCCATTCTTAAGGGCTTCAAAGTTATATTTAGACTATTATACCAAGATATTGTACTTTGGTTACTCCTTGGTCACCAATTTTGTCTACATTTCTTCAAATTCCCTTTTGTACCAAAACGAGACGATTTTCTTCCCAAAGTTTCAAAACTATAGATAGGACTATATATTGGGTAGAATCCATTCTAAAGGGCTTCAAAGCTATATTTAGACTATTATACTAATATATTGAATTTTGGTTACTCCTTGGTCACCAATTTTGTCTACATTTCTTCAAATTCCCATTTGTACAAAAACGGGACGATTATCTTCCCAAAGATTCAAAACTATAGTTAGAACTATATGTTGGGTAGAATCTATTCTAAAGGGATTCAAAGCTATATTTAGACTATTATACTAATATATTGAATTTTGGTTACTCCTTGGTCACCAATTTTGTCTACATTTCTTCAAATTCCCATTTGTACAAAAACGGGACGATTATCTTCCCAAAGATTCAAAACTATAGTTAGAACTATATGTTGGGTAGAATCTATTCTAAAGGGATTCAAAGCTATATTTAGACTATTATACTAACATATTGAATTTTGGTTACTCCTTGGTCACCAATTTTGTCTACATTTCTTCAAATTCCCATTTGTACCAAAACGGGACGATTTTCTTCCCAAAGTTTCAAAACTATAGTTACGACTATATATTGGGTTGAATGCATTCTGAAGGGGTTCAAAGCTATATTTATACTATTATACTAATATATTGAAATTTGGTTACTCCTTGGTCACCAATTTTGTCTACATTTCTTCAAATTCCCTTTTGTACCAAAACGAGACGATTTTCTTCCCAATGTTTCAAAACTATAGTTAGGACTATATATTGGGTAGAATCCATTCTTAAGGGCTTCAAAACAATATTTAGACTATTATAATAATATATTGAATTTTGGTTACTCCTTGGTCACCAATTTTGTCTACATTTCTTCAAATTCCCATTTGTACCAAAACGAGACGATTTTCTTCCCAAAGTTTCAAAACTATAGTTACGACTATATATTGGGTAGAATCCATTCTAAAGGGCTTCAAAGCTATGTTTAGACTATTATACTAATATATTGAACTTTTGTTACTCCTTGGTCACCAATTTTGTCTACATTTCTTCAAATTCCCTATTGTACCAAAACGAGACGATTTTCTTCCCAATGTTTCAAAACTATAGTTACGACTATATATTGGGTAGAATCCATTCTTAAGGGCTTCAAAGCTATATTTAGACTATTATACCAAGATATTGTACTTTGGTTACTCCTTGGTCACAAATTTTGTCTACATTTCTTCAAATTCCCTTTTGTACCAAAACGAGACGATTTTCTTCCCAAAGTTTCAAAACTATACATAGGACTATATATTGGGTAGAATCCATTCTAAAGGGCTTCAAAGCTATATTTAGACTATTATACTAATATATTGAATTTTGGTTACTCCTTGGTCACCAATTTTGTCTACATTTCTTCAAATTCCCATTTGTACAAAAACGGAACGATTATCTTCCCAAAGATTCAAAACTATAGTTAGAACTATATGTTGGGTAGAATCTATTCTAAAGGGATTCAAAGCTATATTTAGACTACTATACTAACATATTGAATTTTGGTTACTCCTTGGTCACCAATTTTGTCTACATTTCTTCAAATTCCCTATTGTACCAAAACGAGACGATTTTCTTCCCAATGTTTCTAAACTATAGTTAGGACTATATATTGGGTAGAATCCATTCTTAAGGGCTTCAAAACAATATTTAGACTATTATAATAATATATTGAATTTTGGTTACTCTTTGGTCACCAATTTTGTCTACATTTCATCAAATTCCCATTTGTACCAAAACGGGACGATTTTCTTCCCAAAGTTTCAAAACTATAGTTACGACTATATATTGGGTAGAATCCATTCTTAAGGGCTTCAAAGCTATATTTAGACTATTATACCAAGATATTGTACTTTGGTTACTCCTTGGTCACCAATTTTGTCTACATTTCTTCAAATTCCCTATTGTACCAAAACGAGACGATTTTCTTCCCAATGTTTCTAAACTATAGTTAGGACTATATATTGGGTAGAATCCATTCTTAAGGGCTTCAAAGCTATATTTATACTATTATACTATTATATTTAACTTTGGTTACTCCTTGGTCACCAATTTTGTCTACATTTCTTCAAATTCCCTATTGTACCAAAACGAGACGATTTTCTTCCCAATGTTTCAAAACTATAGTTAGGACTATATATTGGGTAGAATCCATTCTTAAGGGCTTCAAAACAATATTTAGACTATTATAATAATATATTGAATTTTGGTTACTCCTTGGTCACCAATTTTGTCTACATTTCTTCAAATTCCCATTTGTACCAAAACGAGACGATCTTCTTCCCAAAGTTTCAAAACTATAGATAGGACTATATATTGGTTAGAATCCATTCTAAAGGGCTTCAAAGCTATATTTATACTATTATACTAATATATTTAACTTTGGTTACTCCTTGGTCACCAATTTTGTCTACATTTCTTCAAATTCCCTATTGTACCAAAACGAGACGATTTTCTTCCCAATGTTTCAAAACTATAGTTACGACTATATATTGGGTAGAATCCATTCTTAAGGGCTTCAAAGCTATATTTAGACTATTATACCAAGATATTGTACTTTGGTTACTCCTTGGTCACAAATTTTGTCTACATTTCTTCAAATTCCCTATTGTACCAAAACGAGACGATTTTCTTCCCAATGTTTCTAAACTATAGTTAGGACTATATATTGGGTAGAATCCATTCTTAAGGGCTTCAAAACAATATTTAGACTATTATAATAATATATTGAATTTTGGTTACTCTTTGGTCACCAATTTTGTCTACATTTCTTCAAATTCCCATTTGTACAAAAACGGAACGATTATCTTCCCAAAGATTCAAAACTATAGATAGGACTATATATTGGGTAGAATCCATTCTAAAGGGCTTCAAAGCTATATTTATACTATTATACCAAGATATTGTACTTTGGTTACTCCTTGGTCACCAATTTTGTCTACATTTCTTCAAATTCCCTTTTGTACCAAAACGAGACGATTTTCTTCCCAATGTTTCTAAACTATAGTTAGGACTATATATTGGGTAGAATCCATTCATGAGGGCTTTAAAACAATATTTAGACTATTATAATAATATATTGAATTTTGGTTACTCCTTGGTCACCAATTTTGTCTACATTTCTTCAAATTCCCTTTTGTACCAAAACGAGACGATTTTCTTCCCAAAGTTTCAAAACTATAGATAGGACTATATATTGGTTAGAATCCATTCTAAAGGGCTTTAAAGCTATATTTATACTATTATACTAATATATTGAAATTTGGTTACTCCTTGGTCACCAATTTTGTCTACATTTCTTCAAATTCCCATTTGTACCAAAACGGGACGATTTTCTTCCCAAAGTTTCAAAACTATAGTTAGGACTATATATTGGGTAGAATCCATTGTAAAGGGCTTCAAAGCTATATTTAGACTATTATACCAAGATATTGTACTTTGGTTACTCCTTGGTCACCAATTTTGTCTACATTTCTTCAAATTCCCTATTGTACCAAAACGAGACGATTTTCTTCCCAATGTTTCTAAACTATAGTTAGGACTATATATTGGGTAGAATCCATTCTTATGGGCTTCAAAACAATATTTAGACTATTATAATAATATATTGAATTTTGGTTACTCCTTGGTCACCAATTTTGTCTACATTTCTTCAAATTCCCATTTGTACCAAAACGGGACGATTTTCTTCCCAAAGTTTCAAAACTATAGTTACGACTATATATTGGGTAGAATCCATTCTTAAGGGCTTCAAAGCTATATTTAGACTATTATACCAAGATATTGTACTTTGGTTACTCCTTGGTCACCAATTTTGTCTACATTTCTTCAAATTCCCTTTTGTACCAAAACGAGACGATTTTCTTCCCAATGTTTCTAAACTATAGTTAGGACTATATATTGGGTAGAATCCATTCTTGAGGGCTTCAAAACAATATTTAGACTATTATAATAATATATTGAATTTTGGTTACTCCTTGGTCACCAGTTTTGTCTACATTTCTTCAAATTCCCTTTTGTACCAAAACGAGACGATTTTCTTCCCAAAGTTTCAAAACTATAGATAGGACTATATATTGGTTAGAATCCATTCTAAAGGGCTTTAAAGCTATATTTATACTATTATACTAATATATTGAAATTTGGTTACTCCTTGGTCACCAATTTTGTCTACATTTCTTCAAATTCCCATTTGTACCAAAACGGGACGATTTTCTTCCCAAAGTTTCAAAACTATAATTAGGACATATATTGGGTAGAATCCATTCTAAAGGGCTTCAAAGCTATATTTAGACTATTATACTAATATATTGAATTTTGGTTACTCCTTGGTCACCAATTTTGTCTACATTTCTTCAAATTCCCATTTGTACAAAAACGGGACGATTATCTTCCCAAAGATTCAAAACTATAGTTAGAACTATATGTTGGGTAGAATCTATTCTAAAGGGATTCAAAGCTATATTTAGACTATTATACTAACATATTGAATTTTGGTTACTCCTTGGTCACCAATTTTGTCTACATTTCTTCAAATTCCCATTTGTACCAAAACGGGACGATTTTCTTCCCAAAGTTTCAAAACTATAGTTACGACTATATATTGGGTTGAATGCATTCTAAAGGGGTTCAAAGCTATATTTATACTATTATACTAATATATTGAAATTTGGTTACTCCTTGGTCACCAATTTTGTCTACATTTCTTCAAATTCCCTTTTGTACCAAAACGAGACGATTTTCTTCCCAATGTTTCAAAACTATAGTTAGGACTATATATTGGGTAGAATCCATTCTTAAGGGCTTCAAAACAATATTTAGACTATTATAATAATATCTTGAATTTTGGTTACTCCTTGGTCACCAATTTTGTCTACATTTCTTCAAATTCCCTTTTGTACCAAAACGAGACGATTTTCTTCCCAAAGTTTCAAAACTATAGATAGGACTATATATTGGTTAGAATCCATTCTAAAGGGCTTTAAAGCTATATTTATACTATTATACTAATATATCGAAATTTGGTTACTCCTTGGTCACCAATTTTGTCTACATTTCTTCAAATTCCCATTTGTACCAAAACGGGACGATTTTCTTCCCAAAGTTTCAAAACTATAGTTAGGACTATATATTGGGTAGAATCCATTGTAAAGGGCTTCAAAGCTATATTTAGACTATTATACCAAGATATTGTACTTTGGTTACTCCTTGGTCACCAATTTTGTCTACATTTCTTCAAATTCCCTATTGTACCAAAACGAGACGATTTTCTTCCCAATGTTTCTAAACTATAGTTAGGACTATATATTGGGTAGAATCCATTCTTAAGGGCTTCAAAACAATATTTAGACTATTATAATAATATATTGAATTTTGGTTACTCCTTGGTCACCAATTTTGTCTACATTTCTTCAAATTCCCATTTGTACCAAAACGGGACGATTTTCTTCCCAAAGTTTCAAAACTATAGTTACGACTATATATTGGGTAGAATCCATTCTTAAGGGCTTCAAAGCTATATTTAGACTATTATACCAAGATATTGTACTTTGGTTACTCCTTGGTCACCAATTTTGTCTACATTTCTTCAAATTCCCTTTTGTACCAAAACGAGACGATTTTCTTCCCAATGTTTCTAAACTATAGTTAGGACTATATATTGGGTAGAATCCATTCTTGAGGGCTTCAAAACAATATTTAGACTATTATAATAATATATTGAATTTTGGTTACTCCTTGGTCACCAGTTTTGTCTACATTTCTTCAAATTCCCTTTTGTACCAAAACGAGACGATTTTCTTCCCAAAGTTTCAAAACTATAGATAGGACTATATATTGGTTAGAATCCATTCTAAAGGGCTTTAAAGCTATATTTATACTATTATACTAATATATTGAAATTTGGTTACTCCTTGGTCACCAATTTTGTCTACATTTCTTCAAATTCCCATTTGTACCAAAACGGGACGATTTTCTTCCCAAAGTTTCAAAACTATAGTTAGGACTATATATTGGGTAGAATCCATTGTAAAGGGCTTCAAAGCTATAATTAGACTATCATACTAATATATTGATTTTTGGTTACTCATTGGTCACCAATTTTGTCTACATTTCTTCAAATTCCTATTTGTACCAAAACGGGACGATTTTCTTCCCAAAGTTTCAAAACTATAATTAGGACATATATTGGGTAGAATCCATTCTAAAGGGCTTCAAAGCTATATTTAGACTATTATACTAATATATTGAATTTTGGTTACTCCTTGGTCACCAATTTTGTCTACATTTCTTCAAATTCCCATTTGTACAAAAACGGGACGATTATCTTCCCAAAGATTCAAAACTATAGTTAGAACTATATGTTGGGTAGAATCTATTCTAAAGGGATTCAAAGCTATATTTAGACTATTATACTAACATATTGAATTTTGGTTACTCCTTGGTCACCAATTTTGTCTACATTTCTTCAAATTCCCATTTGTACCAAAACGGGACGATTTTCTTCCCAAAGTTTCAAAACTATAGTTACGACTATATATTGGGTTGAATGCATTCTAAAGGGGTTCAAAGCTATATTTATACTATTATACTAATATATTGAAATTTGGTTACTCCTTGGTCACCAATTTTGTCTACATTTCTTCAAATTCCCTTTTGTACCAAAACGAGACGATTTTCTTCCCAATGTTTCAAAACTATAGTTAGGACTATATATTGGGTAGAATCCATTCTTAAGGGCTTCAAAACAATATTTAGACTATTATAATAATATCTTGAATTTTGGTTACTCCTTGGTCACCAATTTTGTCTACATTTCTTCAAATTCCCATTTGTACCAAAACGGGACGATTTTCTTCCCAAAGTTTCAAAACTATAGTTAGGACTATAGATTGGGTAGAATCAATGCTTAAGGGCTTCAAAGCAATATTTAGACTATTATAATAACATATTGAATTTTGGTTACTCCTTGGTCACCAATTTTGTCTACATTTCTTCAAATTCCCATTTGTACCAAAACCGGACGATTTTCTTCCCAAAGTTTCAAAACTATAGTTAGGACTATATATTGGGTAGAATCAATGCTAAAGGGCTTCAAAGCTATATTTAGACTATTATACTAATATATTGAATTTTGGTTACTCCTTGGTCACAAATTTTGTCTACATTTCTTCAAATTCCCATTTGTACCAAAACGAGACGATTTTCTTCCCAAAGTTTCAAAACTATAGTTACGACTATATATTGGGTAGAATGCATACTAAAGGGATTCAAAGCTATATTTATACTATTATTCTAATATATTGAACTTTGGTTACTCCTTGGTCACCAATTATGTCTACATTTCTTCATATTCCCATTTGTACCAAAACGAGACAATTTTCTTCCCAATGTTTCAAAACTATAGTTAGGCCTATATATTGGGTAGAATCCATTCTTAAGGGCTTCAAAATAATATTTAGACTATTATAATAATATATTGAATTTTATTTACTCCTTGGTCACCAATTTTGTCTACATTTCTTCAAATTCCCATTTGTACCAAAACGGGACGATTTTCTTCCCAAAGTTTCAAAACTATAGTTAGGACTATATATTGGGTAGAATCAATGCTTAAGGGCTTCAAAGCACTATTTAGACTATTATAATAATATATTGAATTTTGGTTACTCCTTGGTCACCAATTTTGTCTACATTTCTTCAAATTCCCATTTGTACCAAAACGGGACGATTATCTTCCCAAAGATTCAAAACTATAGTTAGAACTATATGTTGGGTAGAATCTATTCTAAAGGGATTCAAAGCTATATTTAGACTATTATACTAATATATTGAATTTTGGTTACTCCTTGGTCACCAATTTTGTCTACATTTCTTCAAATTCCCATTTGTACCAAAACGGGACGATTTTCTTCCCAAAGTTTCAAAACTATAGTTAGGACTATATATTGGGTAGAATCCATGCTTAAGGGCTTCAAAGCTATATTTCGACTATTATACTAATATATTGAACTTTGGTTACTTCTTGGTGAGCCAATTTTGTGTAAATTTCTTCAGATTCCCATTTGTACCAAAACGGGACGATTTTCTTCCCAAAGATTCAAAACTATAGTTAGAACTATATGTTGGGTAGAATCTATTCTAAAGGGATTCAAAGCTATATTTAGACTATTATACTAATATATTGAATTTTGGTTACTCCTTGGTCACCAATTTTGTCTACATTTCTTCAAATTCCCATTTGTACCAAAACGGGACGATTTTCTTCCCAAAGTTTCAAAACTATAGTTAGGACTATATATTGGGTAGAATCCATTCTAAAGGGCTTCAAAGCTATATTTAGACTATTATACTAATATATTGAATTTTGGTTACTCCTTGGTCACCAATTTTGTCTACATTTCTTCAAATTCCCATTTGTACAAAAACGGGACGATTATCTTCCCAAAGATTCAAAACTATAGTTAGAACTATATGTTGGGTAGAATCTATTCTAAAGGGATTCAAAGCTATATTTAGACTATTATACTAACATATTGAATTTTGGTTACTCCTTGGTCACCAATTTTGTCTACATTTCTTCAAATTCCCTTTTGTACCAAAACGAGACGATTTTCTTCCCAAAGTTTCAAAACTATAGATAGGACTATATATTGGTTAGAATCCATTCTAAAGGGCTTTAAAGCTATATTTATACTATTATACTAATATATCGAAATTTGGTTACTCCTTGGTCACCAATTTTGTCTACATTTCTTCAAATTCCCATTTGTACCAAAACGGGACGATTTTCTTCCCAAAGTTTCAAAACTATAGTTAGGACTATATATTGGGTAGAATCCATTGTAAAGGGCTTCAAAGCTATATTTAGACTATTATACCAAGATATTGTACTTTGGTTACTCCTTGGTCACCAATTTTGTCTACATTTCTTCAAATTCCCTATTGTACCAAAACGAGACGATTTTCTTCCCAATGTTTCTAAACTATAGTTAGGACTATATATTGGGTAGAATCCATTCTTAAGGGCTTCAAAACAATATTTAGACTATTATAATAATATATTGAATTTTGGTTACTCCTTGGTCACCAATTTTGTCTACATTTCTTCAAATTCCCATTTGTACCAAAACGGGACGATTTTCTTCCCAAAGTTTCAAAACTATAGTTACGACTATATATTGGGTAGAATCCATTCTTAAGGGCTTCAAAGCTATATTTAGACTATTATACCAAGATATTGTACTTTGGTTACTCCTTGGTCACCAATTTTGTCTACATTTCTTCAAATTCCCTTTTGTACCAAAACGAGACGATTTTCTTCCCAATGTTTCTAAACTATAGTTAGGACTATATATTGGGTAGAATCCATTCTTGAGGGCTTCAAAACAATATTTAGACTATTATAATAATATATTGAATTTTGGTTACTCCTTGGTCACCAGTTTTGTCTACATTTCTTCAAATTCCCTTTTGTACCAAAACGAGACGATTTTCTTCCCAAAGTTTCAAAACTATAGATAGGACTATATATTGGTTAGAATCCATTCTAAAGGGCTTTAAAGCTATATTTATACTATTATACTAATATATTGAAATTTGGTTACTCCTTGGTCACCAATTTTGTCTACATTTCTTCAAATTCCCATTTGTACCAAAACGGGACGATTTTCTTCCCAAAGTTTCAAAACTATAGTTAGGACTATATATTGGGTAGAATCCATTGTAAAGGGCTTCAAAGCTATAATTAGACTATCATACTAATATATTGATTTTTGGTTACTCATTGGTCACCAATTTTGTCTACATTTCTTCAAATTCCTATTTGTACCAAAACGGGACGATTTTCTTCCCAAAGTTTCAAAACTATAATTAGGACATATATTGGGTAGAATCCATTCTAAAGGGCTTCAAAGCTATATTTAGACTATTATACTAATATATTGAATTTTGGTTACTCCTTGGTCACCAATTTTGTCTACATTTCTTCAAATTCCCATTTGTACAAAAACGGGACGATTATCTTCCCAAAGATTCAAAACTATAGTTAGAACTATATGTTGGGTAGAATCTATTCTAAAGGGATTCAAAGCTATATTTAGACTATTATACTAACATATTGAATTTTGGTTACTCCTTGGTCACCAATTTTGTCTACATTTCTTCAAATTCCCATTTGTACCAAAACGGGACGATTTTCTTCCCAAAGTTTCAAAACTATAGTTACGACTATATATTGGGTTGAATGCATTCTAAAGGGGTTCAAAGCTATATTTATACTATTATACTAATATATTGAAATTTGGTTACTCCTTGGTCACCAATTTTGTCTACATTTCTTCAAATTCCCTTTTGTACCAAAACGAGACGATTTTCTTCCCAATGTTTCAAAACTATAGTTAGGACTATATATTGGGTAGAATCCATTCTTAAGGGCTTCAAAACAATATTTAGACTATTATAATAATATCTTGAATTTTGGTTACTCCTTGGTCACCAATTTTGTCTACATTTCTTCAAATTCCCATTTGTACCAAAACGGGACGATTTTCTTCCCAAAGTTTCAAAACTATAGTTAGGACTATAGATTGGGTAGAATCAATGCTTAAGGGCTTCAAAGCAATATTTAGACTATTATAATAACATATTGAATTTTGGTTACTCCTTGGTCACCAATTTTGTCTACATTTCTTCAAATTCCCATTTGTACCAAAACCGGACGATTTTCTTCCCAAAGTTTCAAAACTATAGTTAGGACTATATATTGGGTAGAATCAATGCTAAAGGGCTTCAAAGCTATATTTAGACTATTATACTAATATATTGAATTTTGGTTACTCCTTGGTCACAAATTTTGTCTACATTTCTTCAAATTCCCATTTGTACCAAAACGAGACGATTTTCTTCCCAAAGTTTCAAAACTATAGTTACGACTATATATTGGGTAGAATGCATACTAAAGGGATTCAAAGCTATATTTATACTATTATTCTAATATATTGAACTTTGGTTACTCCTTGGTCACCAATTATGTCTACATTTCTTCATATTCCCATTTGTACCAAAACGAGACAATTTTCTTCCCAATGTTTCAAAACTATAGTTAGGCCTATATATTGGGTAGAATCCATTCTTAAGGGCTTCAAAATAATATTTAGACTATTATAATAATATATTGAATTTTATTTACTCCTTGGTCACCAATTTTGTCTACATTTCTTCAAATTCCCATTTGTACCAAAACGGGACGATTTTCTTCCCAAAGTTTCAAAACTATAGTTAGGACTATATATTGGGTAGAATCAATGCTTAAGGGCTTCAAAGCACTATTTAGACTATTATAATAATATATTGAATTTTGGTTACTCCTTGGTCACCAATTTTGTCTACATTTCTTCAAATTCCCATTTGTACCAAAACGGGACGATTATCTTCCCAAAGATTCAAAACTATAGTTAGAACTATATGTTGGGTAGAATCTATTCTAAAGGGATTCAAAGCTATATTTAGACTATTATACTAATATATTGAATTTTGGTTACTCCTTGGTCACCAATTTTGTCTACATTTCTTCAAATTCCCATTTGTACCAAAACGGGACGATTTTCTTCCCAAAGTTTCAAAACTATAGTTAGGACTATATATTGGGTAGAATCCATGCTTAAGGGCTTCAAAGCTATATTTCGACTATTATACTAATATATTGAACTTTGGTTACTTCTTGGTGAGCCAATTTTGTGTAAATTTCTTCAGATTCCCATTTGTACCAAAACGGGACGATTTTCTTCCCAAAGTTTTAAAGTTATAGTTAGGATTATATATTGGTTAGAATCCATTCTAAAAGGGTTAAAAGATATATTTAGACTATTATACTAATATATTGAACTTTGGTTACTTCTTGGTGAGCCAATTTTGTGTAAATTTCTTCAAATTCCCATTTGTACCAAAACGGGACGATTTTCTTCCCAAAATTTTAAAACTATAGTTAGAACTATATGTTGGGTAGAATCCATTCTTAAGGGCTTCAAAGCTATATTTAGACTATTATACTAATATATTGAACTTTTAGTACTCCTGGGTCACCAATTTTTTCTACATTTCTTCAAATTCCCATTTGTACCAAAATGAGAGGATTTTCTTCCCAAAGTTTCAAAACTATAGTTACGACTATATATTGGGTTGAATGTATTCTAAAGGGGTTCAAAGCTATATTTATACTATTATTCTAATATATTGAACTTTGGTTACTCCTTGGTCACCAATTATGTCTACATTTCTTCATATTCCCATTTGTACCAAAACGAGACAATTTTCTTCCCAATGTTTCAAAACTATAGTTAGGCCTATATATTGGGTAGAATCCATTCTTAAGGGCTTCAAAATAATATTTAGACTATTATAATAATATATTGAATTTTATTTACTCCTTGGTCACCAATTTTGTCTACATTTCTTCAAATTCCCATTTGTACCAAAACGGGACGATTTTCTTCCCAAAGTTTCAAAACTATAGTTAGGACTATATATTGGGTAGAATCAATGCTTAAGGGCTTCAAAGCACTATTTAGACTATTATAATAATATATTGAATTTTGGTTACTCCTTGGTCACCAATTTTGTCTACATTTCTTCAAATTCCCATTTGTACCAAAACGGGACGATTATCTTCCCAAAGATTCAAAACTATAGTTAGAACTATATGTTGGGTAGAATCTATTCTAAAGGGATTCAAAGCTATATTTAGATTATTATACTAATATATTGAATTTTGGTTACTCCTTGGTCACCAATTTTGTCTACATTTCTTCAAATTCCCATTTGTACCAAAACGGGACGATTTTCTTCCCAAAGTTTCAAAACTATAGTTAGGACTATATATTGGGTAGAATCCATGCTTAAGGGCTTCAAAGCTATATTTCGACTATTATACTAATATATTGAACTTTGGTTACTTCTTGGTGAGCCAATTTTGTGTAAATTTCTTCAGATTCCCATTTGTACCAAAACGGGACGATTTTCTTCCCAAAGTTTTAAAGTTATAGTTAGGACTACATATTGGTTAGAATCCATTCTAAAAGGGTTAAAAGATATATTTAGACTATTATACTAATATATTGAAATTTGGTTACTTCTTGGTGAGCCAATTTTGTGTAAATTTCTTCAAATTCCCATTTGTACCAAAACGGGACGATTTTCTTCCCAAAATTTTAAAACTATAGTTAGAACTATATGTTGGGTAGAATCTATTCTAAAGGGATTCAAAGCTATATTTAGACTATTATACTAATATATTGAATTTTGGTTACTTCTTGGTCACCAATTTTGTCTACATTTCTTCAAATTCCCATTTGTACCAAAACGGGACGATTTTCTTCCCAAAGTTTCAAAACTATAGTTAGGACTATATATTGGGTAGAATCCATTCTTATGGGCTTCAAAGCTATATTTAGACTATTATACTAATATATTGAACTTTTAGTACTCCTGGGTCACCAATTTTTTCTACATTTCTTCAAATTCCCATTTGTACCAAAATGAGACGATTTTCTTCCCAAAGTTTCAAAACTATAGTTACGACTATATATTGGGTTGAATGTATTCTAAAGGGGTTCAAAGCTATATTTATACTATTATACTAATATATTGAACTTTGGTTACTCCTTGGACACCAATTTTGTCTACATTTCTTCAAATTCCCATTTGTACCAAAACGGGACGATTTTCTTCCCAAAGTTTCAAAACTATAGTTAGGACTATATATTGGGTAGAATCCATTCTAAAGGGCTTCAAAGCTATAATTAGACTATCATACTAATATATTTATTTTTGGTTACTCATTGGTCACCAATTTTGTCTACATTTCCTCAAATTCCTATTTGTACCAAAACGGGACGATTTTCTTCCCAAAGTTTCAAAACTATAATTAGGACATATATTGGGTAGAATCCATTCTAAAGGGCTTCAAAGCTATATTTAGACTATTATACTAATATATTGAATTTTGGTTACTCCTTGGTCACCAATTTTGTCTACATTTCTTCAAATTCCCATTTGTACAAAAACGGGACGATTATCTTCCCAAAGATTCAAAACTATAGTTAGAACTATATGTTGGGTAGAATCTATTCTAAGGGGATTCAAAGCTATATTTAGACTATTATACTAACATATTGAATTTTGGTTACTCCGTGGTCACCAATTTTGTCTACATTTCTTCAAATTCCCATTTGTACCAAAACGGGACGATTTTCTTCCCAAAGTTTCAAAACTATAGTTACGACTATATATTGGGTTGAATGCATTCTGAAGGGGTTCAAAGCTATATTTATACTATTATACTAATATATTGAACTTTGGTTACTCCTTGGTCACCAATTTTGTCTACATTTCTTCAAATTCCCTTTTGTACCAAAACGAGACGATTTTCTTCCCAATGTTTCAAAACTATAGTTAGGACTATATATTGGGTAGAATCCATTCTTAAGGGCTTCAAAACAATATTTAGACTATTGTAATAATATATTGAATTTTGGTTACTCCTTGGTCACCAATTTTGTCTACATTTCTTCAAATTCCCATTTGTACCAAAACGGGACGATTTTCTTGCCGAAGTTTCAAAACTATAGTTACGACTATATATTGGGTTGAATGCATTCTGAAGGGGTTCAAAGCTATATTTATACTATTATACTAATATATTGAACTTTGGTTACTCCTTGGTCACCAATTTTGTCTACATTTCTTCAAATTCCCTTTTGTACCAAAACGAGACGATTTTCTTCCCAATGTTTCAAAACTATAGTTAGGACTATATATTGGGTAGAATCCATTCTTAAGGGCTTCAAAACAATATTTAGACTATTATAATAATATATTGAATTTTGGTTACTCCTTGGTCACCAATTTTGTCTACATTTCTTCAAATTCCCATTTGTACCAAAACGGGACGATTTTCTTCCCAAAGTTTCAAAACTATAGTTAGGACTATATATTGGGTAGAATCCATGCTTAAGGGCTTCAAAGCTATATTTCGACTATTATACTAATATATTGAACTTTGGTTACTTCTTGGTGAGCCAATTTTGTGTAAATTTCTTCAGATTCCCATTTGTACCAAAACGGGACGATTTTCTTCCCAAAGTTTTAAAGTTATAGTTAGGACTACATATTGGTTAGAATCCATTCTAAAAGGGTTAAAAGATATATTTAGACTATTATACTAATATATTGAAATTTGGTTACTTCTTGGTGAGCCAATTTTGTGTAAATTTCTTCAAATTCCCATTTGTACCAAAACGGGACGATTTTCTTCCCAAAATTTTAAAACTATAGTTAGAACTATATGTTGGGTAGAATCTATTCTAAAGGGATTCAAAGCTATATTTAGACTATTATACTAATATATTGAATTTTGGTTACTTCTTGGTCACCAATTTTGTCTACATTTCTTCAAATTCCCATTTGTACCAAAACGGGACGATTTTCTTCCCAAAGTTTCAAAACTATAGTTAGGACTATATATTGGGTAGAATCCATTCTTATGGGCTTCAAAGCTATATTTAGACTATTATACTAATATATTGAACTTTTAGTACTCCTGGGTCACCAATTTTTTCTACATTTCTTCAAATTCCCATTTGTACCAAAATGAGACGATTTTCTTCCCAAAGTTTCAAAACTATAGTTACGACTATATATTGGGTTGAATGTATTCTAAAGGGGTTCAAAGCTATATTTATACTATTATACTAATATATTGAACTTTGGTTACTCCTTGGACACCAATTTTGTCTACATTTCTTCAAATTCCCATTTGTACCAAAACGGGACGATTTTCTTCCCAAAGTTTCAAAACTATAGTTAGGACTATATATTGGGTAGAATCCATTCTAAAGGGCTTCAAAGCTATAATTAGACTATCATACTAATATATTTATTTTTGGTTACTCATTGGTCACCAATTTTGTCTACATTTCCTCAAATTCCTATTTGTACCAAAACGGGACGATTTTCTTCCCAAAGTTTCAAAACTATAATTAGGACATATATTGGGTAGAATCCATTCTAAAGGGCTTCAAAGCTATATTTAGACTATTATACTAATATATTGAATTTTGGTTACTCCTTGGTCACCAATTTTGTCTACATTTCTTCAAATTCCCATTTGTACAAAAACGGGACGATTATCTTCCCAAAGATTCAAAACTATAGTTAGAACTATATGTTGGGTAGAATCTATTCTAAGGGGATTCAAAGCTATATTTAGACTATTATACTAACATATTGAATTTTGGTTACTCCGTGGTCACCAATTTTGTCTACATTTCTTCAAATTCCCATTTGTACCAAAACGGGACGATTTTCTTCCCAAAGTTTCAAAACTATAGTTACGACTATATATTGGGTTGAATGCATTCTGAAGGGGTTCAAAGCTATATTTATACTATTATACTAATATATTGAACTTTGGTTACTCCTTGGTCACCAATTTTGTCTACATTTCTTCAAATTCCCTTTTGTACCAAAACGAGACGATTTTCTTCCCAATGTTTCAAAACTATAGTTAGGACTATATATTGGGTAGAATCCATTCTTAAGGGCTTCAAAACAATATTTAGACTATTGTAATAATATATTGAATTTTGGTTACTCCTTGGTCACCAATTTTGTCTACATTTCTTCAAATTCCCATTTGTACCAAAACGGGACGATTTTCTTGCCGAAGTTTCAAAACTATAGTTACGACTATATATTGGGTTGAATGCATTCTGAAGGGGTTCAAAGCTATATTTATACTATTATACTAATATATTGAACTTTGGTTACTCCTTGGTCACCAATTTTGTCTACATTTCTTCAAATTCCCTTTTGTACCAAAACGAGACGATTTTCTTCCCAATGTTTCAAAACTATAGTTAGGACTATATATTGGGTAGAATCCATTCTTAAGGGCTTCAAAACAATATTTAGACTATTATAATAATATATTGAATTTTGGTTACTCCTTGGTCACCAATTTTGTCTACATTTCTTCAAATTCCCATTTGTACCAAAACGGGACGATTTTCTTCCCAAAGTTTCAAAACTATAGTTAGGACTATATATTGGGTAGAATCAAAGCTTAAGGGCTTCAAAGCAATATTTAGACTATTATAATAACATATTGAATTTTGGTTACTCCTTGGTCACCAATTTTGTCTACATTTCTTCAAATTCCCATTTGTACCAAAACGGGACGATTTTCTTCCCAAAGTTTCAAAACTATAGTTAGGACTATATATTGGGTAGAATCCATGCTTAAGGGCTTCAAAGCTATATTTAGACTATTATACCAAGATATTGTACTTTGGTTACTCCTTGGTCACCAATTTTGTCTACATTTCTTCAAATTCCCTTTTGTACCAAAACGAGACGATTTTCTTCCCAAAGTTTAAAAATTATAGTTAGGACTATATATTGGGTAGAATCCATTCTTAAGGGCTTCAAAGCTATATTTAGACTATTATACTAATATATTGAACTTTGGCTACTTCTTGGTGAGCCAATTTTGTGTAAATTTCATCAAATTCCCATTTGTACCAAAACAGGACGATTTTCTTCCCAAAGTTTCAAAACTATAGTTAGGACTATATATTGGTTAGAATCCATTCTAAAGGGGTTCAAAGCTATATTTAGACTATTATACTAATATATTTAACTTTGGTTACTTCTTGGCGAGCCAATTTTGTGTAAAATTCTTCCAATTCCAATTTGTACCAAAATGGGATGATTTTCTTCCCAAAGTTTCAAAACTATAGTTAGGACTATATACTGGTTAGAATCCATTCTAAAGGGGTTCAAAGCTATATTTAGACTATTATACTAATATATTTAACTTTGGTTACTTCTTGGTGAGCCGATTTTGTTTAAATTTCTTCAAATTCCCATTTGTACCAAAACAATACGATTTTCTTCCCAAAGTTTCAAAACTATAGTTAGGACTATTTATTGGTTAGAATCCATTCTAAAGGGCTTCAAAGCTATATTTAGACTATTATACTAATATATTGTACTTTTGTTACTCTTTGGTCACCAATTTTGTCTACATTTCTTCAAATTCCCTTTTGTACCAAAACGGGACGATTTTCTTCCCAAAGTTTCAAAACTATAGTTAGGACTATATATTGGGTAGAATCAAAGCTTAAGGGCTTCAAAGCAATATTTAGACTATTATAATAACATATTGAATTTTGGTTACTCCTTGGTCACCAATTTTGTCTACATTTCTTCAAATTCCCATTTGTACCAAAACGGGACGATTTTCTTCCCAAAGTTTCAAAACTATAGTTAGGACTATATATTGGGTAGAATCCATGCTTAAGGGCTTCAAAGCTATATTTAGACTATTATACCAAGATATTGTACTTTGGTTACTCCTTGGTCACCAATTTTGTCTACATTTCTTCAAATTCCCTTTTGTACCAAAACGAGACGATTTTCTTCCCAAAGTTTCAAAATTATAGTTAGGACTATATATTGGGTAGAATCCATTCTTAAGGGCTTCAAAGCTATATTTAGACTATTATACTAATATATTGAACTTTGGCTACTTCTTGGTGAGCCAATTTTGTGTAAATTTCATCAAATTCCCATTTGTACCAAAACAGGACGATTTTCTTCCCAAAGTTTCAAAACTATAGTTAGGACTATATATTGGTTAGAATCCATTCTAAAGGGGTTCAAAGCTATATTTAGACTATTATACTAATATATTTAACTTTGGTTACTTCTTGGCGAGCCAATTTTGTGTAAAATTCTTCCAATTCCAATTTGTACCAAAATGGGATGATTTTCTTCCCAAAGTTTCAAAACTATAGTTAGGACTATATACTGGTTAGAATCCATTCTAAAGGGGTTCAAAGCTATATTTAGACTATTATACTAATATATTTAACTTTGGTTACTTCTTGGTGAGCCGATTTTGTTTTAATTTCTTCAAATTCCCATTTGTACCAAAACAATACGATTTTCTTCCCAAAGTTTCAAAACTATAGTTAGGACTATATATTGGTTAGAATCCATTCTAAAGGGCTTCAAAGCTATATTTAGACTATTATACTAATATAATGTACTTTTGTTACTCTTTGGTCACCAATTTTGTCTACATTTCTTCAAATTCCCTTTTGTACCAAAACGAGACGATTTTCTTCACAAAGTTTTAAAACTATAGTTACGACTATATATTGGGTATAATTCATGCTTAAGGGCTTCAAAGCTATATTTAGACTATTATAATAATATATTGAACTTTGGTTACTGCTTGGTGAGCCAATTTTGTGTAAATTTCTTCAAATTCCCATTTGTACCAAAACAATACGATTTTCTTCCCAAAGTTTCAAAACTATAGTTAGGACTATATATTGGTTAGAATCCATTCTAAAGGGATTCAAAGCTATATTTAGACTATTATACTAATATATTGAACTTTTGTTACTCCTTGGTCACCAATTTTGTCTACATTTCTTGAAATTCCCATTTGTACCAAAACGAGACGATTTTCTTCCCAAAGTTTCAAAACTATAGTTACGACTATATATTGGGTAGAAATCATTCTAAATGGGTTCAAAGCTTTATTTAGACTATTATACTAATATATTGAACTTTGGTTACTCCTTGGTAACCAATTTTGTCTACATTTCTTCAAATTCCCTTTTGTACCAAAACGAGACGATTTTCTTCCCAATGTTTCAAAACTATAGTGAGGACTATATATTGGGTAGAATCCATTCTTAAGGGCTTCAAAACAATATTTAGACTATTATAATAATATATTGAATTTTGGTTACTCCTTGGTCACCAATTTTGTCTACATTTCTTCAAATTCCCATTTGTACCAAAACGGGACGATTTTCTTGCCAAAGTTTCAAAACTATAGTTACGACTATATATTGGGTTGAATGCATTCTGAAGGGGTTCAAAGCTATATTTATACTATTATACTAATATATTGAACTTTGGTTACTCCTTGGTCACCAATTTTGTCTACATTTCTTCAAATTCCCTTTTGTACCAAAACGAGACGATTTTCTTCCCAAAGTTTCAAAAATATAGTTAGGACTATATATTAGGTAGAATCCATGCTTAAGGGCTTCAAAGCTATATTTAGACTATTATACTAATATATTTAACTTTGGTTACTTCTTGGTGAGCCGATTTTGTTTTAATTTCTTCAAATTCCCATTTGTACCAAAACAATACGATTTTCTTCCCAAAGTTTCAAAACTATAGTTAGGACTATATATTGGTTAGAATCCATTCTAAAGGGCTTCAAAGCTATATTTAGACTATTATACTAATATAATGTACTTTTGTTACTCTTTGGTCACCAATTTTGTCTACATTTCTTCAAATTCCCTTTTGTACCAAAACGAGACGATTTTCTTCACAAAGTTTTAAAACTATAGTTACGACTATATATTGGGTATAATTCATGCTTAAGGGCTTCAAAGCTATATTTAGACTATTATAATAATATATTGAACTTTGGTTACTGCTTGGTGAGCCAATTTTGTGTAAATTTCTTCAAATTCCCATTTGTACCAAAACAATACGATTTTCTTCCCAAAGTTTCAAAACTATAGTTAGGACTATATATTGGTTAGAATCCATTCTAAAGGGATTCAAAGCTATATTTAGACTATTATACTAATATATTGAACTTTTGTTACTCCTTGGTCACCAATTTTGTCTACATTTCTTGAAATTCCCATTTGTACCAAAACGAGACGATTTTCTTCCCAAAGTTTCAAAACTATAGTTACGACTATATATTGGGTAGAAATCATTCTAAATGGGTTCAAAGCTTTATTTAGACTATTATACTAATATATTGAACTTTGGTTACTCCTTGGTAACCAATTTTGTCTACATTTCTTCAAATTCCCTTTTGTACCAAAACGAGACGATTTTCTTCCCAATGTTTCAAAACTATAGTGAGGACTATATATTGGGTAGAATCCATTCTTAAGGGCTTCAAAACAATATTTAGACTATTATAATAATATATTGAATTTTGGTTACTCCTTGGTCACCAATTTTGTCTACATTTCTTCAAATTCCCATTTGTACCAAAACGGGACGATTTTCTTGCCAAAGTTTCAAAACTATAGTTACGACTATATATTGGGTTGAATGCATTCTGAAGGGGTTCAAAGCTATATTTATACTATTATACTAATATATTGAACTTTGGTTACTCCTTGGTCACCAATTTTGTCTACATTTCTTCAAATTCCCTTTTGTACCAAAACGAGACGATTTTCTTCCCAAAGTTTCAAAAATATAGTTAGGACTATATATTAGGTAGAATCCATGCTTAAGGGCTTCAAAGCTATATTTAGACTATTATACTAATATATTGAACTTTGGCTACTTCTTGGTGAGCCAATTTTGTGTAAATTTCTTCAAATTCCCATTTGTACCAAAACAGGACGATTTTCTTCCCAATGTTTCAAAACTATAGTTAGGACTATATATTGGTTAGAATCCATTCTAAAGGGGTTCAAAGCTATATTTAGACTATTATACTAATATATTTAACTTTGGTTACTTCTTGGCGAGCCAATTTTGTGTAAAATTCTTCAAATTCCAATTTGTACCAAAACGGGACGATTTTCTTCCCAAAGT